>CM037777.1:61600468-61650468 GCA_021229015.1 Solen grandis
AAGATTGAATCAAAATTGTGGCCTCCAGTGTGTAAACAAGGTTTTTCTAAGATTTGACCTACTGACCTACTTTTGGATCCAACCTGATCCATTTTAGAACTGGTTCAATATATCACCAAGACAAGCATTCTGACCAAGTTCGAGGAAGATTGAATCAAAATTGTAGCCTCTAATGTGTAAACAAGATTTTTCTAAGATTTGACCTACTGACCTACTTTTCAATCGCTTTTTAGGTCAATTAGATTAATGATCTTCGATAATTCGTTGAAATTTCTGAAGAGAATCGTATACCTACCAAACTGAAACCGGAAATGGAGGGCTGAATAGTTTCCTAATTTTTCATTGGTTAATAATATTATAACCTAAAACGACCGAATTTGTTTTTATTACCAACAATACGATTATCTGTACTTTCATATCTTTCTTAAAGAAAACTTTTATTTAATATACAATTGACACAATATATTCTCTTAGTCTTTTTATCATTTTATTTAATCGTAGATACTGATTTTAATATAAAACATATATCAAGTATGTAATTTAAAGTAAAAAGTGATTCAATCAAGGGCAAAATTTTAACCATTATCTAGTCATAATCTCTCAAACTAGTAATATTGCAAAATATTTTTTTTATGATTGGTCTATATGAATTATGTGGGTACAGACCACTAGACAATATTTCACATCAAATCTATAGATTAAGCTCTAGGTCTTTTCCTATGTAACTCTATGTGAAACAAGTGACCACTGGTGCGGGGTCATTTATCACTGTAAGGCTATGATTTGAACAACTGAGGTAATGAACCATTATATGATCCTACATACCAAAAATCTAAGCTCTAGGCCTTCTGGATTTATAGAAGAAGATTTTTAATGATTTTCCTATTTAAATCTATGTAAAACAAGTGACCCCTGGTGCGGGGGCATTTATCACCATAGGGCTATGCTTTGAACAATCTTGGTAATGAACCATTAGATGATGCTACATACCAAATATCTAAGCTCTGGGCCTTATGGATTTACAGAAGAAGATTTTTTAAGATTTTCCTATATAACTCTATGTAAAACAAGTGACCCCTGGTGCGGGGGCATTTATCACCATAGGGCTATGATTTGAACAATCTTGGTAATGAACCATTAGATGATGCTACATACCAAATATCTAAGCTCTGGGCCTTATGGATTCACAGAAGAAGATTTTTTAAGATTTTCCTATATAACTCTATGTAAAACAAGTGACCCCTGGTGCGGGGGCATTTATCACCATAGGGCTATGATTTGAACAATCTTGGTAATGAACCATTAGATGATGCTACATACCAAATATCTAAGCTCTAGGCCTTATGGATTTATAGAAGAAGATTATTAAAGATTTTCCTATATAACTCTATGTAAAACAAGTGACCCCTGGTGCGGGGGCATTTATCACCATAGGGCTTTGATTTGTACAATCTTGGTAATGGCCCATAAGATGATGCTACATACCAAATATCTAAGCTCTAGGCCTTGCAGTTTTGCAGAAGAAGATTTTCAAAGTTTGAGTTTTTAAAATCTATTTTTAGCTCCTGTGACCTACTTTTTCAACCAATCTGAATAATTTGTACAACTTTGATAGAGGGCATCATAAGGATGATTCCTGTGAAGTTTGGTAAAAATCCCTTCAGCGGTTCAGGAGGAGATGTTGTTTAAAGCAAATTGTTGACGACGGACGGACGCACGCACGGACGACGGACGACGGACAAAAGGTGATCACAATAGCTCACCTTGAGCACTTCGTGCTCAGGTGAGCTAAAAATGTATAACTTGATGAAAATTATTTTATTGAACTAAAAATGGTGTAGGAGATAATGACCTTTTCTTTGCCTCACAGATTGTGTAGAAACTGAGCTACAACATTGTATTATCAAACAAAAGAGCTGCCTGATCTGGGTTTGCTCCGGTATGCCAATGTATAAAAATGAGCCTATATGATGACATAGAGAGTTAAGGTATGACCTGCCTAATGGTCCACAATCTAAATACCTTAAATGATAATATATTCATATGGAAGTCTGCATTAGATGGGCCTATCTTACGAATGAATGACCATTATCGGAGAAGTGATTTCTTTTTCGGGCTTAATATAATTATAACTTAACTGTTACCTTGACAACTAAAGTATTTGGTCTTACTCCCGACCCATACAATGCTCCTGGTGTAATCTCTATTAGTGAAGCCATTTGGAGTCTTTTAACTACATAACCAGTAGTTGCCCATCAACCTGAAACATAATAAGTTACAAAAATGTATAAAAGGTGCTACTGTGGAACCAAATTTCAGGGACAGTCTAACCTGCACTAGCAGTCACCTGTATATAACATGACACTAGCTGTAATGGTCAATCTAAGGTTTGACTTCAAGATATTCGACTAAATGTACCTGGTTAATAACATGACCCTGTTTATTGCGGTCAGCGGTCACTATTACTTAAGACTGGACCGGATTACATAACAGTCTGCCACAGAAAATTGATGAGAAGTACAAAAAGTCCAATGAGAAAGTATTACAGCACCATGCTGGAAACCATAAGAAGCTTATTGCTACAAGTTAACTGCAGATTACAATTTAAAAAAATACATTAATGACAAGGGACTGGAGCAGTTAGATGAGCATTTTTACTTTGAATGGTACTTTATTGGTCATCTTGAGCTTTAACAGAGTGATTTTGTGATGCTGAGTCATCACAGGTATAAATACAATCTCTGATAACTGCATCAGGAAGTCAACTTTTTGGCTCTGTGGTTAGAGCACTGGACTTGCATTCTGGCGGACCAGGTTCGATCCTTGACTGGGTCGAGTTTGATACAATTTTGTTCTCAATGTGAGCTTTTTTATCCATTTTTGTGTGTGATTTTGCATAAGTTTGATCAAATAGTTCACATTTTTTAGTTAAGCAGTCTGTCAGCCAGTACAGAATGGCAACATCTAGACGTAAAGCACTTTTATTAGAAGAACCATCTACTACAATGCAGTTCCAATACTAAGCGCTCGATTATAACACAAAGGCCAATACAACATGGTTCAAGTCCTTGTCATATGATGATAATGCAGCCCAGAAACAGCGTTATAATGGAGCTGAGCTGTAAGTGGATAACTGACCATGGCATACAAGTTTGGACCCTATTCTCTTCAATACAATCAATACAATGGTATTTTTTAACTTGCACTAAAACCACATATCTTTTCTTATATTATATTTTTTTCCTTTTTTTTTTTTTTTACTGGCTAGTATATTGCATTTCCTAAAGTTAGTAACAAATACGTTTTCTAGCATTATTTTTTTTAAATCACAGACCATTTAAAACTTGCCAGCATTATTATATTAAATATATCATATTGTTAAACTTTTACTTTCTTTAACTTTTATATCTTTGTTGTTTTGTTTTCTTTGCCGAATATCTTTTTTTAAAGATATTTCTTGTTTAATTTATTAGTGGCCAACCCTTAACTTCCCAATAAGAAAGCCACAAGACAGTGGTTAAAAAAATTCTAAACAAGAGGGCCAAGATGGCCCTAAAGACGCTCACCTGAGGACATTTGTGCTGACCAAGTTTGAGGAAGATTGAATCAAAATTGTGGCCTCCAGTGTGTAAACAAGGTTTTTCTAAGATTTGACCTACTGACCTACTTTTCAATCGCTTTTTAGGTCTATTAGATTAATGATCTTCGAGAATTCGTTGAAATTTCTGAAGAGAATCGTATACCTACCAAACTGAAACCGGAAATGGAGGGCTGAATAGTTTCCTAATTTTTCATTGGTTAATAATATTATAACCTAAAACGACCGAATGTGTTTTTATTACCAACAATACGATTATCTGTACTTTCATATCTTTCTTAAAGAAAACCTTTATTTAATATACAATTGACAAATTTTTTATCATTTTATTTAATCGTAGATACTGATTTTAATATAAAACATATATCAAGTATGTAATTTAAAGTAAAATGTGATTCAATCAAGGGCCAAATTTTAACCATTATCTAGTCATAATCTCTTAAACTAGTAATATTGCAAAATATTTTTTTTATGATTGGTCTATATGAACAAGAGGGCCATGATGGCCCTGAATCGCTCACCTGAGTACCATTGCTTCAACTGATGTCAAGGTTTTTAAACAGACAAGGATTCTGATATAACTTAATCTAAAACATTTTACCCCTGACAATACTACACACCAAATACCTAAGCAATGGGCCATATGGTTTCAGAGAAGACTTGGGCGCAGGGTCATTTATCACCGTAGGGCCAAGACTTTGAAAATCTTTGTAATGAACCATTAGATGCTACTACATACCAAAAATCTTAGCTCTAGGCCTTATTGATTCATAGAAGAAGATTTTTTAAGATTTTCCTATTTAACTCTGTGTAAAACAAGTGACCCCTGGTGCGGGGTCATTTATCACCATAGGGCTATGATTTGTACAATCTTGGTAGTGGCCCATAAGATGATGCTTCATACCAAATATCTAAGCTCTAGGCCTTATGGATTCATAGAAGAAGATTTTTTAAGATTTTCCTATATAACTCTGTGTAAAACAAGTGACCCCTGGTGCGGGGTCTCTTATCACCATAGGGCTATGATTTGTACAATCTTGGTAGTGGCCCATAAGATGATGCTACATACCAAATATCTAAGCTCTAGGCCTTATGCATTCATGGAAGAAGATTTTTTAAGATTTTCCTATATAACTCTATGTAAAACAAGTGACCCCTGGTGCGGGGTCATTTATCACCATAGGGCTATGATTTGTACAATCTTGGTAGTGGCCCATAAGATGATGCTACATACCAAATATCTAAGCTCTAGGCCTTATGGATTCATAGAAGAAGATTTTTTAAGATTTTTCTATATAACTCTATGTAAAACAAGTGACCCCTGGTGCGGGGTCATTTATCACCATAGGGCTATGATTTGTACAATCTTGGTAGTGGCCCATAAGATGATGCTACATACCAAAAATCAAAAGGTTAGGCCTTGTGGTTTTGGAGAAGAAGATTTTTTCAAGTTTTTCCTATATTAGCCTATGTGAAATCAAGTGACCCCTGGGGCGGGGCCAATTTTGACCCCAGGTCATAATTTGTACAATCCTGGTAGAGAGTCATAAGATCATGCTACATACCAAAAATCAAAAGGCTAGGCCTTGTGGTTTCAGAGAAGAAGATTTTTTAAATTTTCATTTTTAAAATCTATTTTTAGCTCCTGTGACCTAATTATGCGATGGACCAGAACCATTTATACAACTTTAGTAGAGCTTCATCCAAGGAACATTCCTGCAAAATATTTTTCAAATTGGCCAAGCCATTTAGGAGGAGATGTTGTTTGAAGCAATTGTTGACGCCGGACGCACGGACGCACGGACGGACGCACGCACGCACGGACGACGGACGACGGACGCCGGACAAAAGGCGATCAGAAAAGCTCACCTTGAGCACGTTGTGCTCATGTGAGCTAATTATGTGGGTACGGACCACTAGACAATATTTCACATCAAATCTATAGATTAAGCTCTAGGTCTTTTCCTATGTAACTCTATGTGACACAAGTGACCACTGGTGCGGGGTCATTTATCACCGTAAGGCTATGATTTGAACAATCTTGGTAATGAACCATTATATGATGCTACATACCAACAAGAGGCCCATGATGGCCCTAAATCGCTCACCTGAGATAAATAGGTTGACCCAAGGAACATTTGTTCCAATTTATTTTAAAACCTGGCCAGTAGTTTTGAAGAAGATGATTTTTAAAGTTTTCATATTTTTTTTCTTTTTGTTGCCATGGCAACCAGAGTTCTATATGGATCAAGTTTATTTTAGGAACTTTTGTGAAGGTTGACCCAAGGATCATTCCTGCCAAGTTTAATCAAATTCTGTCCAGTGGTTTCAGAGGAAAAGTTGATTAAAGTTTTCCCTATATACATATAAGGCAAATAAGCCCCGCCCCTGGCGGCCATGTTTTTTACGGATCGGAATTTTTTTTAGCAACTTTGGTAGAGGTTGACCCAAGGAACATCTGTACCAATTTATTTTAAAATCTGGCCAGTAGTTTTGAAGAAGATGATTTTTAAAGTTTTCATATTTTTTTTTTTTTTGGTGCCATGGCAACCAGAGTTCTACATGGATCAAGTTTATTTTAGCAACTTTTGTGAAGGTTGACCCAAGGATAACCCCTGCCAAGTTTAATCAAATTCTGTCCAGTGGTTTCAGAGGAGATGTTGTTTAAAGGTTTCTCTATATACATATAAGGCAAATAAGCCCCGCCCCTGGCGGCCATGTTTTTTTACGGATCGGAATAATTTTAGCAACTTTGGTAGAGGTTGACCTAAGGAACATCTGTACCAATTTATTTTAAAATCTGGCCAGTAGTTTTGAAGAAGATGATTTTTAAAGTTTTCATATTTTTTTTCTTTTTGTTGCCATGGCAACCAGAGTTCTACATGGATCAAGTTTATTTTAGCAACTTTTGTGAAGGTTGACCCAAGGATCATCCCTGCTAAGTTTAATCAAATTCTGTCCAGAGATTTCAGAGGAGATGTTGTTTAAAGGTTTCTCTATATACATATAAGGCAAATAAGCCCCGCCCCTGGCGGCCATGTTTTTTTACGGATCGGAATAATTTTAGCAACTTTGGTAGAGGTTGACCCAAGGAACATCTGTACCAAATTATTTTGAAATCTGACCAGTAGTTTTGAAGGAGATGATTTTTAAAGTTTTCATATTTTTTTTTCTTTTTGTAGCCATGGCAACCAGAGTTCTTCATGGATCAACTTTATTTTAGCAACTTTTGTAGAGCCTCACGCAAGGAACATTCCTGCCAAGTTTCATTAAATTCTGTCCAGCGGTTTCAGAGGAGATGTCGTTTAAAGCAAATTGTTGACGACGGACGACGGACGACTGACGACGCACGACGCACGACTCACGACGCACAACGACGGACGCCAGACGAAGGGCGATCACAAAAGCTCACCTTGAGCACTTTGTGCTCAGGTGAGCTAAAAATCTAAGCTCTAGGCCTTCTGGATTTATAGAAGAATATTTTTAATGATTTTCCCATTTAAATCTATGAAAAACAAGTGACCCCTGGTGCGGGGTCATTTATCACCGTATGGCTATGATTTGAACAACTGAGGTAATGAACCATTAGATGATGCTACATACCAAATATCTAAGCTCTGGGCCTTATGGATTTACAGAAGAAGATTTTTTAAGATTTTCCTATATAACTCTATGTAAAACAAGTGACCCCTGGTGCGGGGGCATTTATCACCATAGGGCTATGATTTGAACAATCTTGGTAATGAACCATTAGATGATGCTACATACCAAATATCTAAGCTCTAGGCCTTATGGATTTATAGAAGAAGATTTTTAAAGATTTTTCTATACAACTCTATGTAAAACAAGTGACCCCTGGTGCGGGGGCATTTATCACCATAGGGCTATGATTTGTACAATCTTGGTAATGGCCCATAAGATGATGCTACATACCAAATATCTTTTGCAGAAGAAGATTTTCAAAGTTTGAGTTTTTAAAATCTATTTTTAGCTCCTGTGACCTACTTTTTCAACCAATCTGAATAATTTGTACAACTTTGATAGAGGGCATCATAAGGATGATTTCTGTGAAGTTCGGCCAAAATCCCTTCAGCAGTTCAGGAGGAGATGTTCTTTAAAGCAAATTGTTGACGACGGACGGACGCACGCACGGACGACGGACGACGGACAAAAGGTGATCACAATAGCTCACCTTGAGCACTTCGTGCTCAGGTGAGCTAAAAAAGATTCACAAATAGTGAATTTAAAGAGAGAGCTTAGAGAGAGCTCAGAGAGAAAAAGAATATAGACTACTTTGGGGTTTCAACTCACATACTTAATGGACAAATCTTGTCTACAATTCCAGTAAAGCCTGAAGATATTATATCATATTTTGGGGTACAGTATTCCAAAATTAAAATGTAAATGAGACATGAAACTATTAAGACTCTTATGAGTAACTAATCACATATTTGTTGTTGTTTTTTTTATTTTATTTTCCATGACAACAGCAGGAGATATTTCTAATTCAACAAGAGGCCCATAGGGCCTCAAATCGCTCACCTGAGTACCACTGCTCTATATGCAACTTAGTATACATGTATCATACTGATATACATGTTTCTCAGGAACTTGACAGTTTTTCTTACCCATTTTAGCAATAGTATGGAAAAAAAACATTGATCATGAGATTTCAGTGTGGTACTGCTGATTGAAAATGGACAAAAAGGGAGATGGTCCTTAACCTTTTCCCTCATAAAAACTCATTTTGACGCCCTTTATAGGTACCACATAAATCCTGATCTGCAGAAAGCCCCACTTAAACCTTTCCAAATTTAATTGTAAAATCCTCATCCCCAGACCACTAAGGAGCAGCAAACAGCATAAAACCTGATCAGCCTGCGAGTAACAGTTGGACTTGCAGGCTGATTAGGTTTTATGCTACTCACATAGGTATTTTATAGATCTCTATGAGGAAAAGGGTTAATTATTATGAAATAAGTTGCAATTTATTACAAAGTGTTTTTAATCATTCGTTTGTGGTTTTTAAGAGGTGTTTGGTAATCCCTGTGTACTGGAACACTGACATGAACCAAAGTAAAGGCAGACAATCTGCATATTCACCCCCCCCCCCCCCCCAATCACTTTAATGATGATGTTGATGCTGCTGCTGATTAAGGATAGTATGAATAACCCTTATATCTCTATCAGGTGACTTTGTGTAAAACTAGCCTAGTATCTCATACACATAGTAGCAGGTAATGTAGTTTTGCACTAACTCAGTGGGGCAACACAGTCCAGAAAATGTGACCTCTGCCAGAAGGTCAGACTAAGCTATAGGAATGGTATTTGTGGTAATGTTATCTTCTCCACCTCTGCATATGTAGTGGAATCACCCAAATGACCTATCAGACTAGTGGACTATCTCATCTAAGGGTATAATTTATTTTTTTGTTTCTAGCTGGTTTTCTCTCTCTCTCTCTCTCTCTCTCTCTCTCTCTCTCTCTGTTAGTCTTCTCTCTCTTTAGTAAGTGGCCTTGTAATTTAATGTAACTTTTTGATTTTATTAAGCTACCAAGACATATTTCTTGTTCTGTTTATGAGCTGATGCATTCTTTTTATGCATAAATGTAACAAAATATCACACTTAAAAATATTCAACTTCTGTAAATCTGATCTGTAAAGGATCAACTTTTGGAGAGGTAGCCTGAACTGCAGAAAAGCTACAGTTAAACATTACCAAATTTCATAGTAAAATCCTCATCACCAGACCACTGAGGAGCAGCGAACAGTATAAAACCAAATCAGCCAGCAAGTTACTTGCTAAGGCTAATCTGGTTTTATGCTGTTAGCATAAGACTTATTATGGTCTTTTGAAACGGGAAAGGGTTAACTATGTTGAAATAGGTTGCATTTTATTACAAAGTGTCTTTTATCATCCTAGAAAGAGCAAATAGTTTGCAGAGTCCAAAAATAGACACAATATAGACTTTACTATGATTGCTGCTGTTGCTGATGATGATTCCAGTAGATACACTGGAGGTATTATATAAGCAGGTCATGACCTGACTTACAGCAAAGTCAGTACAAGGGCTATACACAGCTATAGGTATCAGTGGTTAATCCAGCTAAACTGTTATCTTCTCCCCCTCTGCACATGTAGTGATATCACCCAAAAATGCCAAAATATACTGTATATATAGAAGCTAATGAAATAACCTTTTAGACTTGTGGACTAGCTCAACTATTGGCACCATTAAGACCATGTTCTGGCTTGTAATTTAATGTAACGTTAAGCTATGCTGAACATATTTTTTAAAAGATATTTCTTGTTTGTTTAAAAGCTGATACATTATTCTTATGCATCAATGTAATAAAATATGCTTCAACTTCTGATCTATCAAGATCCAACTTTAGAATGATATAACACAATCAAATCAATCCCAATATTAAAATGTAAACATATTTTAAAATGTCTCCTTCAGGACTTTAGATTTTACCGGTATTCCTTTAATGATAGAATATCTGTTTATTTATAATCAATGAAAAAAAATCACAAAAGTTTGAAACAGTCATTTCCTTTTGAACAAAAAAACTATAAAATGTGAAAATTTCATGAAGATTGATAAAAAAATCAAAGTCAGAGATGCCATTTGAAGTTAAGTCTTGCCCCTGGTGGCAATGTTTTTTTTACAAATCAGAATATTTTTTTTTTATTGACATTGGTTGAGCTGAACCCAAGGAATATATAATATACCAACTTATTTTGAAAATGGGCCAGTAGTTTTCAATGAGATGTCAGTAGTTTTCAATGAGATGTTTAAGTTTTCATATATATTTCTGTTGCCATGGCAACCAAAGTTTCCATGGATAGAGTTTATTTTAGAAACTTTTGTGCCCAAGGATCATCCCTGCCAAGTTTTATTAAATTCTGTCCAGTGGTTTCAGAGGAGATCTCGTTTGAAGTTTTCCCTATATATATATAAGGCAAATAAGCCCCGCCCCTGGTGGCCATGTTTTTAACGGATCGGAAAAATTTTAGCAACTTTGGTAGAGGTTGACCCAAGGAACATCTGTACCAATTTATTTTAAAATCTGGCCAGTAGTTTTGAAGAAGATGATTTTTAAAGTTTTCATTTTTTTTTCTTTTTGTTGCCATGGCAACGAGTTCTACATGGATCAAGTTTATTTTAGCAACTTTTGTGAAGGTTGACCCAAGGATCATCCCTGCCAAGTTTAATCAAATTCTGTCCAGTGGTTTCAGAGGAGATCTCGTTTGAAGTTTTCCCTATATACATATAATGCAAATAAGCCCCGCCCCTGGCGGCCATGTTTTTTTACGGATCGGAATAATTTTAGCAACTTTGGTAGAGGTTGACCCAAGGAACATCTGTACCAATTTATTTTAAAATCTGGCCAGTAGTTTTGAAGAAGATGATTTTTAAAGTTTTTTTTTTCTTTTTGTTGCCATGGCAACCAGAGTTCTACATGGATTAAGTTTATTTTAGCAACTTTTGTGGAGGTTGACCCAAGGATCATCCCTGCCAAGTTTAATCAAATTCTGTCCAGTGGTTTCAGAGGAGATGTTGTTTAAAGGTTTCTCTATATTCATATAAGGCAAATAAGCCCCGCCCCTGGAGGCCATGTTTTTTTACGGATCGGAATAATTTTAGCAACTTTGGTAGAGGTTGACCCAAGGAACATCTGTACCAAATTATTTTAAAATCTGGCCAGTAGTTTTGAAGGAGATGATTTTTAAAGTTTTCAAATTATTTTTCTTTTTGTTGCCATGGCAACCAGAGTTCTTCATGGATCAACTTTATTTTAGCAACTTTTGTAGAGCCTCACCCAAGGAACATTTCTGAATTTAAGAAATCCTCAAATGAGGTTAAAGGATATGTCGTTTAAACAAACTTGGAAAACCTTGAACACGTTGGAAAAATGTGTGGAATGCCAAATCTACAAAAACTCAAATATATATATAAATCTCTTCAATAATAGAGATATCTTCAAATGAATTATTGATATAACAATTCAATTTAAGATATCAACAAATGATTTGAAGAGATCTTCAAATTAATTAATGATATCAACAATGTAATTATTGATCTCTACAAATCACATCAATTGTAGCCTGAGCTCTTCAAATCATTTGTTGATATCATTAATTGAGTTGTCAGTATCAAAAATTCAATTGTTGTCTCTTCAAATCAATGTTCACTAATTCGTCTAAAATGGTTTCTCCCTGATGGAAAGCTTCAAGTATTTGGCGCAACTTACCATCTGAACTACTGTGTATATTTATATTATATCTACTTATGTTTAAAAGCTGTTACATGTACTTCACACAATTCATTAATTTTTTATGTGCATAGAATATCTGCTCATCATATCATAGATAATGCGATACAGTAAAGTACAGTACCGTAGTATTACTATTTTATCATTACCCTTATGAGTAAGTAGTGACTGTACAGTACTGTATCATTATTTTTAGAATTGGTATTGTATGTACATGTATGAAATGTTGGTCCATTCTCCCAAGAGTGCACTCCTGCTGCGTCTACCACTGGACAGGGACCAATTGTGCCAATGATCTCATTAATTGAATAAATGATATCAACAATTCAATTATTGATATCTTCAAATCAATTATAAATTAGTATTTATCTGATTGAATTGTAGAGCTCTACAATTCATTGAATTGAATTGTTGATCTCATTAATTCAGTTAATGATATCAACAAATAATTTGGAGATATCAATAATGACAATAATTATATATTGAGATCAACAATTGATTAGTTGATACATTGTATCATTACTTAATTTGAAGATCTCTTGTTTTGATATCAATTATTCTTTTGAAGAACTCTTTAATTATTTGAAGAGATCTTCAAATATTTGAGTTTATGTAGATTTGGAGTTCCATATTAATAATTAACATAGATCTACTTGACTGTGGAAAGGGATTAGAATAAGTTATAAAAAATGATATAAAAAAAAAAAAGTTTAAATCAATTAACAATTACAACAAGAATTCTTTATTGAAATCACTGGAGGCCAATGCGAAACAAAAAATAACCAGAGCAGACTTCAATATAGAGATTATAATTATATCCTCAAGTATTCAGTTCTCACCATATTGTTATTCTCGGGACACTAATGCAATATTTCACCTCGAGTGTGGCATAGTTTTACAGGGAACCCATTGACAATTGGCAAAATCTATTGATCCTTGTTTCCAAACTGTTTTTTTTTTTTTATGAAAATATTTGGGAAACAGATAAAAAACATTCATTTCAATCAAGAAGTACCGATTTTATACCATTTTCACTGGTGCTACTTTTTATCACTTTTCAAACCACCTGTTAAATCTACCAATAACACCCAGTAAGTAGACGATGACTGATTTATGTAAACCAACATCTGTTCCTAAGTTTGATTATGAATATACTTCTCAACAATTCTATGTACAGATGTCATATATAGCCATAGTTGGTATTAATCTGATAGCGAAATCCACACTTAATCATTATAATACAGCATACCCATTTACCTCCTTTTACTCATTTTTCTTGCAATAACTTCTTATGCTAGTGGGAACTGGATACTCCAGGATACTACTGCAGTTTTCGGGAAAGTGAAAGTCAAATGAGTTACTCATTACTTATCATTGAATGATCAAGACGATGATCTGTTGTTTAATGTATCAGTTCTAATATTATACTGTTTGTATATAACCATGAGGTGTGTCCATTAAATCCAGGTATCGCTGTGTACAATGTGATATGATTTGATAATCTAATGAATCTACCGAAAGTGAAAGTAAAATGTTTCCAAGAATAATAACTCTTAACATTAAATTAAATTTGGTTTATTACCGGTTATTAGTATTATAAACTTAACATTAAAATCAATAGTTAACGATCGCATGATTTAAAGAGAGAGGGAGAGGAAGGAAAGAGAACGAAAGATAAGAGAGAAAAATCGAACATACAGGGTTTTCCCATCCTCTGTTGTACTGTAGGTACTGTGCTGAACAGTACTGTACACATTCATGGGGCCTACTAAAACCCGGTCTCCAAATTATCGACGGTCTCCGCCGGTCTCCGAGACCGGGGACTGGAGACCGTCGTTTAGTATGTAGTATATGGGGTGGGGGGATATATCGGAGACCGGCTGAGACTGTCTACATTTCTAAACGAATCAATTTTCACATTTTTTTTTTTGTAATTGAAGTCTTGTTATTGATCAATTAACGCAATCTTAAATTAAATTAATGTCTATTTTGAAATTAATTGAATAATTGAATCATAAAATGGCCTGATTTGTTTGATAATTAGTTCAATGACGAGTGCAAATATTAAACAAGAAATAAAAGTTTAGAAACAGCAGATAAGACAGCGTTATCCGAAAAACGTAATGTAAATATATTTATAATGTCAATAGCTACTGAATAGTATGTAGTTATTTGCGCGATAAAGGTCATTTACTCAGGGCTTCTGCACGTGCACGTTATTGTTTGTAATATAATTTAGGAGCAACTGCTCCTGTGTTTTTTAAATAAAAAGATATGTTTAGAAATAAGCAAAAGTTTTAATAGTGTTATTATGGGGTTTTTTACTGGTTGATCTACAAGAATGTATATAATAGTAATAATAGTGTTGTCTATAATCTAAAAACCTTTAGTACAAAAAAAACTGCTAATATATGTATATAATGATTAGAAGTTGTAAAAATTTAAACATACTTGGTGATAATAATTTGGAATATATCTTTCTTTTAAATCTTTCATGTATTGGACAAACGCATACAAAATGGTGCTCGTCTTCTACATCATTTAGACAACAATCAATCAAGGATCTAATTAGATTGCAGTCTAATACATAATGTAGCACCTGGTGCTACTGGACACGTGCCATTAAGCGTGTCAACTCAAGGAACACAATACACAGTACTACCATTAACCCGCAGCGCGACAGCGTGAGCTGTGATGTCACGTTAAGTTGTAAATGCTGATGATTATGACTAGATTGAAAAAAAAGTATGATGAAACATATTAATGATACTCGCACTCATGGTTTCTATCTATTTTTATACTGGATGTTAATATGAACTTAGGAAAGAAAACAACATTATGTAGTATATAATATTAAACAATTCCTGACCGTTTAGTTAATTATTACGTAAAAAATGTGAGGATCGAAGCGTTCAACGAAAAGTATGACGAATTAGTGGACTGTGGTGTGAGGCATTTTCAAATTATTATATAACCAAAAACGCCTTGGACAGAAAAAGCCTAAACCTTCGGATTATTAAAATGTTATAGCAGCGCCTGACTCAAAATTAGCAAAAATGGAATATGAATCGGGTAATACTGGGACAAGTGACATATCCAGCATAGATGATTCCGATCATGTGAAACAAAACTTAGCGTGTAGAAAAGACATGCCTCTCCTCCTAGGAATACCCACACACACACACACACACACAAAAGTTCAAAATAGAAATGCCGCCTGTAAAATCTCCAAATAAGTGTGACGTTATCACTGATTTAAATACTGAAAGAATTTCCGATGTAACAGATACTGAATCTACATGGATTTAACAATTTGACATAAACATGAGTAATAAGAATATTTTACAGAAA
This sequence comes from Solen grandis, assembly GCA_021229015.1. NCBI lineage: Eukaryota > Metazoa > Mollusca > Bivalvia > Adapedonta > Solenidae > Solen > Solen grandis. The sequence goes on from CM037777.1 coordinate 61,615,698, forward strand.
CATCAATGGTTAAACGACAAACATTTAAATGCAGTCATTCAAATACTAAGATCACCGTTTCCAAATATGAACGGTCTACAAGACACCAAATCAACCCAATTCTTCATGGAAAGTAAAAAAAAAATGGAATGTAAGTAGGAAATTTTCTCGTCAAATTCAGAAACCGTCAGTTCAAATACATTTTGATGGGACTTGCCATTGGACTGTTAGCATGGTATCTGTCGAGGAACCAGACACGGTGTATTATTTTGACAGTTTAAGTGACAATTTATATATTTATTTTTTTTAAATAATAATAATAAAGTTCAAATACAATTATCACAACTTTATCCTAGTACGAATGGCCACGTTTCAATCAAAGTTCCAAGAACACAGCAACAACCAAACAACAATGTCTGTGGTCTATTTGCTATCGCACATTCAGTCGATTTTTGTTTTAGCGGTGGGACATTGAATTTTAAAAGTTAATATAATATTTTAAAAATGAGAGAACATCTTTTTCATTGTCTTGAAAACGGGAAAATGTCACCATTCCCAAAAGAAAATATTAAAATACACAGATCTACATCCTTTCAAGGACTACATAAAACAATAAAGATTAAAACAACGTGTGTATGTGAAATGCCAGACTTCACCGATTGGTTCAGTGTGAAAATAAAAAATATCGCAAATGGTATCACCAAGCATACGTTGGTATAAACAACTGTAAAAAAAAATCATTAAATTTCTTGATGATGATGATGATGTTGATGATGACTATTGAAATAGTATGGCAGGGATTTTTAAACGTCACTCGATATACCGCCTCTGGCACACACCTCTGTGATAAGGTGTGGACAATTATGGCATGTGTCATTCACTGTAATAAACACATTCACACACAGAGAAAGCAAATACATATTGAGCAGAGAGAAGGGGGGGGGGGGGGGGTGAGGGGGGACAAGAGAGAGAGAGAGATTTAGAGAGAAAGTTTTGCTACAATATTATAGAATCTGGTATATATTTTAATCGTTTAAGATTGAATTTGTAGCATTGTCATTTGATACCATTATGAAATCACGCACTTGTATCGTATTTGTATCAACTTAATGTTGAGTGGCATTCATAAAGATATGTACTTTAATTTAAAAAAAAAAAAAAAAAAAAAAAAAAACGGTATGAATAGTATATGGTATATTTCACATCTTTTAAGTTATGGGCTCAATGTTTTTAATTAATATAATTTACAAAAATAAGTTTAACTGGTGATTGTGTTTTTAAATTTAAAAACGTTATGAATAGAATATGGTATTTCCCGTTATGTTTGAGTATACATGTGTTTTATATAAACATTATTTAATAATTAATTATTAAAGTATAAATGAAAGATAATTAAGATAATTATACGTAACTTTTAAAGTATTGACGCCGCGTGGAAACGCGGCGTCAGTATGGAATAGGATTTTTTTTTTCTTTTTCTTTTTTTTTTTTTTTCTTTTTTTTTTTTCTTTTCTTTTTGCCAATGGAGCCGCATAATTAAAACAGGGAGCAACCACTGTTACTATTGTAAAATAAAAACAAGAAATATGTATGTCTAGTGCTTGAAATGGATATATTTCACGGAACATTACATAGCCTATGTTGTAAAGCCTTGTAAACATATATTTAATTTTATATATATCATCAACATAAAACGAATGCCATACTCCTATGCCACGCTACGTTATCAATGGAAGTAATAACTATCGGGAAGATTGTTAAATTAATACTGGGACCTGTACCTAAATCAATCCTATCTGTGCTGAATTTAATCTGGTTCCCTGCCTCACTTCATCAGTAACGTAATGTCAGGGGCAGGTAATCCATACTAGACTATGCTAAATTGTTTCTTCATCATTGTCCTTGTTGTTGTTGTTGCTGCTGCTGCTGCTGCTGTTGCCGATGATGTGATGATTTTTTTACATTGACATTATTACCGCCTTAGTAGCTTACTGTCTGGAAATTGCATGCATCTTGCAGACCCTAACTCTTTCAATAATTATATAAGAAAAGAATTACCTGTTGTAAAATGTATTTTCATTGATCTATAGATTAATTAATTATTGGCATCTCAAATCATCATCACATAATATGTCTACTATAATTTAAGTATTTTCTGTACTTTGTTCTATATTTCTGAATAATTTGATAATATAAGTTTTTTGTTGTTTTTTGGACCTTTTCTGTATGGCTTTGCTTTATTTTTATTTAAGTCGTGCTTCAAAAACATGCGCGGCGTCTTTGATGCTTTGCATCAAAAAAAGTCTTGTATTTTTTTGGTGCGCACTATCTGCCATATCTATATAACCGTCCGTACTTTTCTAATAATTGATTTATACAGAGATGTGAATACCTAGAAGGATAAGCAGCTCTAACATGAGGACCATAATGGCCCTGAGTAGTAAACCGGTCGCTTTACGTGTAAACAAACTTGACCTACTTTCAAGGTAGGCGGCCATTTTGTTTCTATTTATAGTAACTCATTTACATATAAGTTTTAGGGTTTTTTAAGGCTAATTTGTATATAAGCGTTTTGGGGGTAGTGCGCATGTGCGGCCGCCATATTAGTGGTCATTTGCTTGGTTATAGTATACAGAGGTGACTTGTATACTCGATCCGAGATCTACTCGCGGAAATTGAGGGTCACTTCCATTCGATCTCAGACAATGATATATTAATAATAGATATATCATTAATAATAATAAAATAATAATAATAATAATAATAATATCAATGATTAAATATCTAGAACATCCATTATAACAATAATAGAATCAAACACTAATAATGATGAATACTTTGAAATATCAAATAATATATCTAAATACTATAATACTCACCTTTACGATGTTGACTGCTCAACGTCCTACCTTCGAGTGACTCTAGTGCAACTATTACATCAGTTCACACTCGTTTCCCAGGCCCAAGCCACCCGCGTTAATAATAGACGGTCTATTTTTAGCGATGGAACAATAGCGATATTGATTTAGGGACGGAAATGCGAACAATGGTCCTTTCAAGCGTCCAAAGTTAATCCCTTTAATGTTGCCCTAGTACATGGTGACCACACCCCACCCATCCCCCACGGGTTTGATATAATGACACATCATAGATCGTCAGTGGACATGAATGGTCAAGTTCATACACGCCTTCGTTGCTCCAGTACCATTTATACGTCAATATTGGTTGACTTGAGATCGGATTAAGATAGCCCCATAAAGGGAGCTGGCCAATGTTTACGTTAATCCTTAGCTTTACCTAGGTAACGGATAAAATATTTCCTAGTTGCACGACTTTTAGAGGGAGCTAGAATAAGGGTTATAAAGCGATGTAGGTATCTATATATTCTGTTAAACTACGAATATTTGTAAGTGTAATACTTCAAAATAATCGGAATTCTTTAAACTTTAAAACCGTAATGTTCATATTTTCTATATTGGTTGAAACAACAACAAAATAATAAAAGAGCTTAAATCAGTTTTTCCTGTCTAGTGCAACCGTTTACGATATCGATTTTCACAATTTTTATATCAATTGATAGATTTATCAAAATACTTCAAAATAAACCCTATGTTCTCGATTCGATTTTCAACCGTTATTGAGTTATGACGTAACAGCGATTTTTAAACCCAATTCACAAAAGATCGTGTTTCATATACCGTTGGAAAGGTCTCGTCATGCCAATTTCAAAAATGTATACCTTTATAGGGTTATCTTTATTCGTTCGCGAGATATAAGCGTTTGAAAAATGTCATGTGACCGGAAAATGGCGTCAAATATTCTTCACAAAATATATTTAAGGCTATATCTCAGTCATTTCTTGACCGATTTGCATGATCTTGGTATCGATAGAAAGGTCTCACTTCAAGCTATGTTTTGAATTCAATAAACCGGAAGTTTAATGGCTTAGAAACCGGAAATGACGTCATCACATATAAAATCTCTCTTCATAGACAGCCGTCTGACTCGTTATTGGTCGTTCTCTCTCTCTTATACATACTAGATTCGGTGGATATGAAACACCCCCTCCTCCTCTCTCCTCCTCCTATTCCTCCCTCCTCCTCCTCCCTCCTCATCCTCCTCCTCCCTCCACCTCCTCATCCTCCTCCTCCCTCCCTCCTCCACCTCCTCTCCCTCCTCCTCCTCCCTCCTCCACCTCCTCCTCCTCTCCCTCCCATTTCTCCCTCCCTCCTTCCCTCGAAATATTGTAAGAACAAGCGAGTATGTAAATCTACATTGACAGAATGTACAATTGTACTGTATGTGATAATGTCTTTTCTAGAAAAGACAATATGCTTAGGCATCACAATAAAGTTCACGATAGTCGTGAAAATGAACGATAGTAAACGGGTGTTTAAATGTCATTTTCTGATTATGAAGAGTTTGTTCGTGTCAGTTTCACCCCTTTCCAATCGTTCATTTTCACGACTATCGTGAACTTTATTGTGATGCCTAAGCATATTGTACAATTGTACATTTGCAATGTAAATTTACGTACATACTCTCTTATTCTTACAATATTTCGAGGAAAGGAGGGAGGGAGGAAGAGGAGGGGGGGGAGGAGGAGGAGGGAGAGGAGGAGGTGGAGGAGGAGGGGATGAGGAGGTGGGGGAGGAGGAAGATGAGGGGAGGGAGGAGGAGGAGGGAGGAATAGGAGGAGGAGGAGAGGAGGATGAGGGGGTGTTTCATATCCACCGAATCTAGTATGTATAAGAGAGAGAGAACGACCAATAACGAGTCAGACGGCTGTCTATGAAGAGAGATTTTATATGTGATGACGTCATTTCCGGTTTCTAAGCCATTAAACTTCCGGTTTATTGAATTCAAAACATAGCTTGAAGTGAGACCTTTCTATCGATACCAAGATCACGCAAATCGGTCAAGAAATGACTGAGATATAGCCTTAAATATATTTTGTGGAGAATATTTGACGCCATTTTCCGGTCACGTGACATTTTTCAAACGCTAATATCTCGCGAACGAATAAAGATAACCCTATAAAAGTATACATTTTTGAAATCGGCATGACGAGACCTTTCCAACGGTATATGAAACACGATCTTTTGAGAATTGGGTTTAAAAATCGCTGTTACGTCATAACTCAATAACGGTTGAAAATCGAATCGAGAACATAGGGTTTATTTTGAAGTATTTTGATAAATCTATCAATTGATATAAAAATTGTGAAAATCGATATCGTAAACGGTTGCACTAGACAGGAAAAACTGATTTAAGCTCTTTTATTATTTTGTTGTTGTTTCAACCAATATAGAAAATATGAACATTACGGTTTTAAAGTTTAAAGAATTCCGATTATTTTGAAGTATTACACTTACAAATATTCGTAGTTTAACAGAATATATAGATACCTACATCGCTTTATAACCCTTATTCTAACTCCCTCTAAAAGTCGTGCAACTAAGAAATATTTAATCCGTTACCTAGGTAAAGCTAAGGATTAACGTAAACATTGGCCAACTCCCTTTATGGGGCTATCTTAATCCGATCTCAAGTCAACCAATATTGACGTATAAATGGTACTGGAGCAACGAAGGCGTGTATGAACTTGACCATTCATGTCCACTGACGATCTATGATGTGTCAGTATATCAAACCCGTGGGGGATGGGTGGGGTGTGGTCACCATGTACTAGGGCAACATTAAAGGGATTAACTTTGGACGCTTGAAAGGACCATTGTTCGCATTTCCGTCCCTAAATCAATATCGCTATTGTTCCATCGCTAAAAATAGACCGTCTATTATTAACGCGGGTGGCTTGGGCCTGGGAAACGAGTATGAACCGATGTAATAGTTGCACTAGAGTCACTCGAAGGTAGGACGTTGAGCAGTCAACATCGTAAAGGTGAGTATTATAGTATTTAGATATATTATTTGATATTTCAAAGTATTCATCATTATTAGTGTTTGATTCTATTATTGTTATAATGGATGTTCTAGATATTTAATCATTGATATTATTTTTATTATTATTATTTCATTATTATTATTATTGATATATCTATTATTAATATATCATTGTCTGAGATCGAATGGAAGTGACCCTCAATTTCCGCGAGTAGATCTCGGATCGAGTATACAAGTCACCTCTGTATACTATAACCAAGCAAATGACCACTAATATGGCGGCCGCACATGCGCACTCTCCCCAAAACGCTAATATACAAATTAGATACCTTAAATAAAATTCAATATGGCCGCCGCACATGCGCATTACCCTAAAACCTTATATGTAAATGAGTTACTATAAATAGAAACAAAATGGCCGCCTACCTTGAAAGTAGGTCAAGATTGTTTACACGTAAAGCGACCGGTTTACTACTGCCCTGAATCCCTCACCTGAGAAGTATTGCCTTTTATAACACAGTCATACTGAATACATTTACTGAGTACAGCAAAATAATCGTAATTCCACACAAAAACTGTACCTGTGGTCCAAATTTTGATGGTTAAAGCTATAAAATCAAGTGACACCTAGGGTGGGACCAATTTTGACACAAGAGCCATGCTTTGAAAACTTGGTTCTGGTCTACAAGGCCATGTTACATACCAAATATCTAAACCAATGATCTTGTGGTGCCTGACAAGAAGATTTTTTAAAGACTCCCCTATATAAGTCTAATTAAAATCAAGTGACCCCTAGGGCAGGGCCAATTCTAACCCACGAACCATGATTTGAACAAACTTGGTAAATGTCTATAAGGCACACCAGATATCTAAACTCCAGGCCTTGTAATATCTGACAAAAAGATGTTTCTAGTTTTCCCTATATATGCCCATGTAGAATCAAGTGACCCCTTGGGCAGGGCCGGTTTTGACCCCAGGGCCATGATTTGAACAAATTTTGTAGATGTCCATAAGGCAATGTTACACACAAAAATATCTAAACTCCAGGCCTTGTGGTTTCTGACAAGAAGATTTTTCTAGATTTTCCTATTTTAGCCTATGTAAAATCAAGTGACCCCTGAGGTGGGGCAAATTTTTACCCCAGGGTCATGATTTGAACAAACTTGGTAGATACTTAAAAGGCCATGTTACACACAAAATATCTTAACTCCAGGATTTGTGTTTTCTGAGGAGAAGATTTTTCTTTTTTTTTTCTATACAAGTCTTTTTAATCAAGTGACCCCTGGGGTGGGGCCAAATTTGACCCCAGGGCCATGATTTGAACAAATTTTAAAGATATCCACTAGACAATGCTATACACCAAAATCTAAACTCCAACCCTTGTGGTTTCTGAGTAGAAGATTTTTCTAGTTTCTTTTCCTATACAAGCTTATGTAAAATCAAGCGTCCCCTAGTCAATTTTGACTTCAGCGCCATGATTTTAAAAAACTTTGTAGAGATCCACTAGACAATGCTACAAATATCTAAGCTCTAGGCCTTGTAGATTTGCAGAAGAAGGTATTCAAAGTTTTTATTTTTAAACTCTATTTTTAGCTCCTGTGACCTACTTTTTCGACCAATTAAAATATTTTGAACAACTTTGTTAGAGGACATCATAAGGATGATTCCTGTGAAGTTTGGTCAAAATCCATTCAGCCGTTTAGGAGGAGATGTTTATTAAAGGAAATTGTTGACGCCGGACGCACGCACGCACGGACGGACTCACGCACGGACGACGGACTGATCCCGTGCCACACTGGCAACCCCGAAAAAGCGTACCGAAAAAAAAAACAAATATTGTCACACTAATAACGGGCAAAATATTCTACAGCCGAATTTTTGTTAGCACCATATTATAAGTCTTACATTTGTGATATCTTCATTCCTGTATAAGTTATTTAATCCTGTAATGCAGATCAAAATAAAACTAGTTCATTTAATTGGCCATTCTGCTGCTGCAACTATTTTCCTTCCCCTTTGAAATTAAAAACACACACCTTTACAGCAATGCGTCCTATTTAATCTTATCGTCTTTTTTGTGTATTTAACTTTGACTTTAATTGGGGTTTTATGCGATTTAAATGGTTTATGGCATATGTGAATTGGGTATTCTGTATGATGGTTCTTTTTATCTGATCAAATGGTTTAAACATCACGTGTACTTCAATTTTACAGAACTTGGAATATTTGGAAAGAGAGAGAGAGAGAGAGAAAAAAAAAGCTTCTTTTTTAAAGCATTTTTACAGAAAATTCTTCAATAGAGTTTTTTTCCTTAATATTTCTATGGAGATATTTTCAAAAGTTTGCTATCAAAACAATGAAAAAAATGTATAGGTCACCGATTTCAGGGTTACATTGACACGATTCTCAACGAACTGATTTGCGATTTATCTTTGCTGTTTAACAGTGTGACCTTGGTGAATGTTGTAGTTGCCCTGTAATGGCAAAATAACCCTTTTAGCGTAGTAGCGCTGACACCATGACAGCTTAGATCCGAATATTGCGATTAACCGAAAAAATTACATTTCAACTTTCAGGACTATCGTGTTTTGTTATTTCCATTTCGTGTCCAAAACATTGCGATGGTAAACTGTAGTAAAAACACCATTAAACGTTCTCGTAGTTGAGAATAGTTGTGTGAAATTTCATCAAAATAAGTTAATGTTTATGAATTCATAATCCGGACATGAAATGTGGTCGAACGGAAGAGAACAGATTCATAGTCCTAGAATCGGTCTCTGACAAATATTTCACTTATTTATGACTAATATTTGACAGCATTGTTACACAACAGCCATTCGAATATCTCTGAAGAAACTCTTAAAACCACAGGGGCTCGAGGTTGCATGGGGCGAATCATTTCGTACTTAATGGTAACATTTAAAAAAGGAAGCGAGGACACTATTTTCGGCTATTTTATGAATATCGCATTTTCGGCAAATAACGATCAATAAAATGGTTCATATGCTTTCTAAATGAATAGATATATAGAATCGTGTCGTTTCCCGTGTTGTTTTTACTCTTATAAATGACTAACATGTGTTTTTAATGTCCCAATCGAGCTTGACAACAGCCGGGACCGGCTACTTCCGGTTTCATTTCTAATGAATAAAATGTAAGCGATTATTGATCAAAATATTTAAATCAAATACTGTGTAAGCAGGTGTGACTTCCCTGTACCTTCTTGTCCGACAATGATTACATTGCGCCCACTTTCGATCGCGTCGTTTATGCTTTTCTCGACCTCCGTAACTTAATTAAGTTTTCCCGGGAAATGTCAGTTTCGTTTTGATTTACCAATAAAAACTTACCTAAAGAAACCGGAAATAGTTTTCCCCGGCTCTTGTCAAGCTCGATTGGAACAATAAATTAACGATATTATCGTTACAAGAGAAAAACATCTACGTTTAGAAATTTCTGAATTTCTGAATTTATTCATTTCAAGCACAACCTGGTCCATTTTCAATGTTGAATTTCGTTATAAACGCGTTTTTCCAAATTTGGTCTCAAAACAGTGTCCTCCCTTCCTATTTTTTATGTTACCATTAAGTACGAAATGATTCACCCCATGCAACCTCGAGCCCCTGTGCTTAAAACAAGCCAATACGGATCACAATGTTTTCACACATTTATCTAAAAATATATTATATTTTCTGCATGCGTTTCCATCAGATATTTTAATTACCTGGATTAATCTTTGTGTTTTCATTACCTTGAGCATTACACAAAAATTATAAATATTTTACACTCGGTACTTTTACTACTGTCATGAAAGAATTAATCCAGTTTAATTCAGTTAAATGATTTACATCACCTACGGGGTGTAGATACTTAAATTACACGGGTGTTTCTAATGTTTCTTCGTGTTTTCATTTACCTTGAGCATTACACAAAATTCATAACTATTTTACACTAATGTCATGAAAGAAACAACCGAGTCACGTGCTTTACATCACATGCGGGGTGTAGAATCTCCAGTCATTGACAAAAGGCAGGATGCTATAGATAGAGAAGATAAGAAAGGGGCCCGAACAACATGGAAAGGCAATTACGAGTTTGTGTTGTCTTTAATTGGATACACGGTCGGACAGGGAAACATTTGGAGGTTTCCTTACGTATGTTACCGAAGTGGAGGAGGTAGGACCGATATCATTTTTTCTAAAATTAGCTTAGTCGTTAGTCAGTACAATGTATAATAACTGACACGTGACATTGTTATATATATATATATTGCTTACATTGTTATATTTTTAGGCTACACTGTGACCTTTGCCCTTAGTAAACGTGTCTTTCTGTTTGATCTGTACAGTATGCAACAAAACGGTTAGATAAATATTTAAGGTAAGGGGCAAATACCATGCAACATTTGTGACGACTGACTGATGTATACTATTGACAAAAATAACATTACTACTTCCTTTTGTGCTATTATCTCACCATTTACATCCCCACCTTTACATTTTTCCTAGTATTTCTTCTCTCTATTTAGTCGAATGAACTACGTTTCGACACTGCCTAACACCCTCACTGAATTACATTTGTTTGTGTATTTTTTTGCAAATCTCCATGCTGTATACAGGATAGCATATGACCTAAACTTAACTGCGGTTAAAACAACAGAACACAATCAAAGGACTGAGAGTCATAATGTTGCGTTAAGCATTGCTTTAAACTCGAACAGTAAACAGTGTTGCCATACCACGTGGTATATGACGTCATTTAAAGCTAACGCGAAAAACATATTTTCACTGACATATACCACGTGGTATGGCCACACTGAGTAAAGGAGAAAGTCAAGTGGTGTGTTTGGAACTGTTTTAAAATTATTGATTTTCCACATCATATGGATCTTGTAGCTAATATATCATTTTCCTGTTAGGGCCGAAGGTATTTCAATGAACGCCTTACGGTATAACTTTATTTGTCATATACATGTACCTGTCCGATTAAACAAGGACATATCATAGGCTTCAGGTGCATGAACTAGCATACGTCACATAATTCCATTCAAAGTATTTTAATTGATAATTTGTCCCTAGAGTTACTGTTCGTTGTGGAAGCCTTCCAGCTGGCTTGCGGAAGGTCGGTGGTTCTACCCGGGTACCTCTGTGTACTCGGGGTCTTCCTCCACCTGTAATTAGCTGGACGTCGCTATATGATTGAAATACTATCGCAGCGACGGTATACCCCAATATAACAACAACAACAGTAAATCCCAGTAAATGCATTGTTTTAAATATTACTAAAAAGAAGAAAGCACTTTCCTTTGATTACAGATTACATGGACAAGCTTTAGAAACAGTGGATAATGCCAAATACTTAGGAGTTACAATATCAAAAGATCTCTCTTGGAATAAACATATTGACAACATTACTTCTTCTGCTAATAAAACTCTTGGTTTCCTCCACAGAAACATCCAGACAAAGAATAAGGAAGTTAGAGAAGCAGCTTACAAAGCATTGGTTAGACCTCAAGTAGAATATGCCTCTACAGTCTGGAGTCCTCATACACAGACATATATAGATAAGATAGAAAAAGTACAACGCAGAGCAGTCCGATGGGTTAATAATAACTATTCTTATTACGACAGTGTCACCAGCATGCAGAAGGAACTTGACTGGCAAACCCTTCAGTACAGACGTGATGTCACCAGACTTCTTATGTTTTACAAAATAGTAAATAACCTTGTTGCTGTCCCATTACCTGCATATCTTGAAAGACCAGCGAGGATATCCCGCCACTTACACTCTTTATCTTACAGGCAAATTCATACTCCAGCTAGCTACTTTAAATATTCCTTTTTTCCTTATACAGTGATACTTTGGAACAGCTTACCAGAAAATATAGTCTCACAAAATGATCTTTTAGCATTTAAACAAAAGCTCCTCTCGTTTCAGATAGTAGACCGTCCCTGAATCAACAAAAAGATGTTTTTACCAGATCTTAAACCTAACATAATCACCTTTTTTTTTTTTTTTTTTTTTTTTTTTTTTTTTTTCAGAAAATTTTCTCACCCTAACAAAAATTTTTATTTTTAACAGTTTTATCCTTGCACAGACGCGCACCTGCCAGTAATACCCGAAAGGGGAGTTTGTGCAGTATATATAGATAGATAGATAGATAGATAGATAGATAGATAGACAACAACAACTGATGACAACATCGATATTAAAATGATAAATATATCATATAAAGAAGATTGTTGTGCATTTCATTCATGGTAGAAATGTAGAAACCTAACCAGGATCAGTTGAAAGCATATTATCTTTTGTATAACGAAGGTACACGCAAACAGGTGCACGTATAGCTTGCGCGCTAGTGGCATTGAATTTGGATATCCGGTATTGAGATTCCCACGATCAGTTAAAAGAACATGAAATTAATCTTATACCAAGAAAATAGTGCCAAACAATAGCTGAAAACAACGATTTTAAATGAGTTTTTCTCATACATTTTCAACATACCCGTAAATAATACATATTTTCATCTAAAATAGATGCATCAAATATCCTGGGGTATCCAGTTCTCACCAGTATTAAGCAACAATCCACAAAAATCAAAACCAAAATATTCATTTGATATTTAATTATACACCGATGGCATGGATATGTAATTAAATACAGCATTCAAAATACTATTGAGACTTATTCTTCCAAAACATTTAATGTTATAATGTAATGAAATAGATATTTAACAAAGTCATGTGTAGCCTATTTTTAAGGATTGCATTTTGTCATCATATAACTGTTTGCTCTTGTATCGATTTTTTTAACGATTTGAGCAATAAAAAATGTTAGTTCAAATTCTTGTAACGCCATTACTTAAGGGCATTACTTGCAGTTGTTGTTGTTTTTTCTTCGTTTTCACAAATAGTATGTTGAAATATATGCTGCATGCAAAAGTCGAAGAAAAAGATAGGCCACCATTTTTATGCTACGTTGGTATTTTTATAGGAAATGTTATTAATAAAAATGAGATATGCATTTCTCTATATTCAGTGAAAATAAACCAGCATTCTTCAAATAAAAGAAATACATATTAGCATATAACTTGTGAAAATTCCCTTTTTCTGTTTAAATGGTTTCAATGATATCCTCAGGTACACACTTTTTACGGAAGTAGATAAATACTTCGGATTTCTGAAAGAGATAGATAGAGACAGAGAGAGATTCATTTTATTCATTTAAACATTTTTAAGTTTTACAGAAAATACTTCGATTGATTTTAATCTCTTTTTTTTTCTTCTCATTTTTTTATTTTTTTTTATTTTTTATTTTTTATTACTTGATAAAAAATTGTGAGTATCCGAAATACGCTACACTTGACATGTACGAAACAACGCGATAGTAAACTGTATACGTCCTTAGCGTAAAGTGATACCGAATGACTTGATGTTTATGATAGATACTGACCCATGTTTATGATTTGCAAAGGATTTAAGCGTCAAATTTGTGAACTTAAAGAGAAACGGGATCATATGTGCTGCTTTCAAATGCTTTTGCGTGGTCGTCGGTTTTGACTTGTTTGGTTCTATCATTGAAATTACTTTCATTTTATACTCTATTTCTTTGCTCCCTTTCTAATTTCACTCTCCATCCCCTCTGTCTATCGCATCTCTTAACTTTTATGCTGTCTATTGCCTTTTCATTTCCCCCATGCTGTCTACTTCATCCCCTCATTATCATATTTATGCTTGCCACATGGAGTACGTAATATATGGCCCAGTTCACATTTCTGCAGCTTGGTTAATTTTGCATAGGATTTAAATAAATACTTTGAAGACATGACTAGATAATAATTTGTCATTTTATTAAAATGACGTTCAACCTACATGAAACTATGTATAGACCCTTCTCAAAATTTATGCATACCAGGGATTCTTTTCTCAGAACAAGGTTTAGATGGGTCAGGTATATACATCAGTACAGCTGATAATCACTTGGATAGTTATGGCGTCCACTGGTGGAATCTCATCCACAAGTAAACTGTTGAAATAAATTTCTCATTATCATTTGTAATTCTAATGGAAGATATGTTGCAGATATAACCTCTCATCACATCCCTATCTGGCTGTCCAGAGACACTGTAAACTGAGTTTAAATCACTACTTTATAGAACAAGGGTATTGGATGATTGTATTGAAATAAAAACACAACAACCATCTTCTCTGGTCTTATGTTCTTAATTTATATTTTAATAACAAAAGTGTATGTACATATAAATCATCATTAGGCATTACTTCACATGCTTGGAGTTACATATATAAGGTTTATCTTTGTATGCTGGGTGTATGTCAGATGTATTACAAAATTATCCGGTTCACACAATGAAAAAAGACCAGGATTATAGTTAAATAAACAATATACGGAAAATTATTTCCAACTTGCGTTTTACAGAATTACAAAACAGTATTGAAGGAAAGTGTTTCTAATGAGAATAATTTTAGCAACAGTGTTAAGACTTGATGCAGTAGTATTTAGTGTTTCTTTATTTTAAGTTTTAAAAGATAGTCCCAGGACATTTGAGAATTCAAGAAGTCGCAATGGCCGATTTCTTGATGGGTTATATATACCTTATGGTTATGGTTTTAAGCAATGTAGGGACACCAGAACTGCCAAGATTTCCACAAGGATACATATACAAATAATTTCCTTCTATAGAAGCATAAGCATTACGTTCAAAAACTAATCCCCTTTAATTGGCATCAGTTGTTACATGTCTTTTATCCTTTAGTTGCAGGTAGAGACAATCATAATCTTTTCCGCATTTGCTATTTTACCCACGTTAGATGCTGCAAGTCTGTGCTTTCTGACTTTGTGCCGGAGCTGACCTGTCTTTTTTTTTTGTTGTTGTTGTTGTTGTTGTTGTTTATCATTTTTTTATTTAATTTTTTTATCTCAGATATATTAAGACTATTAATATGATCTGACTGAGTCCGAAATAAACTGACTTATATTTGTGAATCATGTTACAGTCATACCGTTTTAAATGGTCAGTCAAGGGAAAAAGAGAAAGTGGCCACTTAACAGAGGTGACCGCTAAATTAAGTACACAAATATGACAAAATGCTACAGTTTGGTAATGGACCGCCTAATGCAGTTGGCCGCTAAATACAGGTGGCTGCTAATACAGGTTCAGATGTAATTTCTTATAGGCAGGCCAAGGAAACACACACCTTCTGTTTAAAATACTATTTTTTATGCAACATTTGTCGAAAACTTAAATTGGAGTCATTTAAAGCTGGTCCAGACTTGGTGGGAGCTAGTTTATAGTGCAATTTATGACTTCATTTTATGATACTGGATCTGGTCTCTCCCTGGCCGGTTTATTAGTATATAACGTGGGATGAATGGAACTGGATTCTATGGCTGGGTTACGGCTGGAATAACCACAAACTTCAAGGTCCTGAGGTTCATTGCCTCTTAAATATTCAACGTCTAGTGTAAAGATGTGTTAATGTCCTCTGGACCCATTATTTTTAACCCAGTAATCTGTTAGAGTAAGCCCGCAATATGCTTACAGCATACACATTTGTCCAATTTGGCAGTCACATTTTGCAACTAGTATTATATGAATTGAAATGATGCATTTATTTTACATTTATATAGATTTCTTAAAACTAGTGTTGCCTGAAAAGAAAAAAAAACTTTCATACAACTAAACTAAATATTTATGCTTTCCACTGAAAATATATCTTACAAAAGTTTATTTAACCCGTAATTTATTGTCAATATATAAAATAGTGTAAATGAATGCTGGTTTTGGCGGTTTCTATTTGAGTCTCAAGAAAATGAGGAAAATGTGTCATAATCTTTAAATTAAGTATTATATTACAAAGAAATGTGTGATTTAATTCCACTCTTGATTAAAATGGCTTAAACACTTAAGTATGTAAAATGAGATTTGTGGCATTTGCTGCATACATCAGTATTATCATGAACTGAAACAGACATTTTGGACACTGTTAGCTAGCTGGTGCCCAAAAGAAGTTAGTAATTTGTATGTTATTGTCTAAAAGGTTATCTTATCTACAATGGTATGTAACCTTAATGGCTTTATTGTAGGTGTTGAGAATGGGTTTAACCGTGTGTTTACATCTGGTCAGCAGGTTGTGTATTTGTGAAATATGCATGGCTGGGCTTATTAGGGATTCTCTGTTTTAAATAGTGGATAAATGGAAACTGTCTTAATGTAGATAGTCTTCACTGGAAAACATGGATTTATAGTACAAGGACTTCTTCTCTGATGAAAATGCAAGTAATTTAATAATGTTCTAGGCCTCAACAAAGCTTAAGCCCGTGTAAATATGTATACCACTGATGTCTTTATCAGTGTAAAGCTGCTGCGTTTGTTTACAACTATGTCTGAACTGACCCATCTAAGCCTCGTTCTGGTTACATGAGATAATATTAAGAAGGGTCTATTTATAATCATAAACTTTATGAAATGGATGAGAGGAGTCAGAGACTAGATACATGTACATAAAATTATATCACCATAGACTAGATTTATAAAATCGAACATACATAGAAGAGTAGATATGATCACCTTTCATATGCAAATAAGGTGGCGAACACAAATATGCCGATTATGTTACCCACTTAAATCCCGGCGTGCGCATAACGTCATAGCACCAAAGGTCGTCAAATAAGCAGATAATTTTAACCATTTATACTAACGAAATGCAAATCAAATATATCCGGTTCTGGTAGGAGCAAGGGGAGGCTCTTACCCCTGCACACCCAAAATGCTTTTTAATTATCATAATATCTTCATTTATAATTCAATAAATTAATACATCCGGTAGTAAAGAGTGTGAGACTAATTAAACATTTGGATGTAAATGAAATAGTAATATGCCAAATAAAATCCTTAATCTCTAATCCATTACAGGGTAAAAACTAAAGTACATCAGGTACAGGGTGAATACAAAATGTTACCTATGCTTAATTTTTATTATACCATCTGAAAGCATAAAACGCCTTATTTATCAGTAATACTGCATGATTGATTCGCGGGCTTGGTGCAAAACTATTGTATCTCCTTCTTTAATTATAAATAGTTACAATAGTTTTTCACCAAGCTTTATGTCGCCCCCCTTGCATTTTCTCTACTCTCACTCCAAACAAATATTATTATACTTGATCACGATGGCACAGCGGTACAGAGGATCTTAAGGAATAACGTCTTGACAGTATGATGATGTATCATTCTATTCACAAACTTAAGGTTAAGTTCAAAATTACAGATTTTAGTAAGATCCCATACACTGATTTCATACATTATCACTGATACAGCTGATATTTACATTTATATAGGCGTGTTGGTCATGCATTTCAATTAATTTCTTTGATCAGTTCATTAGATTTGTAAGCAACCGAATGTCGCAAAAATAAGTTTTGATAAATAGGACGGTACTGTTTAAAGCTGATTCGCGCAGTAACATGGTAAACAAGCATGGCCGACTTTCAAATTCGGAATTTATATTATGTACATGTACTTAATTGCTCATTGAATGTGTAAAAACAAAAATATTTTGCTTGTTGTTTTTGTGTAAATTTATAAAGATTAGTGTCGATCTGCCAGTTACATGCATAGATTATCTGCTAAATATTGCAGAATATTTGGTTAGATGGAAGGTAAATGTTACCTTCGTCAGACGCCACCCTTTCGCTACAAATGAGTAAAGGCGTTACATAGTGCACGAAGAAAACGGGAATATGACGTTGCAACACTTTGAGCAACTCGCCGCCCCTTTTATAGTCGCATACATCTTCCATGAAGTCAAGGTCACATAGGTCAAAATCACTAAATATTTAGTAATAGTCAATTTACATAGTCTCACATATCTACAAAATCAAGCTTGAAAAGGTTACAAAGGTCAAACTTACTAACAGACGATAGTGCCCATATATTTATCAGTGTAAATCCTGTATATCAATTCAATATAGTCTACATGATATGGAATAATTCCAAGGTAGGTCATTGCACTTAGGATCAAGGTCCTTGACATAAGGTCAAGCGTTGCGTTGATGCATCATATATATTGTCAACAAATGTTATCCGTAAAATGAAGATGTTCTACAAACTGCCATGTGCAAGGACACATTTTGGGCTCAGACCCTACATTATGGTCTCTCTTTTTTTCAATATAAGAGAATTTCCACACCTACGACAACTTAAGTGATTTTACAATATGTTTTATGGCCGCCTTCTGCAGCAGAATTTCTAGATGGATAAACAAATATGGCTATCAGATAAACATACCCATTAGCCATTTAGCTGACCATTCAAATTGAATACCTAGGGACCTAGGGGCCTCCGTGGCCGAGAGGGTAAAGTCGCTGACTTTAACACTCACTCAGCCCCTCAGCCCCATTCGGATTTTCATGCGAGGAAGCCTTCCAGCTGGCTTGCGGTAGGTCGGTGGTTCTACCCGGATACCTCCGTGCATTCGGGGTCTTCCTCAACCTGTAATTAGCTGGACGTCGCTATATGACTGAAATACTGTCGAAGCGACGGTAAACTCAAATAGTCAAGTATAGTTAAGTCAAATTGAATACCATGCTGGATGACCATTTGGGTAGCCATTCGGCTGACAATACAAAGTTTAAGAAAAATACTGGCAGACCATTCAGCTTAACCTTTCAAAATCGAATACCAGTCTGAGTTTGCCATTCAGCCGACCATCAAAATCAAATAACATACTAGTTTACTTTTTCAGCTTGTCATTCATTTGACCATTGAAAATCGCATACATTGCTTGCAGACATGTTAAGACTAAAACATACGTCTTTGAATGTCAGCTGAAAATGCTGCGCGTACTTTTACGCCGGAAATAAAACAACACACAAACACTATACAGTCTGCATAATGTAGGCTCTGTCATCGACATTATTCGATCGTGAAAAAGGAGTCCGATTGAAAATCAGCTGTTTTCCGTCGGAAACGTGTTATTTTTAAGGTACGATATACACAATATCAAAGAAATGTTGATGCTATTTTCAAAAATAAGACATTATTTTTTCTTTAAAATAAGGAAACAATGCTCTTCCGGTACCAATTGTAAAAAATATGTCAGAATTATTGTTTTAAAAATGTTTATGGACGTTTCAAATAATCGGCATGATATTGTTAAAGACGTCTGTCAGATATAGACGACATGATCTCACTTTATGTCAAGATTTACTAACGAGTTCATGAAAGTTTTATTAAGTGAGCCTCTTTGATATAAAATGACAATTCATGTCAGATTCTTTTTATCGTAGGACATAAACTCAGTAAATCAATATTAATTGATATTAATATCAAATTATAACAACAAAAAACAAAAGCATGATGAACGGACTGTGAACGACTCCGACTGTTTGTAATCCTTCAACAGCAAATAGTTTCAAACAATAGCTAAAATAACGATTTAGTGTGTGTATTTCTCATACATTATCAACATAACAGTAAATGATACATAAATTCAATCAAAATTAGTTGCATCAAATTCATTTAAAATCCAGCTGTCTGAGTTCAACGCAATATCCATATAGACTACATGCGCGGAGAAATAAAAGTTATATATTTTATGTAACGTGTTAAGTATACGAAAATTTGTGATGATTATACGAAACCGGAAACAGCTTCTTAAGCATATTCATATGATAAACTTAGTTATATAGAGAATAATTGTTGGTTTCAGTGAAATATGATTTTTAATTCATCGAGTGAGGAGGAAAATCAATATTTTCACGAGTAGCTGCTTTTCTTTTTATTTAATGCCTTTCTGCGACGCTTTACCCATTGTTCCTAAGTTCATCATAAAGCTTACCCTGCTGGGAGGCCCAAAGTCCCAAAGTCGCATGAATCGTGATTCGGTCTAAAAAAAAATAGTCCAATAAATGAACACAAAGAAAGCGTGCAATTATCATTTCTCTCGGGTATTTCTTGAAGAATTTTTATTTCAATTTAGAAATCAATATTGAAATGTCTTGAAAAAATACGAAGTGTCTTTTAGTATTTCCCATTACAAAACAGTGAAAATTATCAAAACGGAATATTCACTGTTTGAAACAGTGGGATTACCATTTTTAATTCACTGATATTGCCCTATAATCCACCGAAAAGCATTAAATAAAAGACGTTCACGTACATATCTGTGTAGTATCTTCCAAAACCATACAGTCACAGTAGCAGTTCAATTCTTTATTCAGCATATGAACAAAATGCATCTTCGTCGCCTAACATATACTGGCGGCGGTTACAAATAGCATGAGAAGAGCATGGGCATTAAATATCATCATATTATACACCCTTAAATGATTAGAATCAATAATTAGAATAGTGATTAGAATCATGCGTGTGCTAATGATATAGCAAATCTATAAAAATATTGAGTTACTCTTTTACATACTTTACCTGAATAAACTAAACTGATTTGATACACTGACCTAGATTAACCGTATGCAACATACAAAACTATATTACCAATATATGTTATTGAAGTGACCTATATTTAAAAAAAATAGGCCAATGTAAAAGTCTATTGGGTTCACGTGACTTTAAAGAGTGTCTATATTAGACATAATTACTAATGACTAATTACATCAAGTTAACAGTTTTTGAAATTTTTGCAAAGATGGCCATTGACAGTAATATTTAAGAAGACATTTTTTCTTTCATCTCTATTAAAAGTACAAACCAATACAAAATGATATTCGTCCTCCACAACACTCATATTGCAATAAATACATTTTCTGTTAGATCGTTCTATATTTCTAAATCGTCCTTCTTCGATAGCTAATTTATGTGCCGAATAACGCAATCTTGACAAAGCAATACGATGATTATCATTCTTATTACAAGATAAATGTTTTTTCTTGACAAATTTGTGTTTTTATTGTTTTATATGTACTTAGTTTATGCATATTATTTAATATAGCATAAAATACTTGATAATACTGATCATACAATCGTTCAACCTTTATTTATTTGTACTTTTGTAGCATACATATCATTCCATAGGTAACTAAAACCAAGCTCATTTAATATTTGTTTCACATCCGAAGCCCATGAACTTTGAATATTATGACTAACTTGATAAATAAAATATTTATAAATCAATGTGTCAGGAGCATTAACAATTTTATACTAGTATTTCAGTATTCGACCTTTACGAACAACATCTAATCGTACTTTTCCAAGTTCGCCATACACGGTTACATTTTCAGTTTGATATCTAACACTTAATAATTGTTTAAGGAACTTTATATAAACCCTTTCAATATCAGGGGCTTTATGGAATCCCCATATCTCACTCCCATAGTTTAATATAGGTAAAATCATTGAGTCAAATCGTTTTATTTTTTCATTGACACCGAGTGGTACAACATCAAATATCGAATTCAATATAAAAAGTGCACGTAGTGCTTGTTCTGATAATGACTTTTGGGCAGCATAAAATGTTCCATTTCCTGACAATACTACATTTAAGTAATAAAATCTATTAACAACATTTTATCTAATATTATTATAATATAAATCAACATGTTCAAGTTTGTTTCCTACTTTAAACATTATAACAACTATTTTTTGTAGTATTTACAGTAATATTCCACTTTAAACAATATGACTTAAGTTTATTTAATAATAATTACAAGCCAATAGAAGAATGTGAAAATAAAACAGTATCGTCCGCAAACATCAACATAAACATTTGAAATTCATCTTGCGATATCATATCAGCATTATCATCGGCAATATACGTTTCCGTATCGTTTATAAATAATATAAAAAGCAGGGGAGACAACGTTTCACCTTGTTTTACTCCCATATAACTTTCAAAATGATCAGTAAGATTACCTTGTACCCTTACACATATTTTAACAGATTTATACATAAACTTTAACATAGTAATAAATAGTTGACAAATTATATTGCATAAGTTTATATCAAATTCCGTTTCTGTATACTATATCAAAAGCTTTTTGAAGTCGACAAATGCGCAATACAATTATTTACGTTCGTGTTGGATTATCTTATTAACTAAAGATTGCAATACAAATATAAAGTCTATGGTGCATCTTTTTTGTCTAAAACCAAATTGACAATCTGTTAATATGTTATTTTTTTCTACAAACTTTCGGGCTCTTTTTTCAATAAGTGTGAAACTATCTTTTTTTTTTAAAAAATGCTTGTTTACATTATTCCTCGATAATTATCAACATTACTAGGATCCCCTTTCTTTGGAATTGGTACTAAAATGCCCTTGTCCGTGACTCTGGATATACTACTTTTCTGTATATAAAGTTAAACAATTTACATAATACTGGGGAAAAATGTGCTTTGCATCTATAAACATTTCTGGAATTAGCAGATCCTCACCGGCACTCTTTTGCCGTTTTAGATTACCTATCGCAGTATATCTTCATCAATACTAAAAACACAATCCAACTCATTCACAGAAGTAGTCAGTACATCATTATTAATTGTATCTTCAACATCTGGGTCAGCAAATACAATGTCATTAGCAAACAGACTTTTAAAATGTTCATAAAATCACTTGCATTCAAGGTATTATCATTTTTACATTTGTTTCTGTATTTGCGTTTGCGTATGTGAAAAATATTTTGGAACATTGTTTAGCAGTATTGTGTAATTCTGTTTTCTGTTTCAATCTATATTCATGTTTAGCTCGCCGTTTGGCCCGGACGTAATATCGCCGTTTACTGATAACCACACATTTATTTTCATGTGTTCTATGTCTCCTACACTGCACGATTTAATTCAGACCTAGCAGCCCTACAATCGCCCGTGAATCACGGATTAGTATGTGTTTTGTTTTGAATATTTGCACCTTTATTTAAACCAAACACGTTGAATACGTTGTTATACGGTACGTTTCCAAAAGAAACGATACCATCATCTACTGTGATGCTTGACGAAATTATATTTGTAACAATATCATTTAATGAATCTATGTCATGTAATAAAACACTATTATACAGGTCAATGTTATTTATATCCCAGATAAGTTTATTTGTGTTTTTATTATTATTTATCGTAATAGTTTTATTATATTTAGCAGCTTAACTAATTTGAATAGGTACACGTGTAGAAAACATGTCCTGTACAATAAAATCACTTATTATGGGAATCAATCATATGACGTAATTCCATAAGCCATAACACTTTTACCAATATTTGATAAAAATGTAAATCGACCATAATTTTTATCATTACCAACACGGCCGTTCAGTATTTTAAAATCAATACTTTTGCATACGTCTAATAGTTTAAACCCTGAAGAATTACAAACAGTATCCTCACTTTCTCTAATATCGACTAATATATTTACGCGGTCATTTGTTTCACCATCTGTAGTATGAACATATTTGTCAAATAAGTCGGCTGGCTCAGTCAAATTATCCCGTTTACATGTCCGTGCATTCAGATCTCCCATAAGACAAATCTTACCAAATTGAGAAAATTTTATAATGCCTTTTTCTAACTGTTCAAAAAATCCAACCTCGTGTGACTTTAAAAATATGATTCACTTGGCGGTATATATGCAAAACATATTGTAGCAGAGTCATCTTTTTATATATTTTACTTTGTTGTATTTATACAAAGAACCCCTTCCAACACCTCATTTCAATCTCTGCGTCGACCTTGACACTTATGTAAAATCCCGCAAGTGTGGGCTTTCTGCTCATGCAACTCGTGCAAGGGAGAAACCTGTTCATGGTTGTAAATAGTTTCCCGTGCTTCGTCGTGAGTTCACGGAAGCGAGAATTGTGTTTGAGTGGTCAGTTGACCGGCATCTCTCGCTTGAGAAGGTTGTCTTCGTTGTCTTTGGAAAGAATCTTTATTTCATAGGTATGTTGTAATTGTCTTGGGTCGTACGTTTGTCTTTTTAGTTCGGGTTTAATATGAAATGCTTCTTGTATTTTATACGGTTGTTTTAATCGTATTTGCAATTTAATTAATTGTGTTTTAACATTTGCATGTATATTTTTGGTGTTTGGACTTGATCTCACAGATCGGTATGTATTGTGTAAGTTGTATTTGTATGTACATTTTATAAAGTCAGCCAGCTTAATATTGTGTTCTTTAAATTGATATGTTTTGGTACAAAACACTATGTACACTATGCGCAAATTGTATTTAAATTCAAATATGTTTTTACGTTTAATAAGTAGAAGCAAGGGATAACAAATATATTGTATGTTTCTTGTTAAAAATTGATAAATCTGGATCATAAGTATTTTTGTATAAATTAATATGTGCTGTATGATTTATTATTTATAATTAATTCGTATATAATTTCAGATCCAGCGTTGTCATATTGAATCATGTAACTAAAAGTGTAAACCAAGTAAACTCTGAGTTAGTTGTGGTATGGGTCGGAACGGGGCCGTGTCGACTCAAAACAAGCCCCAAATCCAGATCTGTTTCAATATACAGATATCAAACTCCATATTAAAATAATCTTTATTTAGCTTTATCCATATAAGACAATACTTATCTGTTTCAGGTATATGTATGCCATCTAAAACCGAATCGCTTATGAATAAACACACTCCACGATGACCTCTGTAAGATTTTCTATTTACCGATATGCTTTCAGCTGTAGGAACGCACTCACATCTGTTACCTTATAATTGAAATTTATCATTTTTGGTTTGCCACGTTTCACAACAAAAAACTATATTAAAATTTTTGACAAACTAAAAAAAATAATCAGCATCAGTTAAACAATATTTCAAATCTTCAACATTCCGAGAAATAACCGAAATATCACACCCTTCTCTCCTGTCCTAATCAGAACCGGGGGAGTACAATACATTGCTAATGTACAGTTTGTCTCTCACCAAGTGAGCTTTGTGCCTCAAGCATGACAGGAATCAATTCCTTCCGTCGGTCTTGTACTTGACGCGATAACTGGTCAAAAACTGCAATGGTCTTAGCTTTTAAGTCAACATTTTCGATGTATCTTTTACAAGTAATTTAGAGTCAATATCTCTGAATTTAACCACCATTGATCGCGTTTTCCCAGTTTTCCCGGGTATGGGTCGACTTGGCATTCGATGAGCATGATCTATATTTATTTTGGATTTTGCATCAGAGATACCTAGCACTTTTTCAAAGAACTGGAATACCTTATGTTCACAATTTTCATCGGCTGCCGCTTTCGCGTAAGCACATAGGACTACACTTAGTCTAGAAGCACCAGTTTCGCTGAACCCGACGAACGTTTACTGCTTGTATCCATGGGATCACCAAAGAAAGGGGATGGGGATAGTTCGCCACTTGATGGTGCACTGCCAGCAGTTAATAGAGGAAGATCCATCGCAATTGCAGGCGTGTCCTTTGTGGAATTAATAATGTAGCTGGGATGTTCAGAGATACCTAAGATAACCAAGTTATCTCATATGGATCTACATTTTAAGTCAACAACATCCTCACACAACTCATTGTTTTGCTTTCTTAATGATGTGTTTGTTTGGTTCAAAAATTTTATCTCACCCTGTAGATTTTTTATTGTGTCACTGTTTGTGTTAGACGATTTGTTGACTGTGTCGTATTTGTCACTGAGGAATTTTTGACTTGTTTCGATCTCCGCAATTTTAAGGTTCGCACTAGCAACCCAATTAGTATTTTGTGATATTTGTGACTCAATGCCACTCAAACTGAATACAATGTTCTCTTGTGACTCCTCTATTTTATTAAGTTTGGATACCTTGTTGAAAATATACTCAAATTTACGGCTTGTCATTCTGTGGTGTAACTTGTGATGGATCCATATACGTTGGAGTTAAGACTAGTTGGCATGCTGACAGTAGCCGTTTATGGTGTCAATACTTGAAAGGGATTAGAAGTATGATGTAACTTGTGGTTCTGATCCAGAAGTAGTAGAATTCCAGGGAACGGGGGCATCAAATTCATCGAAGAATTCATTGATGAAATAAAAGTAGTAATTGTATTTGTACTTGTTTTCGTATTGTTCTTATTGTTTTTTGCTTTATTTATATCGGTGCTGGCCGCCATCTATGTTCTTTGTTCTTCTGGTTCACTAGCAATCTCCAAGAAGAGTTGTCGTTCGTTCCTCACATAACATCTCTGCAATGGGCTCAATGACAAGACTCTTGTTAAAACAGAAAACACTTATTAAACGTGGATTTAAGTGTATTTCAAGGATCAAAAGTATAGAAACATTGAATAGATACTTTTTAATCACCATAAAACGTTTGTAAAATATCAATTTTGATTATTATTATTATGGGAACTATTTCATGCCTTATTTCGCCGATGAGAAAAGTCCGCAAACACTCGTCTGCAAATGTAAATATTTACAGATTCAGCCGGATATCGTAATTTAAGACCAGCTTTTTATTTTCATAATTTGTAATTTCAATGACCATTCCAGTAAGGTTCAGTGGTGCTATTTATATATATTTCAGTTTTTTTAGCCTTTCTAGTCGTCCTTCAAATTAAATATTTGAACAACAGTCTGGATGACGTCATTTATTTTGGAACTACTTTCTGAGTCCACCACAGAGTTGAATGTAATGTAAGCCGATGTGTAAGAGAGTCTAGAACTAGACCCTTTTTGTACTCTTTCTTCGGCGTGTTTTTTTATTATTTTTTTCATCCGACATTAGCAGTACACATCATTTCAGAGTTCATTTGCAATCAAAGAATCTGGTCTAATTAATTATTTCATCTTAATTCGGTTTTTTCCTGGCCCGAATTTTCAAAACATACCGTAACCGCAATACCGGAGATACGATAGTGTCTTTAAGTTGTCCCATTACAAAACAGTGAAAATTATCAAAACGGTAATATTCACTGTTTGAAACAGTGGGATCACCATTTTTAAGCATTAAATAAAAGACGTTCACGTACATATCTGTGTAGTATCTTCCGAAATCATAGTCACAGTAGTAGTATCGACCTCAATATGAAATTAATGTAATCCGTCCACCATTAAATTTTGATCATCGTCCATCAAGTGATCATGGGAATTTTATAGTAAATGCAAGCCTTTATGGACTTTGAGAAAAAAAGCCTATAACTCCAAGTCAATGAATGTTTGCATCTGCACTAATGTCTTTTATAAAACATTTGAAGGACCATGATTATATCTAATGATCGATGGATTACCTTAATATTTTGGGTGTTAATTGTATGAATTCAGTATGTTTTAAAAGCCCCCTTAGAGGTATATTGCTTTATTCCGAGTGCACATTGTCATTATTATTCCTTTACCTCAATAATATTCATGTTCAAATACGACTTGAATATTAGTTACTAAATATAATGATTTTAAGATTTTTTTTCTGATACTGATAAATCCTTTTTTTTATATATATTTTGAAGAAATTAAAAATTATTGATACAATATTTTTTATTGAACAAATAGTTTCCTTGTATAATTTTGCAACACTCTACACGGCTGCTATTTTTTTACACATTTCCATTAGTATGAAAGGTTCTTTATTCTTCTCATTTAGTGTATCGCTTTATATTTCTATACTGATTGCATTGTCATTAATCTCAAATCCTAGTTTGCGCTTTCCCTACAATACGCGATTAGGATCTGACAACATCGTTTTAGGGGTCACGTCAGATTGGACTTTTAAGAAATTTCTATGCACAAACAAGTGCTCGATTTTAAACCAACCAAACAGCGCGTTTCAAACCTTTAAATTTCAGTTCTTCTCACTGAACTTGTTTTCAAAATCTCCCGAAAAGAAATATCTGTCAATCGAAGAATATAACCCGCGCACGGTATTTCTAACGATAACATGCTTTTGTTATGGTTTTGAATAGGGGTGACAGGTATTGAAATCACAAACCGTGACTTAACTCCGTTGTACTGTAGTGTAAATATAAAAGCTAATGATAAATAACCGAAGTGGCGCAGTTGGATGATAGCCCGTCTTTTAATGGAAAGATTCCAAATTCGAGACCAGCATAGGAAGTACTTTTTATATTTAATGTTTTATTAAAAATAACAGCCCTGTTTTCCTCGTGAAAGTTGAGTTATGTGTTCAAATCATATACATGATTATTCACTGCCGAATTTTTCTTAGTTCCTTTTTTCGTTAGAACATGTACATTTTTAAACGTCTTAGAAAAGATGAGTGAACTAGATTCCAAAAGTTAGGGCTCAAAATTAACACTCGCATTTAGGCAAAATGCGAGTAGAAAATGAAGTTTGCGAGTTGCATTTTAAACCACTGGCAATTATTTGCGAGTGAAAATTTTGGCTTAAAATTTCTTTAACATGTCTGAATGTGATAATTTCATTAAAGAAAATCAACGACATCAGAACTAAACAATCCTGGCTTGTTTTAAGTATCACAAGCAAAGTTGTTGTATGACTAATATAAAATGCGGATCTGCGATTATGGTGCACAAGTTAACATGCGGACACATAAATATTTGTTAAAACATCTGCTATTTACCCATTATTTTTCCTCTAATAAATATTGATAATTGATACTGCTTAAGTATTTTATAATGATTCTAATTTTTAAAGTTAAAATAATTTAACTTTCAATCAATTAAGTTACCCACACCCTTGTATCAACCTCGTAAGCCGTATTTTACACTAGTCCCTATTTCCAATGGAAGCATGTCTGATGCTAATTTCGAAAATTATTGAATCAGTTTTACTTAACAAAGAGCTTAATCACGTTCTCCTTTTTTTATTCAATGTTTAAAAAATATTTATGAAACAGTGATCCTGATAATATACAAACCCACTGGAAGTAATTTCCATGAAAGTTTAATGTAGATTCGAAAAGGAAAAGCAACGAATGTTCTGACTGCTGAGACACAGATGGTGCTTTTGATAGAAAAATCTTAATGTATTGAAATGTTCATAAAGGGTAATATATAAATGATAAAAAAATACCAAAGTAAAATAAAAAAAATACAAGAAAAAATATATTGAATTAATGAGACTCAAACCCGTGCCTCCGTGCTTGCACTGTATTAAAATGAAACAAACGCTTTTATCCACTGAGCTTTTGTGATTTCAATTTAATTTTGTAATTTGTTCATATAATATTGGTGCGGTTACTTCTCCTGGTATACCGAACGATTCTGTAGCCGCCGATTTGATTGGCTTATACAAAGGTCAATCTGAGACGACCCTCCCTATACGATTTGGTCAGATCCAGTTCGCATACTGAATCTGATTTTAATGAGATTATTCTGAATGGTACATTCAAGGGAATCCTTTTACCATCATGTATATCTTTTAATAAACTATATAAGTCAATTCATTTATAACAAGAAATATCTTTAAAAAATATTTAGCGTAAGAAAAAAAAGATATGAAAGTTAATAAGTAAAAGTATTACAATATGATATATTTGATATAATAACGCTGACAAGTTTTAAATGGTCTGTGATTTTAAAATAATGCTAGAGAATGTATTTGTCGCTAAATTTAGGAATTTCAATATACAATCCAGTTAAAAAAAAAAGAAAGAAAGGGGAAAGTGTAATATAAGCGAAACAATAAGAATGTAGTACTGTCAGTGGGACTCGATATCGGGACCCATAGGTTAGCTCTATAATTATATCTCTTAGGTAATTGTTAAGCATGTTAAATGCATGTTCAAATTACGAGCATTTAAAGTTCATCATGTGTGCATTGCCGAACACATTCAATACAGAGTGCTTAACACAACACAGATATCATTTATCACTTTATATGCCTAAATATATTTAAATAGAATACATATAATTATACTCCCCACAAACGTAGTTTGGGTGGGGGGGTATATAGGAGTCACCATGTCGGTCGGTCCGTCCGTCCGTCTGTAGTTTTTTTGTCCACGCTATTTCTCAATAACTACTGGATGGATTTCAATCAAACTTCATAGGAAGCTTCACTGGTGAGCATAGATGTGCATATTATGAAATTGTTACGGTTGATTGACTTTCTTTTGAGTTATGACCCTTTCTTTGCTGATTTTCTGGAGTTTTCTTTGTCCACGCTATTTCTCAATAACTACTGGATAGATTTCAAACAAACGTCATTGGAAGCTTCAGTATCAAGCACAGATGTGCATATTATGAAATGGTTACGGTTGACTGATTTTCTTTTGAGTTATGGCCCTTTGCTGATTTTCTGGAGTTTTCTTTGTCCACGCTATTTCTCAATAACTAGTGGATGAATTTCAATCAAACTTCATAGGAAGCTTCAATATCAAGCACAGATGTGCATATTATGAAGTGGTTACGGTTGACTGATTTTTTTCTTTTGAGTTAAGGCCCTTTGCTGATTTTCTGGAGTTTTCTTTGTTCACGCTATTTCTCAATAACTACTGGATAGATTTCAAACAAACGTCATAGGAAGCTTCAATATCAAGCACAGATGTGCATATTATGAAGTGGTTACGGTTGACTGATTTTCTTTTGAGTTATGGCCCTTTGCTGATTTTCTGGAGTTTTCTTTGTCCATGCTATTTCTCATTAACTACTGGATGGATTTCAAACAAATTATAGGAAGCTTCACTGGTGAGCATAGATGTGCATATTATGAAATTGCTACGGTTGACTGACTTTTTTTTTTTTTTTTGGTTATGGCCCTTTGCGGATTTTCTGGAGTTTTCTTTGTCCACGCTATTTCTCAATAACTACTGGATAGATTTCAAACAAATAATAGGAAGCTTCAATTAAGCAAGATGTGCATATTATGAATGGTTAGGGTTGACTGATTTTTTTTGGTTATGGCCCTTTGCGATTTTCTGGAGTTTTCTTTGTCCAGCTATTTCTCATTAACTACTGGATGGATTTCAATCAAATTTCATAGGAAGCTTCACTGGTGAGCATAGATGTGCATATTATGAAATTGCTACGGTTGACTGACTTTTTTTTTTTTTTGGTTATGGCCCTTTGCGGATTTTCTGGAATTTTCTTTGTCCACGCTATTTCTCAATAACTACTGGATAGATTTCAAACAAACGTCATAGGAAGCTTCAATATCAAGCACAGATGTGCATATTATGAAGTGGTTACGGTTGACTGATTTTCTTTTGAGTTATGGCCCTTTGCTGATTTTCTGGAGTTTTCTTTGTCCATGCTATTTCTCATTAACTACTGGATGGATTTCAATCAAATTTCATAGGAAGCTTCACTGGTGAGCATAGATGTGCATATTATGAAATTGCTACGGTTGACTGACTTTTTTTTTTTTTTTTTGGTTATGGCCCTTTGCGGATTTTCTGGAGTTTTCTTTGTCCACGCTATTTCTCAATAACTACTGGATAGATTTCAAACAAACGTAATAGGAAGCTTCAATATCAAGCACAGATGTGCATATTATGAAATGGTTAGGGTTGACTGATTTTCTTTTGAGTTATGGCCCTTTGCTGATTTTCTGGAGTTTTCTTTGTCAGCTATTTTCATACTACTGGATGGATTTCAATCTCATAGGAAGCTTCATACAAGCAAGATGTGCATATTGAAATGGTTACGTTGACAATTTCTTTTGATTTTGGCCCTTTGTTGATTTCTTGGAGTTTTCTTTGTTCACGCTATTTTTCAATATCTACTGGATGGATTTCAATCAAATTTCATAGGTAGATGTGCATATTGCGAAATGGTTACAGTTGACTGATTTTCTTTTGTGTTATTGCCCTTTGCTGATTTTCTTTGCATTATTTCCCAATAACTAATTTACTTTCTTTAGCTACAGTTTTCCTCACCTCATTTATCTGTTGATGAACTTAGAACTCTATTACATATACAATTTTGAATTAGCTGGTCATTTAATCTGCTTTTTTATTATTATTTATTTATTTATTTATTTATTTATTTTATTTTATTTTATTTTATTTTATTTTATTTTATTTTATTTTATTTTATTTTTGCATGTGCATGCTGTTCAGACTAATTTGTTTACGGTGCCCTTACTGAATTGATGAATGTTGGAATTTTTTGTTAAAGACAGACACTGAACATAAAAAGATATTCTTTTTTTATTAGTCTTGTATAATTTGTCACTTGAATTCATCAATGTGACTTACCTCCTGTAGCTGGGCACTTGATTGTAAACAAAGGCTGTGGGGGTATTCATCACCTTTAGTGATAGCTCTAGTTATAAAAGATATATCAGTGATTTATTATAAATGAATGATTAAGTTACTGAATAAAAGAAAAACAACATTAGAACTAAATACATGAACAAATAAAAAATATAAAACAATTGCCACGTTACTAATAACTCACAATAGGGGAGAATCATATGTAAGCGGCTGGGAAGCTATAAGTCTGTAGAGCATTCGCCCTGTAAGCGAAAGGCATCGGTTCAAGTCCCGGTCAGGCTGCATATTTTTTCACCCTGTGACATTTAGCGCCAACCGTGGCTGTATATGCTCTGAGTACATGTTTACCTTGTTCTCTGCACCCGTTTGGAAATTCAAGAACGAATTAAAGACTGGCAGGGGAGTATGTCACGGTACTAATAACTCACAACAGGGGATAATAATGTGTAAGCGTATGGGTAGCTCAGTTGGTAGAGCATTTGCACTGTAAGCGTAAGGCCTCTGATGCTATTCTCGGTATGGCTGCACATTTTTCTCACCCTGTGACTCAATCTTTTTCTTTCTTTAAATAAACAGCGTCTATCTATAACCCGAGTAGAAATGAGCTGACAGATGGGTTAAAACGGCAGCAGTATTAACTAGAACTGCCATTGTCATGGCGAAAATTCCCCCGCCTGTCGCTTTGTCTCAAGGAATTTAAAATGACGCGAATGAGGGTTACAGTTCTTGAGTATTGCACATCTCTTCATTGAAATCTATCCACATATGAAGTTTCATCTTGAGACCTTTTATCCTTTTTGAGTTATGGTCCGGAAAAATATGTATGAAAATTTACAAAGGGCAATAACTCCAAATGGTTCTTGGGCACTGCACTCCCCCATAATGAGATCTATCTACATATGAAGTTTCACCTTGATAGCTTTTATACCTTTTGAGTTATGGCCCGAACAATAAAAAAGCGACAGACGGCCGGACTGATGGACGGACAGACAGACAAGCTGAATCCAGTATATCCCTTTACAACTTCATTGTGTGTGTGTGTAGGGGCGGGGTTAACAAAAAATTCTTGACCATACGACTGAAGTTGTCCGTTTAGTGAGTTACCAAAGGCCAACCTTCACAGCACCTTCACACTTACCTATAGAACTGTGACCTTGAATAACATTAATAAATGAATATAATTATTGAATAACTATCATAAGTGTCTATTCACATCATAAGCTACAAACACTATGAAAGAAAAGGGATTTGGTAATTGATGTTTCAGGCAGAAATTTCCCCTGCACAACATACATCTTAAACATAATGAGATCCAGACTGCGATATGTTTTATGCTATGTGTACACAGATAAATACCGGATAGCTATAATTGTTAACAATTAAATAAATACTGTACAACACCAACAATGAAATGATAAAACATATGTTTTAGGTAAAATTAAAAACAAGCATCTGGTTGGTAATACAAGCAGTCGGGTCCAACACATATAATGTCATATCTCAAAATAAGATGAGTCTACATATAGGTGTTTCTTGCATGTAAATGTTGAAAACATGCTCATATTCGTCGTGTCTGTAATGAAGATATTGAATGCTGCTTGAATTACCGAACATTTCAGCTTAAGTGTTCGGTAAAACCCTCACCCGCTCTAATCATACATGTATATTTAGCTGAAAATAATAATTGAATTTATAGCAGAGCAATCCCTATTGGTAGATTTCATAAATATCCGTAAAACATATCTACTTATTCAGCATGCCTGTAGGTCTAAAAATATTTAAGACTAAATAAACATGACGGATATCTCGTTGTAGGCAAAGCCTATCTGATATTTACTTAGTTTTGGCACTGCGCATGCATACCGGAAGGCGAAAGTACGATGACGAAAATGCAAGGACACGATGAGGAAAACGCGAAATTATATCGCATTTTCATCATCGTGTTTTCGCATTTTCATCTTACTTTTAACGACATCTCCTCTGAAACCGCTGGGCAGAATTTGATTAAACTTTGCAGGGGTGTTCCTTGGGTGAACCTTCACAAAAGTTGCTAAATTGAAATTGATCCTTGTAGAACTCTGGTTGCCATGGCATCGGAAAGAAAAAAAATATGAAACTTTAAAAATCATCTCCTTCAAAACTTTTGGCCAGATTTTCAAAATATTTTGGTACTGATGTTTCTTGGGTAACTCTCTAACAAGATTGCTAAAATTATTCCGATCAGGAAAAAACATGGCCGCCAGGGACGGGGCTAATTTGCCTTATACGTATATACATGTAGTTAACTCTTTAAACGACATCTCCTCTGAATCCGCTGGACTGAATTTGATTAAATTTGGCAGGGATGATCATTGGAGGAAGCTTCACAAAAGTTGCTAAAATTATTCCGATCCGTAAAAACACATGGCCGCCAGGGGCGGGGCTTATTTGCCTTACTAGTATATGTATATAGAGAAACCTTTAAACAACATCTCCTCTGAAACCACTGGACATAATTTGATTAAACTTGGCAGGGATGATCCTTTGGTCAACCTTCACAAAAGTTGCTAAATAAACTTGATCCATTTAGAACTCTGGTTGCCATGGCAACAAAAAGAAAAAAAAAGAAAACTTTAAAAACCATCTTCTTCAAAACTACTGGCCAGATTTTAAAATAAATTGGTACAGATGTTCCTTGGGTCAACCTCTACCAAAGTTGCTAAAATTATTCCGATCCGTAAAAACACATGGCCGCCAGGGGCGGGGCTTATTTGCCTTATATGTATATAGAGAAACCTTTAAACAACATCTC
>CM037777.1:61650568-61700568 GCA_021229015.1 Solen grandis
CTCTGAAACCACTGGACATAATTTGATTAAACTTGGCAGGGATGATCCTTGGGTCAACCTTCACAAAAGTTGCTAAATAAACTTGATCCATTTAGAACTCTGGTTGCCATGGCAACAAAAAGAAAAAAAAAGAAAACTTTAAAAACCATCTTCTTCAAAACTACTGGCCAGAGTTTAAAATAAATTGGTACAGATGTTCCTTGGGTCAACCTCTACCAAAGTTGCTAAAATTATTCCGATCCGTAAAAAAACATGGCCGCCAGGGGCGGGGCTTATTTGCCTTATATGTATATAGAGAAACCTTTAAACAACATCTCCTCTGAAACCACTGGACATAATTTGATTAAACTTGGCAAGGATGATCCTTGGGTCAACCTTCACAAAAGTTGCTAAAATAAACTTGATCCATGTAGAACTCTGGTTGCCATGGCAACAAAAAGAAGAAAAAAATATGAAAACTTTAAAAATCATCTTCTTTAAAACTACTGGCCAGATTTTAAAATAAATTGGTACAGATGTTCCTTGGGTCAACCTCTACCAAAGTTGCTAAATTTTTTCCGATCCGTAAAAAAACATGGCCGCCAGGGGCGGGGCTTATTTGCCTTATATGTATATAGGGAAAACTTTAATCAACATTTCCTCTGAAACCACTGGACATAATTTGATTAAATTTGGCAGGAATGATCCTTGGGTCAACCTTCACAAAAGTTCTTTAAATAAACTTGATCCATATAGAACTTTTGTTGTCATGGCAACAAAAAGAAAAAAATATGAAAACTTTAAAAATCATCTTCTTCAAAACTACTGGCCAGATTTTAAAATAAATTGGTACAGATGTTCCTTGGGTCAACCTATTTATCTCAGGTGAGCGATTTAGGGCCATCTTGGGCCTCTTGTTTCATATACGGTTGCATATAAAGATATAAAGAAAAGAAATACCATGGTGATCTCTATTAAACTGAAGAAAAAAATCACCTGACATTTGCTAAGACCCAAATCAAGAACAACACAAAGGGGAAGATATTGTGTACATAACGTAGTAATCTTTATGTATGTAACCGCAATAGTTTTATTCTTATTTTTTTGTGCGGATAAATACTGAATTATTAAACTTGTTTCTTTTACAGTTTTATTTGCCAAGAAATTGTAATTATACACAATGCTTTTAAAATCAACAGACTCTTGCAACTTTTATCAATACTGCAATGTTGACTTATACAACCAGTGATACTATTTTTCAACGCGAATATATGGATAAGAGGCGGTAATGTGATTGTAAAAGTAGAAAATCGACTGTCTGACTTTAGAAACTTTCCTTTCTAAAAATATTTGTCATGATAAAGGGCCACAACTCGTGACTTACTGTCGCATATTAAGCACCTAACTGTAGTCTTGTTTCGAACAGAATCTTTGCATAGTTTTGTTGAAGAAAGTTCTTAAAGCTATGAAGCTACTACTTATCGATATGAAGATTATAAGGTGTGCAAAATTGAGAAGTGGAACAAAGGGACGTACTCCAATCGAATCTGCCCAATTATGCGCCTACCAGTCTAGCACCGTCTCAGAGCCTGTTCCCGGTAATCTAATCTGTTTCTCCAAACTCCGCCGCAGTAGTTACCTCCCCTACAGTTGTCGATAACCACTGCCACCACAAGTAGATTTCGGCAGATATAGGCCGGATTTACTTTTATCACTTTTGACTTTAGTTTTGAATATATTATATCAGTTTCGTATGGGATGGAACATTTATAGACGTTCCTCGCTACTTGTCGGATATAAGACAAGCACCTGAAAAAATGTTTGCCCGCTCAGTACTATGTGTCATTCAGAATTCTTACGATGGGACGGGAACCAGCGTGAAGTTATGTAATACCTCGATCCGCCATTTTGTCCCTTGGGGTCATGACCTTAATTTGGAGTGTAGATGTACAGGTCTGCTGGTAGGGTCTTTCATTAACTGTCACTAGGTATCTGTTTGTGACAGGGTGTCAGGTTACAATGCTTGAGTTCACTCTTGTGTTTTACTTGGGTCGTTCCTCGTACTAAATCAGGCTGATAATATGTTGCTGCTAGATTTGGAAGTTAACATAATTATCGCCGGCCCAGGGTGGCGATATATTTAATATGAAGCAATGAAGAGCAACTCTTTACTTCCGCACCGCTGACGTTATAGAATCAAAGCGCTGAAGGCACTGAACTTGTGTTTGTCTCAAATGAAAGAGTGTTTGAAGAGCTGTAAGTCGATCACCAATGATTAATTTCACTTTGATAAACAAAAAAATATGCTGTATTCCAGTTCTCTCAGCGCTATCAGAGCTTTGATCTGTATTCATGCAGTACCTTATCTACCGCAGACTCTATTTATATATTGAGGTAATTATGCAAATTTTCTGTACAGGTCAGAGACTCCGAACTCATTTCGGATATAAGATATACAGGTTTCGGTCCATTTTCTAGTGTAAGAAATAACCCTTGGAGATATCTGAGGTCGATAAATTGATGTGATTATTAGTTTGTTTGGACTTCACATGGGTTATTGTAACAGCCTAAAATGGCCGAACGCAGCGCATTTACTATCAAATTTATTTGCGAGCCACCTTTGCATCAAATCAAACTATAGTCGTGCGCTTGGTAAACTGATCACGTGATAAAAACAGTTACATCATTCGATTGCAGTTACATCAGCATAGAAAAATAAGTCCTATAATGTTTTCATGTGCACAGGCAAAAACAATTAACAAATAACTTGGAAATGAAATGTTTTGTTAAGAAAATAAATCT
The DNA here is from genome assembly GCA_021229015.1 of Solen grandis. Classification (NCBI taxonomy): domain Eukaryota; kingdom Metazoa; phylum Mollusca; class Bivalvia; order Adapedonta; family Solenidae; genus Solen; species Solen grandis. The sequence goes on from CM037777.1 coordinate 61,653,350, forward strand.
GTAGTTGTAAATTTGTTTATGTACAGTACAAAATGGTGAATTTTGTCTCCGGGGAAATATCATATATAAATTGTAGGATTTTTCTTCGAAAAATGTCATTATATTGTATATTTTACATTAATCATATAATAGAAAAAAAGACACTTAATAGGATAATTATTATTTCAAGTTTGTGCTTACATTTTACCTGATTTTGTGCGTTGTTGTTGTTGTTGTTGTTGTTGTTGTTTGTTTTTATGAGAGTGTACATTTTGTATTTGTTGTTTTTTGATGTTTGTGTCATTTTGGTTGTTGCCGTATGTGTTTTGTTTTTATTGTTTTTGTTGCAATCGTCGTCCCCCGTTGGCTGAGGAGTTAAAGCGCCCGCCTCAGAAGCGGGATGTCGTGGGTTCGATCTCCGACCTCGACATACCAAAGTCGTTAAAATTTTATACTGGTAGCTGCGGTCAACATATAAACAGGATAGCAGTGCATCAGATTGTATCTGTCTCATATAGACATAGTCTCTAAATGACTAAAATACTGATGGCGGGACGTTAAACCAAACAAACAAATGCATTACACACAACATCAACAAATCTTAACAGTCGATCGACTTCCTAGAAAGGATGATAGATGATATATACCCTGTAATGGAAATAAAATGTTTAGAATATGCATTCTTATATAATGGTTTCATACAAATTTCCAAAATAGTTCAGTCACGTTGTACGCATTAATTTGGAAATTTACCTGTGAAATGTTTACATCTCAAATCATCGCCAAGTATAGACACTGTAATTTTTCCACACTTTCTACCGAATGTTCACTAGGGTGTTGATATTATCTTCAACACATTATAGAGAAAATGGTTTTAAAAAAAAACACTTTCTTTTTTATTTAAACATGCAGCCCATTAAGACTTGAACCATGGTAGCGAGAGCGTCAAATATGTTGTTGTTGTTGTTGTTGTCCGTCTTTCGTCGTGCGTCAACAATTTTAATAATCTCCTCCTCTGAAACTACCAGATGGATTATCATAAAATTTTGCCAAAATGATACTTATGATAGGCTAATGCAAATTCCTATTATTTTTTTTTCAATTCAATGAAAAACTCTGGTTGCCATGGCAACCAGAAGATAAACTCTTAAAATTGCCTTTCTCAGAAATATATAGACCTACAGATTTGATATTTGATACATAGCATCAGCTCATAATGCCTCAACATCAGTGCAAAACTTTGCTCCTGGGGTCACAATGGGCAACGCCCTAGGGCCACACTCGTATTTGTATATAGAACTATATCGGGAATTCTTGAAAAATCTCCTCTTCCGAAACCACTTCATGGATTTTCACCAAATTTCACTAAAATGATACTTATGTAAGCCTGAGGCTAATTCCTATTTTTTATTGAATTTCACGAAGAACTTTGGTTGCCATGGCAACCAGAAGACATAACTTCAAAATGCATTTTCTCAGAAACATACAGACCTTCAGATTTGATATTTTGTACATAGCATCACTTTCTGGTTCCTCAACACTATCAACAAATATGTGCATCAGGGTTTACATGAGGACACTTCCGGGACCACACCCAGATTTTGTATGGAACTATATAAGGAAAACAAAAAAAATCTTTACTTCTGAAACCATTGGTTGGATCATGAAGAACTTTTGTTTGCCATGGTAACCAGAATGCATAACTATAAAATGCCTTCTCTTAGAAAAATACAGACCTACAGTTTTGATGTTTGGTATATAGTATCCTCTCATGGTTCCAGCCTTTCTACAACAAACCAAATTCAGGTGAGCGATTTAGGGCCATCTTGGCCCTCTTGTTGTTTTCTTTTTCGCGGGATGAATATAAAATATTTACAATTTAATCAAGTATTGCCACAAACTTAAAACGAATAATTTGAAAAGAAAATATCACGTCATTATTTTCAATGAAAATATCTTATTTATCTACTAATTAAGTGACAAGTCAATGATGCAAGAAACTGTTCACCGTGTTTCAGATTTCATTACATCGTGTATACTGTAACTTGTACTTGTACTTGTTGTACCTGATCGTCAATGTTTACCTCTAAAATGCATTGAATTGCCAAACATTACTTTCATACGCGCTGATGATTTGTCAATGTTATTGCTTTGAATATCATATTAAACATCTGAAACATTTTCTAAGCACTGAAGTGTGACCGACCCATAAAAAACCGCATATCTGTGTCTACTCAATTAGGATAGGACATAAGTGAAGCGCTCAAGATGGAACGCGAAAACATTGCTCTCCGGGATAAAAAATCTGTGAATGATATTGACCAGGATTTGAGTTCAAACTCTTCCGGTGATCATGAGGTTGAAAGAGAGACTTGGGGTGGCAAGTTCGAGTTTGTGTTGTCCATCGTCGGCTACACTGTCGGCGTCGGAAACATATGGAGGTTTCCATATGTCTGCTACAAGAACGGTGGAGGTTAGTGATCACTATTTATTGATTGCAATTATAATTGTGCTTTTATTCTATAAAAAATAAATATGATAAAATAAACACAAAAAAGATTTAAAAAAACGTATTTTTGTCTTTTGTATATACTGGTACATTGCATATATATATGTATGACTAAGTCCAACGGACGGGGTAACACTTTGTCCTTGTCATTTCGAGGTGTAGATCAGTCATTAGAAAACATTTTAACTCTAATATTATTTAAACGAGCACTTCCCGAACACCTTATCTGCATGCTAGTGTATAATTTTACACTTTGTTCAATGGGAAATAAACATATATTTGAGATTTTCCCACTGATTGGTAAATTTAAAACAGCGAAATATACCGGGTATTGCCGATCCTCTTGTAAAATTATCTAATGACAAGGCGTAGATCAGAAATACCTTATAAGCATAATTTGCTTTCCAAGCAAGAAATTAAAAATCGGATCGAAAGCAAATTATCCTTATTAAAGTATATTCGATCTACAGGATCGGTGATTTTGCGATAACCAGAGGATCGCCAATACCCGATATGTATGTATTTATCTTGCATGAAATATTGGCAATGTATATGCCGTTGAATTATATATTTTAAAACTTATTAGAAACAATCTCTTACATTTTATACTTATCCCTCTCGACGGTCCCTCTGATGGACCAGTACTTTGCTCCTTGGATTGCTTTGAAAATTGTTATCCCCTCAATGGTGATCGAACCCCAAAATCTTTGGATCCACCGTTGTGTACGAAACTACTTAACCACAGTGCGTTATATGTTTAGTCTGTAATGCATTAATGATTTCATTTAAATAGATAAACTGCCTATTTTTCAAATGTGAACCAGTTTGCAATTATAGGCATATTGACATATTTTTTCACCCGCTTCAGCCGATCTTTGGCAACTAAATTGTTCGTATAAAAAGTATAATACTTTAAAACACCCGTTTTTCATATTTCAATCGAAACAAAATTTTTCCTCTGGACATGTTTTGCCCATGTTCCCGGTTCGTTACTCTGTCCAATACTTAATTCAAATATTACATAAAATTGTGATTAAATTACAAAAATATCTTAGAATTTCAGTTACTTTACCGGTTTTCAATGAATGTATATATGATAATACATTATGCATATAAAGTAAACGAAAATACATACATTGTATAAGAAATATCTTAAAATAAAAGAAGAAGAAGAAGAAGAAGAAATGCGGCGTTGATGAGGATCAAAGAAATGGAGAATGTAAAGCGGTACGTCGATGGAGATCAAAGTAATGGAGAATGTAAAGCGGTTAGTCAATGGAGATCAAAGTAATGCAGAATGTAAAGCGGTTAGTCAATGGAGATCAAAGTAATGGAGAATGTTAAGCGGTACGTCGATGGAGATCAAAGTAATGGAGAATGTAAAGCGGTTAGTCGATGGGGATCAAAGTAATGGAGAATGTAAAGCGGATCAAAGTAATGGAGAATGTTAAGCGGTACGTCGATGGAGATCGAAGTAATGGAGAATGTAAAGCGATTAGTCGATGGGGATCAAAGTAATGGAGTAACTCAAATGTGTGTTTATTTCCAATTGTATGTAGGTTAGGTGTCCGGGGAGTGGTCGTTGATTAACGTAGATTTACGTCTCACTTCGGAGTGAAATGGTCTCTAGAATATTTCGTGTTACCATATATTTTAAAAGAATACTAAAATACCATGTAGGATAGAAACATATGTAACATAAACGTTTATACAATCAGTGCCATATATGAGAAAGGTTTGCTTTCAATTTGCGCCATTTAATCAGCATTTTGGAAAGTTAACATAATTCAAACATGATTAAATACATTTTTAAAAACATCACATTAATCATAGACATAATAACCTGACAGGTTGTTATGTCTATGCATAAAACAAGGAAATCAGCAATCAATATCATTGAAAATAGATATGAATATGTAAAAATAGTATAAGTTTGAACTAATTTGTTTTTAGATCGACATGGAAACAAGTTTTCACAAATGGTACTAATCCTTTTTGACGGCTCCTGGATTGGACCAGTATTTTGCGCCTTGGAAGGTCCTGAACAATGCTTTTCCCAAATGGGTTTGAACCCACAACATGCCTTTCGAAAATCATTAAGTTACCACAGGACCACGGTGATTTTCTGACCAAATATTCAATCAAAATGAATATAGAGAAAGTATATTCTGATAAATAGAGTTGATATTCCTTGTCCTTGGGACAGTCCGTTATTTACACTGTAATTTGACGTTCAGCTTATTGCAATGGCACCATGAGTTCGGCAATACACGGTATAATTCGCTGATTTCGACTGACCAATCACGGACTGGTTCAAAATCCCATGTGTATTTTTATAACCCACTGAACAATATTGGAATTTTACACCCCAACATGCAGATCAGGTGTTCGGGAAGTGCTCGTTAACTTACGTAGGTTATCGTCTCTCCTCGGATTGAAATGGTCTACAAAATCGGAGTGTCCCTCAAGCACCTTAACTACTGGTCCACCCACTTGTTTGAGAGACAATGAAAAAGCAGAATAGGAGAAAGCAAACACCAAATTGATACCTCAAGTCGAGATGTCCGACCTTTCCCCCATTCTGATAAAATTGAAGGGAACGTACTCCTTCCCAACAACACATGATTATTTTAACCTGCTAAAATTTAACTGTTATGGGACAAAATGTTAACTAAAAACTGTAACTATTTTCCCAACATTCTTTATTCAAGAAAACCCTAACAAAAATGGCGGGTATGGGCGTGACCCCGTTTTGATGGTTATATACCAGCAAAAATCACAAAATGTTTCATGGAAACCAATAAAAAGTTCGTTTATCAATAAAGCACATGTTTAACAAACTCATCTTCAATAAGCAAACAACGCAACAGCAAAATTGTTTCTTCAAAATGTCTCTGTGACAGCAATAACTTGTATTTAAGCACACACAAGCAAACACTCTGGGATCCGGGCGTATACAGTGAGTATAGACATGGTATCCCATTTGTACTAAACCTTAGTGAGCTTTTAAATGTAGCACAGGCGCCGCAAAATAGCAAAATGGCACCTAAATCAGCACACACAAGCAAAAACATCCCGGGATCCGGACGTATACAGTGGGTATAGACATGGTATCCCGATTGTACTAAACCTTAATGTAATCTTAAGCTCAACTGTCACTTTAAATAAAAGCAATAAACTGTAATTTGTTTAAAACTCATGGCGTAACACAACAAATCAAGTCTATAATAACACAAGTTTGGCCGTAGCTGGTGGCCAAATGGGAGAGAATGGATGAGGGCCTTGGACTGAAATACAACTCTCCCACCGCCCAAAGCGGTAGCAAGGCCAAATTAACAGGGCACGCCCAAAACATAATGCGATCTATATACAAAACTAGCACAAGATCAAGTGAACCAGGGCTGTCTGCCATGCATGAAATGAAACAACCCGACCCTGATATTGTCTAGAAATAACACATTGCCATCCTTAGACAGATGCACTCCGTCCTCTTTCAAATATTCATTACCCTGCAAATTAGTGTGGCGGAGATAAAAACCGCCAAATTTTCTACTAAGCTTTGCAGCAAAAGCTACTTATACACCGGAAAGCCTCAAGGATCATTACCATAAATTGTAGATTGCAAACTGTAAATCAACCAAGCATTCAAATTGGTTTTCCGAAATCAGCGTTACTGACTGACAGCAATAATGAGTATTTATATGCACTGTTTGTAGCTTTGGGGTGTGGTGTCGTACACTCCCTGTATCAGCTTACACCAACCGAGCTTCGCTCTCGTACCGTACCAATTCAGTTCAATTCAATGGTTTATTTGGCATAAACATACACAGTTTATCGCCATACAATACATGGCGTCACAATCACAGTATGCATATATAAGAGAAAAGTATGTAACACATAGTAAGACAATTAACATATTTTAAATTCTGTATAGTTTAAAGGAACAATTACAAAAAGTTTAAACAAATGTTTTTTATATCACATGAGCATATAAATACATGTTAAGTATCAATTAGTGATAATCAATCTAATATTTGATATAATAAATAAGACATGTAACTACATATTACTGTTATAAATATCTTTAAATATTTTCTAATTATTATGTGCTAATATATCATTTCTCTTTGCAAAAGCAAGGTGTACAAATTTGGCTAATTTTTTAATAACACCTGTTTGGTTTGTTTTCATTAGTAATTTAAACTTAGTAATAGTTGGCCAGGAACAAAAATATTTAGGTAATAACTTACGCCTTAGGTCATTATAGAATGGACAAATTAAAACAAAATGATATTCATTTTCTACAACATTCATATTGCAACAATTACATTTTCTGTGTTCTCTCTCAATATTTTTGTATCGCCCCTCTTCAATTGCCAAACTATGAGAAGAACATCTTAATTTAGCTAAAGATTTACAACGTGAAGGATTATCAATTTTTAATATGTATGGTTCAATTTCAAAAGAATTTTTAAAACAACAATATGTATCTAATTTACCACTATTTTCAACAGAATAAAACCAGCCTTATATGTACTGATCATGTATCCTCTGAATGATAATATTAAGATATTCTTTACAAAAATTATTACATATAAAAAGATGTGATAATCCAAGATTATCAAATAATTCTTTAATATTTTGAGACCATTTAAGAATAAAATTACCATTATTATCAGTCATACTGTATAACTTAAACATTTAAGAATTAGGATTATTAATTATTTTATACCAATATTGCACTAAGCGAATTTTACGCATAATAATAAGAGGAAACCTTCCTAACTTACCATACACAGCAACATTGGATGTTTTTTGCTTTACACACAGTGACTGCTTAAGAAATTTCAGATGTATACGCTCAATGTCAGGGGCTTTATGGAAACCCCAGACTTCACACCCATAACATAAAATTTGCAAAACCATACTGTCAAATAGCTTGATTTTTTTTCCTTTATACTTATTGCAATACTATCAAATAAAGAATATAATGCTTTCAATGCACTCTCTGATAAAAATATTTGAGACATATAAAAACAAGAATTTGATCTTAAGTAATGCAACACCAAGATATGTATATATTTCCACAATTTTGAATGTTTCATTATTATACTTATTATTATAATTTATAACAGAATTTCCCTTCATAAATACCATAATAGCAGATTTGTCATTATTTACTTCAATTCCCCATATTTTACATTAATCATACAATCTATCTACAATAGCTTGCAAGCCTTGACATGTTCTAGAAAACAACTCTATATCATCAGCAAAAAGCAACATGAATAAATTAATACCATCAATATCTATGACATCTGATGAACGTAAAGTATTATTCTGACTTAAATGAAGATATACGTCATTAATAAACAACAGAAAAAGAAGAGGTGACAATGTTTCTCCCTGTTTCACATCAAAATAGCTATCAAAAAAGTTAGAACAAATGCCATTTGCACGTACACAAGTTTTTACTGTGGAATACATTGACTGGATTATCTTTATAACTTTAGACGAACAACCATACCTTATCAGTTTAACAAATATACCATTTCTATAAACAAGGTCAAAAGCTTTTTTAAAATCAACAAAGCAACAATACAATTTTTTTCTGTTCATAATTTACAACTTTATCAATGAGACTACTTAAAACAAAAATACCATCAACTGTACTCCGATTTTTCCTAAAGCCATATTGAAAATCATTCAATATATTATAGTCATCTGCCCACTGTAATAATCTTTTATTAATTATACTAGAGAAAATTTTAGAAAATATACTAGTCAAAGCTATGCCTCTATAATTATTTACCTCACTTAAATTTCCTTTCTTAGTAACAGGAACAATAATGCCCTTTGTCCATTTGTCAGGATAAATACCCATTGGAAATATATGGTTAAACAATTCACATAACAGAGGTGACAATATATCAACACAGTCAATAGATAACTCCGGTATTAGGTTATCGATACCCAGCACTTTTACCCCTCTTTAAAGATAATATGGCTGAATTAACTTCATCAACAACAATTTCTCGATACAAAATATCTAAAGACTCTGTAAATGTATACTCATTCAATTCATTTTCAACGGTATCATTTTTAAAATGGTTAACATTTGAAAATAGTTCACTAAAATGATCATAAAATTCATCAATAGATATATCAGATTTTTTATTGTTTCTACCTTTAATCTTTTTAATTTCATTCCAAAACTTATTCGGATTAGACTTAGCCATATTATGCAAATCTTGCCTTTGTTTATAATTAAATAATGTCTTGGCCCTTCGAATAATAGTTCTGTAATTCCGACGCTTACTTTTAAGTACATTCAAATCATCATTAGATCTGGTGCTACAATACTTTCTACAGGATTCTCGAAAATCTCTTCTTGCTTTCTCACAATCACCATTAAACCATTTATTTCTCACTTTTCTAAATGTTTTCTTGTTACAGTTTTCGGAATTCTCAGTAAAAATACCAAATACTTGGCATGCTTGTTCATATAGGGTATTTGAAAATATATGTATTCCCTCATCAATAGATAATGTAAGGTTTTTTTTATTTTATTAACACTTGTATTTAAACAGTCTAGTTTACTAGACACTTTTTCGTTAAAAATACCAACTTAAGATTTATCATACATTAACTTATGTGTATCTCTGTTAACTTCATTATCTAGCTTTTCATTAACATTCAATAACAAATTAACCTGAATTGGGGTATTTGAGGAACACGGCTGCAAATCATGAACGATAAAATTATTAATAAAGGGAAACAATTCACCAGAAATGCGCCATATGTTTTGCTGGCATAGTTACATTATCTCGTTTAACACATCTCTTAATATCGAAATAATTATAATCCTTGAACATTTTATATTGATATAGTTTTGTTCAATACTAGCTTTTTTCCAACTTATAATATAAGGTTAAGTTTTTATTTGTAATCCGTTCGGCAATCTTTCTTCTCACACTGATTAAAATCAAATTTACCTTTCAAAGCTCAGCCGTTCCGTTCAGTTTTATATCAAGCTGTTGAGTGTTGAATATTGAAATTGGTATTTCAAAATCATCAAATAGCAATATGTAGACAATATCTCTACAATGTATCTCAAGAAAGTCAATAATAACGTCAAAAGTCAGTGGAGCGAAGTGAATAGAAACGTATTTCATTTTTCGGTTTTACATAAATTTAGCTGGGAAAAAAATTTGTGATATTCTGATATCTGTTAAAAAAACAGTAAAGTCAGTGAATACCGAAACATTGTTTTTGCATCAGTAGGTTTATGGTATATTTACTAATATCTGAGCATATTTGTACAATTAAGCGCTAAAATATAGGTCGAACAATCCTATATCCCCAATTTATTTGATAATTTCCGTTTATTATGCAAATAATTTCATAAAACACCAAAACACATTGTGCCAAAGTTTGGTAGAGATCGGGTCACATTTGTCGTTGTTAGAGAGCAGGCACTGTTAACTTTGCAATTTTTCAACAATTAAAGGGCCATAAATCTAGAGTGTTAAAGATATTTTGTCCGGTTATCAATCCTGGTTACGATATTGTGCCAAATCACATTGTGACCAAGTTTGGACAAGATCGGTTCATGTTTGTGAGAGTTAGAGAGCGGACACTGTTCATTCAGCAATATTTCATCATTTAAAGGGCCATAACTCCGGAGTGTCTGAAATCTAGATAGTTTTTGAACCTGGCTGAGATATTGCGCCCGTATACATTGTGACCATGTTTGGTAAAAATTAGTTAATGTTTTTTCGAGTTAGAGAGCGGACACTATTAATTCAACAATTTTTCATCAATTCAAGGGCCATAACTCTGGAGTGTGTGTCTAGGACAATCTGACTGGTTATCGAAAGGCACCGAGATATTGTGCCCATATACATCGTGACCGAGTTTGGATAGATCTGTTTACGTTTATTCGAGTTAAAGAGCGGACACTATTAATTTGACCATTTTCCATCAATTCAAGGACCATTACTCCGGAGTGTCTTGTGCAATCTGGTTAGTTATCGAAATGAACCAAGATATCGTGCCCATATACATTGTGACCAAGTTTGGTAAAGATTGGTTCACGTTTCTTTGAGTTAGCGGATATCACTGGACGCCGCCCGTCACAGGTGAATTCATAAAGCCGTGGTCCCAGCCCGCCGTACTTGCAAGTGCGTGCTGTCTACTTGCAAAAACGTGGTCAAAAATTGGGGATCCGCGTGCATTATGAGTACCGCCTTCGTAAGAATTTGGGAGCACGCAGACACGCCGTAGTACTTTTGGTGCATGAGGAACTTTCCTTGCGTTCGAGCTGCGTTCGGTTTATGGATTCATCCCAGTACGGGTGACACGCGTGCTTTCTACAGCCTACGAGCACACAACGCACTGACTCCGTGAGTCTTTTTTAACCCCCCCCCCCCCACACACACACACAGTCTCTTGCTCTATGGACAACGCACTTAGCACGTGCGTGTTGCGCACGTATTAAGTGCGTGGTTTGTGGTGACTCGGTTCTACTGTCGAATGAACACGCAGTGATTCGTACAGAATAAGCACGTGCTCTGCACTAACAACGCACTTTGTGCGCACTGATTTCTGCAGTATATGAAAGCCGAGCCGACAGACGGGTGTCAACATTTGTCTCCAAGATGCCTGTTAGGAAGACAGAGAAGGATTCTGCAGCACACACCTTGGGCCTTTGGTCATTCGAGCAGGAGCTCGGCGAAGAGTTTGGGATCCATTTGGATGTATCCGACAAAGTCTCCCCTGGATTCACGCTCTAGCTCTTGGGACACCGTTTCGTACTGCCCGAAAAGCCTCTTCCTCTCGATCCATGGACGAACCCACCATCTCCGGCATCTTGAGGCAGCAGCAGCCGGGACTTCTGGAGAACCTGGGGAAGGCCATCCGATATATAAGCTATATATAAGAAGCTCTGAAAATTCATCGGCGATTTATTTCAAAAGAGCATATTTCTATTTTCTATTTTACCATGTGCAAAATAAATCGATTTATTTGACAATATCAAGTTCTGCCACTAGTTCATGATGACTTCCAATTCGGATAGAATCTACTGCGCTCGTGGTTTGTAGTCTCTGTCCTATACTAAGTATCTCAGTGGTTTCAGCAATGATATACATGTAAACATACATGTGAGATTTATCAGTAGGTTTGCTCTTTAAAAGATTATATTGTGATGTACATCTGAAGTTTCATTAAAATGTTAGGTCGTCTTCATATAAAAATAAAGCTTAAACGCAAAGTAAAACCTTATGTTTAACGAACGAACGAACGAACGAACGGACACGCTCTGACTGAAAATCTATATGTTCCCAACATAGCTGGCGAGTCATTAAAAAGTATGTGATAAAAGATATAGGTTGATAAATTCCGCAATGGTGTTACCATTATAAAGGATGTAACGATCAACAAACATGAACTACTTACGGTCACTATATATATCATTATATATCTTTATGTATCGATATGACTTGACTATTTGAGTTTACCGTCGCTTCGACAGTATTTCAGTCATATAGCGACGTCCAGTTAATTACAGGTGGAGGAAGACCCCAAATGCACTGAGGTACCGACCTACCCCAAGCCAGCTGGAAGGCTTCCTCACATGAAAATCCGAATAACCCTGCCGGGATTCGAACCCACGCGGTGAGGGGCTGAGTGAGTGTTAAGTCAACGACTTTACCCTCTCGGCCACGGAAGCCCCTTATAACGATATACTTTATATATTTTTAAAATAAATGGAAGTATAGTTGTGTTACAGTGTATCTCATACATGTGTTAACCAAGGTAGACCGGATGTGTTGTTGTTGTTGTTATTGTTGTTGTTGTTGTTGTTTTTGCGACAGATGTATGAACAGTATATAGTAAAATAAGTATTAGCAAATAAGCAATAACAAATGAATAGTTACAAATAAGTAACAACAAGTATCAATATAAGGTATGCAAATATATAGATCGGCATGTGAAACTGCTTTCCGAAAGAAATTCGATATGTCCTTAACTTCATGCCTCTCTCTCTCTCTCTCTCTCTCTCTCTCTCTCTCTGTTCGTTTGCCTAATTACTGACTTATATACCTATATTCTACAAATGCTTCGTTTCTATCATTGGAAACAACACAATTTCTATTTGGAATATTTACTTTGTTTAAACAGGTTTAAACTAAATAACTAGTAACAAACATGTCCCACAGGGCTTCCGCAAAAAGTGAGAAATAAGTGTCATAAAGATACATGTATATATAAATTTATTGCAACGACAATTGATATTTTCACTCGGAGCTTCGTGAGAATATCAGTTTATGATCGTGAAATAAGGAGCGTTCTTACCATTTGAACCAACAACATATGTTTTCCTTTAACTGCTGTTTTACGATCGAAACTAGTTCAAGTAGAAAAATATTTCAATAAAACATGTATCTTACGAACCGTAGAGACATTTGCCAAGCCATACATCCAATTATCCATTAAGGTAAAGTCTCTGTAATTGGTCCCGCTACGTCTTGGACCACTTAACGTCTACCAAGATAACCAAGGTTCTCTAATAAAACATTAGGAAACCTTGGTTATCTGCATAAAAGGCCACGAGGTCCGAAATGTAGCGGAACCATTACAGGATATCGGTGGTTACGTCAGTAATCGCACAAATCGGGCCACTCGCCGATTTTTTTAATATATATATAGAGAGAGAGAGAGAGAGGGAGAAAGAGAGAGAGTTCTTTGACTTTGGGTTTAACGCCCCACCAACAACATTTCAGTCACTTACGTGGACTTTCGTCTATGTACTGCCTCAATGCGATATGAAACATTAGAAAACCTTCAAGTTGGTTATCTCCGTAAAATGCCATAGGTCCGAAATGTAGCGGAACCATTACAGGGACTTTTATACTATTTGATTTTTATATTTTTCAGGTGCGTTTCTGATACCGTTCACTCTCTTCCTGGCAATTATTGGCGGTCCCCTATATTACATGGAGGTATGCCTAGGTCAGTTCTCTGGCCAGTCAACCATGAACGCATGGGAAATCTGTCCTATCGCCAAGGGTAAGTGGTCAGCGTGTCCCTGTTTGTATCGGCAATCGATCAAAATCACGAGCAAGCGATCATCAGTGAAAAATTGTTACCATCCCCTCTGGCCCCCCGTATGCGGCCTTGGCCTTTCGACCTTTAGTAAGGCCAAAAAAAGTCCGTTTCTGTTCTCCAGCAAAACTAAAAGAGGGTCGGTAGGTCGGGATTTTTTTATTCAATTATTTATTTTTAAACACAAATAACTACTTAATGGTTGCTGTATAACCGTGATACTCTGTAGACATCTGAATGTTGTTTCGTAACGGCGCCAAATCCGACACAAAAATCAGCTCGTTCTTTGTTTGTATTTTTTACCGCTTTTAAAATATTTTTTTTTTGAAAACTTTCCTTTCATGTAAAAATAAAAAAAAATTGAATAGTAATATTCTGGGGAACGCCGTTTGGTATAAAGTTAGTTCTTCGTATTGTTCGAAAATACGTCTAACTCTTCTGGGGGAACCCCGATTAGCATCGCAGCCAAGTTAAAAGAGTAATTCAAAGCAACGGTATCGGTTTTGTGTCCCCATTTTAACTACACGGGTCTTATTTTTTATATTTGAGAGCTATCCAATTTATCTTTCGAAGTTGTGTTGTATGGTGTTTATACGAACGCTCGGAAGGAAGACGCTGTAGTTTGGAGTTCGTATAAATCACGATGTTCACGTATTTACACGTGAAAAGCATGGTATATGGTCCTAGGCTAAGTTAACTTCATAGCTGTGTGCCGATTCAATTCCCAACTAATAACGGGCCAAAGTCCCTTTGATTCTGCTGTGCAGGATGCAATAAAACTATTATTGTTTTTGAAAGTTTACATTAATTAGTTCATTCTGCACTCTATTCCAATGCTGCAACTATTAACCTCCCCACATCTAAACACGTGACAGCAATGAGTCCTTTTTAATCCTGTGTTCTTCATTTTGTGTGTTAAACTTGGTTTATTTGATTTATTTGAAATATTTAACGCCATTTTATGCCATTAGCCAATTCACCTAACAAGTTTTTCTCGGGATTCTGACAGTACTGAAATATGTAGCTAACTAAGTACACGGATGGATACGAATTATCATCAGAACGAAATTGTAAGTCATTCATCACGGAGATCGTGCCCAACCCCAGTGGGGTTCACACCAACAGCCATCGGCCCTTACAGCCAAGCGCCATCATCGCTGGTTTATTTATGTGATTGGGTACTGGGCCTGATATAATTATTATCTTTTCAGACGAATCTCAAAAGTAAAAACAGTCCCACGATTTCGCGGGACTTTTTCCAGTAGGCCTAACAAGTTAAAATGATCCATGATCTTTAAAATCAAAATAAACATCTGTGTTGAGGGACATTTTTAGTCACGAACAATTTAACAAACAAAAACTAGTATATAAAAACTAATTTTAATACAAATATAAAATAAGAGGGGTCATGTCCGAGCACTTGTACATTAGCATTTGATTTATTTTGTTATATTCAACTGAAATTCATATATTTGAACGTCAAAAAAGATGAAATTGCTGATAACGTTAGAGATTAACTTGGAAAAAATGTATATTTTGATACACAAGTCACGTATTTAAAGACGTTAAACACACATTGATGGTGTGTTCCCCAAACGTCTACTTGCAGAGAGAGAGAGAGAGAGAGAGAGAGAACCACTACTATTATAAGATTGGGGGATAAAGAGGTCCTCTAAAGGATATATAGTTTTTTAATTTACCCTTTGATTTAACCTGTGTTTATGATGTTATATGATAATAAATTTGAGATAAAAACTAAAAATCTTTTAGTCAGTTTGTTCACAGATGATCGGTACAAAAATTTTAAAAAAAATAAAAATCGTTGAGTACAAGAAAGAGTGTCTACCAAACAAAATTTCGGCACTGTCTTTCGTCAGCATCTCTAAGTAGGTAATAGCAATGTTAGACAGCTTCGCCAGAAAAAATCTTCTCGACATTGTTAATTTTGGTGAAGTATTGGTTTCTCGATAAATAAACGTGGCAAGTGTAGGTCATCTTACACGGGGAATCGCAGTTTTCGTAAAAACCCACTTCGGGGAAAGCGGTTAAATATAACGTCAGAATACGGTATCTCTCGATACTATATACATGATGGCGTCTTCATCAGTTAGAAAATTCAGCCTATGTGATGGCGCACGAAAATAGAATTTCTGAATATAGGTTTTTTTTCTTCCATCATGCTTATTGAAGTGATAATAACAAAAAAAAAATGGAACTACTTCTTTGTGCTGGGTTTCACGCTAGAAATGACGTCACGCGAGGTAATCCCGCCAATATTGACGTCTTTTGTGAATAAAACAGCTAATTTGTGACCTTAAAGGCATTAAATAAAAAGAAAAAATGCTGTTTTGGTGTGAGATCGATATATAATTTCACTGAGTGAACATAAAAAGTGGATTTTCACGAGTGGCGAATCAATCAGAAGAATGAACAAAATACTTTCACAGCAACACCTAGATATACGGTCACGACCTGACCAAGATTCGCCAGTTGAGCAACCAATTTTCAAGCGAATTTGGCTTAGTTCTGAGAGTGACAGCGAATAATCCAGCATGAATAACCCATACCAGATCACAATACTGCTAATGCACAATGATTTAAGTCCGTTTTCTGGAATATTACTAAGGAATTTGTTGATATTCGCTCGAGTCATACGTTTACTCTGCCATGCGGCTGCCATCCTTTTTATATACATGTATTCCAGAGCTAAATATCATTTTCTGGTTTTATGTAACTGTAAAAGTTTATTACTGTGTTGCAATTAAATTTATCTTTTATTGTGAAGCAAATTGATTTGCTGTTTAAATATTGGCAAAAATTGTAAAAATAAACAAGTAAACGTTGGGATTATTTCTTGTCTTTTTGGCGTTATTTGGTTGGGTCACCAAACGGGGCAAACTACGGAAAGGGGCTCCGCACGGGGAATGTAATTATTGGAGATCGTAAATAAAAATAAATATATGCTAATGCAAGCATGAAAAAAAAAACCAGAATAATTGTTGATTTCGGTGTAAGATCGCATTTTATTTCTACTCGTGAGCCTCTTAAGTTATATTTTAAATATTACTTTCTAGGCTCACTCGGAGAAATAAAATGTGATCTTACACCGAAATCAATAAATATCCTCTATATCATTCTAAATATAGGTTCAATACAGTTTGAAACGCGATTATCTGTGATAGAGAAACCACCCATGTTTTTTACATAATCACGGATGTTTCAATGGGTGACTATGCATTGACAGGCGTTATAAACACATATAGTTAAAATCAAATCCTTAGTCAATGATCATCTGTAAACGAGCTGCTTTAAGGTTGTGGTATTCTACTGAGGACTATGGAGAATTAAAAAAATAAACAATACCAGAACACCCATATGCAAAATATAAACAAAAATGTAAAGGCAATTGGTGATTCCCAAAAGTTGGCCCCTTAACTACACACACACACACACACACACACACACACTTATTATAATAGTTGTTTAGACGTTCGGAGGATAAACCCACATGTATATATATATAACCGGAGATATTTCGTTACGTTATCACTGTTAAACATCTTTATGCGTGCACATATATACCTACCGGTGTATTCGCGCAAGCATGAAATAAACTATGAAATACAACCACACACAGTGGTGAACTGTTAAACGCCTTAGTTTTTCATTATTATTTTAAAAAGACTTGATCCTTAAATCAATCATGGTTAAAAGCAGACTATCATTTTAAAGCACTTTCATTTAAATAATCTAAAGACGATGGCTGATATTCTTTCTTTATCTACAGTGTATTTTCTGTGAACTTAATCATTTCACGTCGATATAGTGAAAAGTTATGTGACATCTTATATTAATCCCTCTCGAAGGTTTATAAATTGAACTAGTTCTTTGCGCCTTGGAAAGCAATAAAATTCCTATCCCTAACAGGGTTCAAATCTACAACTTTCGAATCTTCAATCGGGAATGTAACCACTTGATTGCTGAACGGGATCAGAAAGGAATTTTCTTTCAGTCATTTCCGATTTCTACATTTTGTCTTCAACTCCAGCATTGAAAGCAATTCAATTAGGAATTAGTTTTTTACGTATTATCCTTTTATTTCTGATATCAATCATCCTCCCTTAATTCCAACCAAAAATAAAATTGTTTTACTGCAAAAAAATGCCGTAATTGCAACCGAAAGGATTTCAAACCTTCGGATCCGACACCATAGAGAATCCTCAACGTTGTGGGCCGCCCTGCGATTAGCCAAAACAACACGTATATGTCCTGAATGTTTGCACGATTGGGAATGGTTGCCAGTATTATATCGTACGGGGGTCTGTGGCTGTACATTGCCTAAATGTTTACAGGAATGGGTATGGTTGCCAATATCATAGCGTACGGGTGTCTGTGGCTGTACATTGCCTGAATGTTTACAGGAATGGGAAGGTTGTCTGTGGCTGTACATTGCCTGAATGTTTACAGGAATGGGAATGGTTTCCAATATTATATCGTATGGGGGTCTGTGGCTTAAATGTCCTGAATGTTTACAGGAATGGGAAAGGTTGCCAATATCATAGCGTACGGATGTATGTGGCTGTACTTTGCCTGAATGTTTACAGGAATGGGAATGGTTGACAATATCATAGCGTACGTGGTCTGTGGCTTACATGTCCTGAATGTTTACAGGTCGGGTCTGTGTGTACATTGCCTGAATGTTTACAGGAATGGGAATGGTTGCCAATATCATATCGTACGGGGGTCTGTGGCTTAATGTTTACAGGAAGGGAAGGTTCCAAATCATATCGTACGGAGGTCTGTGGCTGTACGGACTGAGCTATGGCTGGATCATGTTCTTCCTGTATCGGTCCTTCTTCCCCACCCTTAGCTGGGCCACGTGCGGCAACGAGTGGAACACCCCGATGTGTACAGGTAAGTATAGGCCGTTAGCAGTTGGTTCCTTCCTTACATTCTATACCCTTCAATACAACAGGGATGCAAATGTTAATGTTCGCGACTGTTTCTGGTTACTGAACGCAGGAGGGATTTACTGTCTTGACTTGCCAATGGACATTTCTTTGTTAACATTTGGTTTGACTTGCATGTTATCAAATGCACGAAACTATGTGTTCTACTTGTGCAATTTATACATCGATATGACGATGCTTACGAGCGTAAATTATGTGTTTTCTGTTATTGAATTTATATTATAGGGAGTTCGTTAACAAGATGTCAATAGGGACATAGTTTTCACTGTTTGATTAATACATACAGGAAATGTGTTTGTTTTGAGTGGAAATGGAATATATCTCATCGATAAGTGATTCAATTTAATATATTCACGAGCGCATAGCGAGCACGAAAATGTCAAGATTGTATATGTATATCTTCGAGATGAGATGTATTCCATATTCACTCAAAATAGATTTTCTTTTTATTTCATGTTTACTGATGTGCTGCTACATACCCATGCACATACCCTTTATATTTAAAAAAGTAGTCCCGGCAGATCTATATCACCCACACTGTGAGATATAGATTAAATCTCGCTGATAGAATACAGTATTTCACAAGTAAGCATTAAATAAAAACTTTAATGTCAGTCCCACGTGTAATTGCCCTTGAAAATGACACAAAAAAGCAAAGAACTCACTTTCAGGGGCAGATAACTACAAAAGTAGACTGGGGACCCCCATTTTTTCACAGAACTTTGTTTCTAGTGTAATTCACTATAATCATGCAAAGTTTAAGAAAACTCTCTCCGCAAGTTTTAAGTTTCCTTCTTTGTATATGTAGTAAATAGCTGTTACTGTAGCATACGTCTTTAAAGCGCACTGTAAATAAACATGATATGCGCCTCCACAAACTCGTGTAATTACATAACGTTACAAAAGTTAAAACGTAACAGCAAATATGCTCACCCATGCGGTCTATTAGATGCAATATACCCTACCTAAAGGTATTGTTTTGGCTGAAAGTTTAGCTTTATTGTACTTTTACATGTCACATATCTGACCCGTATATGATTTTACTCTATATATGCGAAACAGTTAAAATTTCCCACATTGTATATGTTCTATAGCAATAATATGTATAATTTTATTTTTATACTTCAGCAATAAATATCTCCTTACACTGTATATCATCAGGCATACCTTACTAGTAAACTAGACATTTTAGTATTTGATTAAATTCTGAATCTTTTCGTTTAAACAACAACAACCACAACAACAAACAAACAACAAAATGGATCTTGTACATGGCCATATGAAATCAAACTGCTCTGTCCCATGACCCCAATATCTTTAATTTTTCTGTAACTTTGCCATGTTCTTCCAACCAATCCACATTATTTTTAAATTTAATTCATTTATAATAATTTATTCTTATTATTATAAATTTTATATGATCTATTTTATTTTATTTCCTTTTATTATTATTATCATTTTATTCAAATTGGAAAAACAACCGGTGTATTGAAAAAAGCCGAAAAATAACTTATGATATCACGAAGCACGTAAATAAATAAATAGCTTATCACTCAATGGTAAATGTATATATTTGCCATTAAATAAGAAAATATTTATAAGAACACATTAAATAATCCTACACTTTATTCATTTTTCCGCTGTGATTCGAAACTACGCGGACATTCGGAACATATCGCCCATTTATTCGAAACATCTCGTCCATTTCATCGAAATTACTTACATGTATATTTAACGGGTTATGCCTGGCATTGCCGAGTTGATACGATTGATTCCAACGGATTAGGCCGGGGATTGCCGAGTTGTTACAATTGCTAAGCGGAGTGATACTGAGTGATGCTGTAAAGATGAGCTTTTGTATTTTATTGAGTGTCTAGAAAGAGAAAAAATACGCAGAGGAAAAGCATAATGGATGTATACATTAGATTATCTCCGTTCAAATGCTATAAAGGCTTGAAATATTTCATAGGTAAAAGAAACGCAGGGTAACTAGAATTTGTAGTAGCCAGACTCGAGTTTTTACCTCTTAACCTTGCAATAAACCTCATATGATAGACCCCATCTCATTCTCAAGGATTTTTTTTTTAAATCTTCATCAAAATAATTTAAACTGTAATACCGTCGAATACTTCCTATTTAAAACTGACACAAAAGTTTATATACAATTTCATATCCGTGCGAATGATGTTACAGGTAACATAATCGTATGAATTTTCGCCCTAGGTACGTGTCTGTACAATCGTGCGTAAAAAAGCAAGATCTTAATCATGGGCTCGTGTACAATATTCTTCACCGTCCCCAGTGGCCGAGTGGTAAGAGCGTCCGCCTCGGGAGCGGGAGGTCGTGGGTTCGATTCCCGGGCCAACCAGTCCTGCAACTACCTTTATATGCTGAACGCCAAACAAGGGTGCTATAAAGTACAATTTTTTACGACTTTGGAATGTCGCGGCAAGGGATCGAACCCACGACCTCCCGCTCCCGAGGTGGACGCTCTAACCACTCGGCCACCGGAGACGGTTAATGGGTAGGAGGCGAAAGTGGAGCGCACATTTCCTAAAATATCAACCAAGGTGTGTTTGAGTGTGAACGCGTAAATCAATTTAAATCAAACGCCAGATAAAGTTCATTGATCCGTATTTTCATAGTTGGCCAGCCCCCTGCGCACGGTAAAAATTTTCAAATCTATGCACCCCATCCCCTCACCAACAAAAATCCTGTACGAGATTTTGTTTAAACTTTCCCTGGCATCAAGTACTGGTCCAACCCAGGAACCATCGAGAGTAGCTAGACAATGTTGTTAACAAATGGATTGAAAATAAAATCAGTTTTAACAAAATATCAGCGCTAAATTCCAGTCATAATGAAAGGGAAAAAGCCAGTTCGCAAACATACATTGTCATTATACTAACAATTTACTTGAATTCATTGTTGTTGTTTTTGTTGTTGTTGTTGTTGTTTTTAAACATTTTTTTGTTTGTTTTACATTGTTGTTGTTTGTTGGTTTTTTTTTTTGGTTTTTTTTTTGCTTGTTTGTTTGTTGTGGTATTTTTCTCTTCATGGCAGGACTGAACAATTGTCAGGGGGACATCGGTCAAAGCAAAAATAGGCATTTGTCAATTTGATAAATGTACAAAAATCGTTCTACATTTGTTTCTCAAGCAAAATGATTAGATAATGCTAGCTGTATTTAAAAAAAAGTAGTTGTAGTGGTGGTGATATTATTGTAGTAGTGGTGTCATTTTACTCCGAACTGAGACGTAAAAATGCGTAAATCAAAGAGCACTCCCCGAACACCTTATCTACATATTGGTGTAAAATTCCACTCATTGTTCAGTGGGAAATAAAGATAAACTTGAGATATTTCCCAAGTCAGTGATTGGTCAATTTAAATCAGCGAATTATACCGGGTATTGCCGATCCTTGGGTGAAATGGTATATTTGTATTTATAGTAATAGTGACCATGATAATAATGTTAGCCGTAGTAATTAGTTTTGATGATGTTACAGCAGCAGAAGTAGTAGCAGCATATACATGTAGTGCATCACAATGCACTTTCCGAACACAAAATCTGTATAACAAATCTACCTTCCTACGTATAAAGATTACAAAAGTGCTGAAAGGGCCCTGGTCAACGCAAGCTTTATCCTTAACAACAGTGTGACTAACATAAGCTCAGGTGACACAGATGTTTATCATGTCCAAAACGAGACGCAGAAAATGGTGTCATCAACTGAGGAATTTTGGAGGTAAGTTGGTATCACGTATCACTCTCTTTTAGCCGTCTTAATGAAACTGGTTCGAATTCAGCAAACAATACATAGCGCTAAGTACATGTAATACTTAAATTTTGAGTTAAGCTAGATAAGCACTGTACCTTATTAAAGTACATTTCTACAAGTTGACATGAATAACCTTAATAAATAAACATTTGTAAGAAAAAAATAAGATAATTAAATCTGTAAATATTCTTACTGGAGAAAAAATGTTAAAACTCGCCCCTGTACGTTAAACGTTAAGTATTAATCAGCACTAAGTACGGTTGGTTGAATTTGACCCTGTACTGTCAAACGAAAACACTTTTTAGTTGTGTGTGACGTATAGTACCTTCATTCTGGGGTTCCCATTCTCTACATTTAAAACCGAATAACCTCTTCATTTTGTATGAATGATCGACCGATTGAAAGTAATTCTACAACACAGGTATGCTGTGATTCAGCCAAGGTGTTGAAAACTAAATTTTGAGTAAAACATAAACATTTACGGGATACAATAATTCTATGTAGCATAACGCATAAAAGAACTATTTTCCCTATGGTGTTGCGTAACTTTCACTTTACCGTGCGGAGGATTATAGTTTCTTTCGATGCAAAGGTGGCTCGTGCCCGAATTTGGATGGTAAATGTAGAAAGCTTGGATTCCTATACAAATCCATGTAACTTATTAATAATCACATTAAACTATCTCAGATACATCAGATTTACCTCTAGGGGTTATTTGTTGCTCTATAGAATGGCTAATACTTGTATGTTACTAAGGACACAGTAAGGAGCCACTGATTTGCATCTATAAATAGAAACTGTGTCGTCGCTCGGGAGTACAAATCAAAGCGCTGATGGTGCAAAGAGAACAGTATTGTCGCATTTCTTTTGTTTATCAAGGTTAAGTTAATAAACGAGGGTCAAATTTTCGTGCAATGCCTATAACAACGCTTTAAAATTGTGTTAACATGGTCATTAAAAGAAATAAAAGATGAACGCACCATTGTTTCAACAGACTGTTAACAATAAGCATTTCGCCACTCTTACTCTCCCTATTTCTAAAGCCTTCAATGAACAATCGGTTTTTTTTTTTAAATATATGTTTGATATTTGGCAAAAACTAAGTTACCCTGCATATCTGCAGCTCGTCAAAGCATCTTCCACTTGAGACGCACACTACTTCAGTGCCTTCAGCGCTTTGATTTTATTTTCTGCGATATACCAGTATGTAATCAAAACGAACAAGAGAGTATGTCGGCAGCAGGATTTATATAAAACAGCTAAACCAAGAACAAAATGATTATAGAAAATGTTTTCCTGCAACTCTAGACAATCTAGTCTACTCTAGTAAGTCAGCTGAACTCGCTCTTTTTTAAAAATGATCCAGAGTAAGGGTGGTGACCTTGATCTCACCCTACGGGGACCATGGCCTTTCTTCTGGGAAGAACTTTTGGAGGCCTAAAACTCGTTATCATGAAAATTACTCCTGAACTACGCGAAGCACGACGTAGGATTATGTACTTAGCGCGGAGTGATACAGTAAAATGAGATACGACAATCTGATGATGCCTACTTTTGAGATTCCATCTACTAAATACTTCGGCTTTAGCCGACAGTCCAAAAATGAATTGCATATATTTCACTTCAGTGTCGATGGTGAAGATTCAGCGAAAATTTCACTGCAAGCCTCTTTTCAGGTGAAATGTGAATTTCTGGTCCATCCTTTATCCCCAGCAAAATTCCAAACCCTTTTTGGAACCCTTTCCCAGCAGGGAAACCTTTTGTTGTCGTTGTTGTTGTTTTTACTATATGGATTATTATTTCTCGCCGTTTTCTGGGTTGAACAAGTACATTGCGTCTGGGGAAAATTATTGCTCCAAGCGGGGATCGAACTCGCAACCTTCGGATCTGTCTGATCAGTAACCACTGTCATGGAAACCACGGCGCCCTTAATTTATTGTCTATCCCATTCTGTTGCCAAATATAGGACTAGTCGGTTCTACCAGGGACCGAGTTTGTGCGTTCGTTAAAGTTCAATCTATTTGATTTAATTGTAGATATCTGGTAAATTAGCTGATTCGTTTGAGAATTAAGTATTTTTTTTAAATATAGGATTGGATTTATAAAATCTTATGAATGTCAATTTTATTAATACTTACTTGTCACTTATGTTCCCTCTTCGCAGTTATCTCCCCTGGACATGTATATGAAAGCATTACTTTCGTTCCAGGAATGTGGTGCTAGGAAAGTCCGACAGTATAGAAGATTTCGGGACAATACAATGGCACCTCGTGCTCGCCCAGTTTATCGCTTGGTTATTTGTACTACTATGTGTTTGGAAGGGAGTGAAAAGTATTGGAAAGGTCATTTTATTTTATTATCTTTTTATTATACTGGTAATTTTGTTTTATAAAGATAGATAGAGTGATAGGTGATAAAATGTTATATTTTAAGCTTAATTATAAAGATCATGTGTTCTATCAGTGAGATAAAATCAATAATACCTACATTATGTGTGATATAGGTCTATCGGAACTACTTTTCTTTTTACTTGTATCGGGGGTTTCCATTACAGTAACATACAAACAGTTTTCGTCATTTTGGATATGTAGCATTCCTATCTTTGTTCCTTTTATGGCAAACATTCATATGAATTCATACGGGTGTGAAAAGGATAACCAAAACATTCCTTCCTCATCGGTTAGTATAAAACAAAAATAAAAAAGCTTTTTTTTTGTTTTGGTTTTTATTTTGTGAAGATGGAATATATCTCGAAATGATACAATTTTAACATCAGTTTAAAACTGTATAATTTTTGTATAAATGTCTAAGCTTTCGATGAGATATATATGTATTCCATTAAGTTCTCGATGAGATATATATCATATCACGGTTTTTCATGTCATGTCCACTCAAAACAAACAAATATCCCGTCTATATATTTTATACTTCGGAGGTCAATTAGTTATTAATTTTAAGTTGATCGGGAAACACGTCCTTACGATTTATCCTAATCCCTCTCGATGGTTCCTAGATTGGACCAGTACTTTGAACCTGGGAAAGCCATGAAAATCATGCCTCGGCAACCTCCCGAACTTCAGTCCGATACAGTACCACTGGGTCATAGCTCCCTTATATGGAGGTCAATTCGAGTTTCATCGACTGACATTTTATTCACCCGTGAAAACATATCCCCATATCGAGCAAACATCAGTTGTATAAGCCCGTGACCTGTCACTAAGTTCACTTCTGTAGTCATTAAACATCCACTCGGCTCCATGGCCTACATCGTCGATAGATCATCTAAAGTGTAGTGATGTAATTAAACAGAATAAGTCGGCCGGGGTAATTCGACGATACATAACCTGTGGCAATAAGGCAACCAAAGAGAGAGAAAACTAATAGATTGCAATATCACATTAAATTTATGTTACGATGTATGTTACTATGTGAAGCACACTTAGTAGGTTTTGCGAAAAGTATCACTAAATTTTGAAGCTAGCTCAGTGTCAAAAATTGACGAAATGTCATAGATCGTTTCACTCCGAAATGAGGCATAAACCTACACAAGTGAATTCAACGAGCACTACCCGAACACCTAATCTACATGCTGGTGCAAAAAATTTTTTCACATTGTTCGCTTGGAAATAAACATACACTTTATTTTTCCCTTGTCACTGATTGATCAATTTTGATCGGCGAAATATACCGGGTATTGCCGTCCCTCTGGTAAAATAGTCTATAGCCTATGATATTAACACAATAAAAATGTACATTAAGAATATACATGTACGTACTATCTATTAAATTAAAAAACGAGGATAATTTGTCAAAATACGTTTTCTACGCAGTGAATATAATATTGTAACAACAATGTCTTTAAAGAACAAATAAGTACATCGTATCGAAGACCTAATAACCTAACAGAGATCCATAACTCTGATATATGCAAAGAGCAAGTCAAGAGAAGCTATCGCGTTCAGTTACATGTACGATCACGTGATCGCGAGATATATCAAATTGCTCATAACAATTATAAATATGCTGATTTTTTTTTTTTTTTTTTTTTTTTCGTCACGAGAAAATATGTTATTTCGGATAGTTTCATATCTTATTTGAATCTTTGCTCGTGTGTTTTCACAGTTGAAAGTCAAATTCGTTGTTATCCTTAAATTATGTTTGCCTATTGGATTTTTCCGCTATGCATGGCTGATTTTAGGTCCATCCATCATAAATAACATCCTCCATATTGGGAGAATTCATGTCTGTTATTCATGGAACCAATCCGGCACGGAGCGAGAAAAAATTGGTATAGATCAGAAAAGAACCATTTGATTTTTTTTTTTTTTTGATGAAGTCCCGAAAAACCTTCGATCAACATCATCTATGTTTTTTCATAAAATCATCGCGAAACACATGCGCTGCTGACTCTCCGTTCAGATTGAGTCAACTGAGAAAAAGATTAAGACCTTTTATATATTTACTTAAATTATAATGTAAATGTTTAATGGTTGGTAACTTTGGGTTTTCTTTTCTCTTACAGGTTGTGTATGTAACAGTTACCGCCCCTTATCTCTTGTTAACTGTGTTGCTGATCAGAGGTTTGACACTTGATGGTGCATTTGAGGGCCTCCGTTTTTACCTCACCCCGGATTTCTCTAAATTGCTTGAGGCACAGGTATTCCCGGTCCCACTCTCTCTCTCTCTCTCTCTCTCTCTCTGTGCCAAAAACGTTTTTAACTGTATGCTCTCGGACGGCCGATATACGATAGGAATTTTCTAGAAGAAACTGCAAAGAAAGCAAAGATAGCCTATCGTAGTTCTATGCATTTCGGTTTCCGTAGATTCCAAAAACAACAACAATATTACATTTAATTTATCTACCGCTATTTGTTTTAGAGACGAGTTTTGATGTTATCATATCATAGCATTATGGTAATTATATTACAGTACCATTTTGCATTAAAAAAATAAACAACACATACCAACCGCATACACTTCTCAGCTTAGAGATAATACCAATCGAGCCGTGTGCTAGCTTTTTTTAAAAAAGCTAGTATTGTGTTAATTTAAATCAGAAGTGTAAATGTAGCCATATTTACTTCTTTTTCCCTTCAGTATAGCGCGTATTTACATACATGAAGTAAACTACTCAACTTTTGCTAAGCTCTACCCGGTGTTTTCCCATAGAGTCACATGAAAACGCATGCTTAATGTAATGTTATGTACATGTACCTGAAAGGAAAGCGTTAGCTAACCATCATTTTTACGCATAGTTTTTGTCAAAATGACAAGAGACAAGAGACTTAAAAGGGGCCGCCGTGGCCGAGCGGTTACAGTCGTGGACTACAAATCTCTCAGCCCCTCACCGCTGTAGGTTCGAATCCCGGTAGGGACTTCGGATTTTTAATGTGAGGAAGCCTTCCAGCTGGCTTGCGGTAGGTCTGTGGTTCTACCCGTGTACCTCTGTGATTAGCTGGACGTCACTATATGATTGAAATACTATCGCAGCGACGGTAAACCCCAATACAACAAACAACAGAGACTTAAAAATGATTTACAACGATTTGGCCAATTCCTGTCATTTTTTGGCAAAATTCACAAAAGTGTGTGTGTGTTTTGTTGTTTTTTGGTTGTTGTTGTTTTTTTGTGCAAGAAATGACATTTTATGAATGGAAGTTAAATCTTGTGATCAATACAGGAAATATGACCATGAACAAGCCAACATCGTCACAAATACCCTTAAAAGTATTCCATTTAGAAAACAGGAATATTTGAATTATCAAAGTTCTGAACAAGTAACTCTACGGGAAAATAGCAGGTATTAGCAAAAGTTGAGTAGTTTATAAACCCTACTTCCGGTATGTTGCAGATCTGGATGGACGCCGCGGTCCAGGTCTTCTTCTCCCTGGGTCCAGCCTGGGGAGGGCCTATCGCCATGGCCAGCTTCAACAAGTTTCACCACAATGTTTTCAGGTCAGCTGAGTTCTGAATACATGTAAATTTGTACAGTTTATTAGCCATGATCTAAAATCAAAGCGCACAATGCGCTGAAAGACTATCGGCAGGATTTACATACTAAACTAGCTATACACGTAATTCTAACTCCAGCGTTAAAGCTGGGTTTATCTCGATAGAGGCAAAGAAAATGTGATGACATATGAAACGTTCTCCTGCAACTAGTAGTAAGTCAGCTGAACTCGTTTTTCATTTCATGATAAACCCGCCGACAGGTTTTCAGTGCCTTGAGCACTTTGATTTCTTTCTTGATGATCGATTATTAAATGCATACCTAAGGAGTTCATGGTCTTACTGATGGAAACAATCGCATTACATTGATACGCAATTGAGCGCGGAGGGATACAAAACGGTGAAAATGACTGGTAATTTTGCAAATCAACAATAACTGCTTTTGATTTACGGCTACTTAAGACTGGCGGCAACTGCCAATCAAAAAATGTATATTTGTTTGCGTGGTTGGGGTCAACGCCCCACTGTTAGTATTTGGGTAATTTCGGGAGTTTTGTCTTTATGAGACAGATTTTGTCATGGGACTATAAATATGTTGAATTGGAGATGACATGTAGAACAGTGCGCGAAATTCATAATTAAGTGTTGCAGTATCATGATGCCGATACGTATATTGAGAAAAATTTATGTATCTTGTAATAAACTTTCTTCCGAGATAAACTTTAAGTAACCAGAGTATGGATTTAATTTTATTTTAACACACACACACACGCACGCACGCGCGCACGCGGTTAAATGTGGATCAAGAAATAACGTTCACGTCATTGACTGCAGATAAAAGAATACTACACGGTATCATAAGGAGAAATAAATAAGCTTGCTGATGACAAAATATGTTGGGATATATTTTGAATGTGATTGATCGTGTGTGGACACATAAAGATGCAATAACTGATTATTTTAGTCCTATATTGCTTCTGTTATCTTCGACAGAGATACCGTACTTGTCTGCGTGGCAGATATCTTCACGGCTTTCTACGCCGGCCTTGTCGTTTTCTGCATGGTCGGCTTCCAGTCCAAGGCGTCTGGCACCCCTATTGATAACCTCGATCTTGCAGGTATATTGTCCTAGATAGATAAAATTTCCAGTTTGTTAATAAATTTCATTATACGTCCGTTATACGCTATTATTGTCAGTATTGTCAGTATTTATTTCGTTATTAATGCCATAATATATACTGCAGGTATACCGTGGGATTTTCAGCTGGTAAAACTTCGTTTTCATTAATATTATTCAGCTACTTGCTGACCAATGAATAATCTGAATACTCTTCATTGAAGTAACAAAAGTAAAATCCGAACAATTGTATGTAACGCGCTGTTATATTGGTCACATGATCCGTGCTTTCTCCGCCACGGATCAAATGAAATGCCTAATTAATAATTCATGAGTACGAAATGTTGCTTATCAAATAATCCACAGTCGAATTAAGAGCAAAGCGTTTTAAACGAAAATGGGTTCCGACTAAGAATCGTTGCAAGATTTGACGTTAGCATCATCTTTTACCTTTATATAGATGTGATGTCTTTGAGTTGTTCACTTTATTTTTCGAACACTCAAAGATTTTAATTTATTTCCGGAAATAATATCAGTGCTATTTAAACCCTTTTTTAATTGATATTGAAACGGAATAACTTTGTGGTGACTGCATGTCGCATTTTCAACTCTTTCACTTACTTATAAGATTTCCTGTAACGGGCCACTGGGATTGTATTTGTACATTTTTCAAAATATCTGCAGGGCCCGGCTTGGCATTCGTGATGTATCCCGAGGCCCTCGCCCGCCTGCCCCTCCCCCAACTGTGGTCTGTCCTCTTCTTCATCACCCTCATGCTCGTCGGCGTCGACTCCTTGGTATGTAGTACTCTTACGTTCAATTTTTATTTTGAATGATGTGATGAAAGGGTTTAGTTTATTTGCTATATTTTATTTGTTCTCTTTGTCCTCTTATTTCCAACAAAAGACTAACTCCTATCCATCTGATAAGACGATATAAGGCGGTTTACCATCTAAAAGGAAATTTAAAGGATTGTTAAAAAAAAAAAATTAATAGATGTAGCAATATTTGAATTAATCAAAGTACAATAAATGGGAATTAACCAAGTACAAGAAAACGAGAAATGCTTTCTCTATGGTGTTGATTGCTAATAAGGTAATTGTTTAAAAATGTTTAGTAGCCATTGCTGAAGAAAGCTTATGTATACTTAAAATCAAGATTATGCTTTTATTCTAATACTCGGCGGGGGCCGCCGTGGCCGAGCGGTTACAGTCGTGGACTACAAATCTCTCAGCCCCTCACCGCTGTGGGTTCGAATCCCGGTAGGGACTTCGGATTTTCCATGTGAGGAAGCCTTCCAGCTGGCCTGTGGTAGGTCGGTGGTTCTGCCCGGGTACCTCTGTGTCCTCGGGGTCTTCCTCCACCTGTAATTAGCTGGACATCGCTATATGATTGAAATACTATCGCAGCGACGGTAAACCCCAATACAACAACAAAATCTAATACTCGGCATCCATCTTATCATTTCCGTTTCCGGTGTATGAGCAGTTCGGGATGGTGGAGACAGTGACCAACTCAGTGATCGACATAAACTACAAGAAATTGCACCGCTACCGTCTGCACGTGTCCATAATCATGGTTGTGTCAATCTTCCTGCTTCAGATACCCATCATGTTCTCGGTAATATAGCCTTATACCAGAAACTTTGTACGACTTAGTCAGTTCGGACAATAGGTTACGCCCTGTTAGTCTGCACCATAGGTTCAGTTCTGCCATTTTGCTCCATATGTTCTGCCATATGATCTGTCATTTGTACCGTAGGTTCCGTCATTTTGTACCATAGATTCTGCCATTTCGCACTATAGGTTCTTTCATTTCGTACCACGGGGCTCTGTCATTTCGCACAATGGGTCCTGCCATTTCGCACCATAGGTTCTGTCATTTCGCACCATAGGTTCTGCCATTTCGTACCATAAGTTCTACAATTTCGTACTATAAATCATGCCAAGTACCATATAAGGTCTGACATTCTGTAATTATTTCATCATAGGTTGAACTATAAACTATTGTTTATGATAATTTTATGGTTTGAAAAAAGATAAAGAAATGATTGCAATAGCATTCCCTCCTACTAGTATATATGAGAAGGAATAATAATCGCTGTACATAACGTAAAATGCTAATGTTTTAGATAGGTTACAAAAAGGACCAGCATGTCGGTAGAAAATATAAAAGGGAACATTTGTTTATTTTGATCGAACGTTTCTTTAGCCCTGTAAACACTGTAATAAAGAAAACTATAACATATAGGTGAAATATATATATAACGGTAGACCATTTCACCAGGGGTTCGGCAATACTCGGTATTATTCGCTGATTTAAACTGACCAATCAGTGATTAGGGAAAAATCTCAAATATATGTTTATTTCCCGTTGAACTCTATTTGGAATTATTACACCAGCAGGTAGGTTAGATTTTCGGGGAGTGCTTGTTGATCGTTGATATCTCATTTTGGAGTGAAATGGTCTATAAAACGATTAAATTAAGTTATAAGGATAATTAGTCATTTTTTCCCGCCCGCTGTCAACAAATAATGCTGTGGCAAAATGTACATATGTTTCTTCATTTTGACACAACATACTAGTTTGCATACTGTATGAAAATTATTGTAACACATATATATGTTATGTAATTATATGAATTTATGATACAGATTACGGAAATGCGAAAGTAGCAATACGTAAATGGCCGACAGAGAGCCGGTAGCACTGCATAGATTACGTAGATAAGTAAATAAAACTGAGGCCTCCTTATCGAAAATATATAAGTAAACAATTGATTTCTAGGCATCAATCTCATTAAGAATACAACCATGTTATCTCAATTTGTAAATGCATAAATATACTTTAACTATTAGTTTCACCATTAAATTAATGTGAAAATATCAATTTATTAAGTGAATATAAAAACTTATTACATAATATTAATTACATTAAATTTATGTGTTTATGATTTTATATTTGTTCTATTGGGATTCAAACCCACGCGAAAAAGAAACAGCATTGAATTTATTGTTTTGTTCCATAGAATAGTTTGTGGTCTTTCAGAACGGGATGTACATATTTCAACTTGTTGACTGGTACTTCATCACTTTCAACCTCACCGTTACCGCCATGTTGGAGTGCGTGGTCGTCTGCTGGATATATGGTAGGGATTTACAAAAGGGTTTGGCACGAGAGGGGGGAGGGGGTCATCAAATCACTATATATAATACAAGGGATACTACTCCCGATTGAGCTAAACCTATACCTTCATCGGGAAAATGCCAATAGCTCAGCCATTTATGAAGGTATCTTTGAATATTTTGCACCTATTGCAAGCGTATACATTTATGCAACCAAATATCACCACAGTTTCAACCTTACGAACTCATGTTTTTACAGCAACGAAACCCGCAATGCGAAACTTTACCCGGTTTTCCGAAATCTCGACACGCGTTCGTACAGTCTACCAGTATAAAGTATGGGTATAAACAAGCAATGTTGCGACAAGAAGATGTTAACTGATGCAATAATGCAATGATTCTATAAAACAAATTAAATACTCGCATCGGCATGCAGAAACTTTCTTCTGCACAAAGGAATTTTAAAGAAACCGCCAATTGTTTGCCTCTGCAACCAATCGCATTCATCGTAGCATTATTTGTCACGTAATTTGCATTATGGCTAAATTGAAGTGAAAGTAGGCCAGCGTTTGAAATTGGCGATTTCTACTGAATTCTTTTGTGCCGTGGAAAGTTTCTGCATGCCTATGTATTATATATAGTGATTTGATGTAGCTTCGTGGTTTGTTAATAGATTTTCTTTTACCATAATTTTGACAATTATTAATCAGAGCAGCAACCCATTTTACAAACATGAAAAACTACTCCTGTAAAACGAAAAAAGTAGTGCTTCGCATTAGAACTCCAATGTATGTATTTACCTAAAGTAGTTCACAAGTATTTTGCATGATGGCGAGTTAGGTACCTCCCAGAGCATTTTTAAGGCAAACATACAAATAATACCTTGTCAGCTTCTACACATACTCAGCAACAGATAGAATGTTTACATCAGGTTCACTAGTACTGAAGAAAGGGAATGACCTACTTAGGTAGGCAACTTATGAATGAAATCAGGTCCATGACCCTTACTCCGGATTATTACAGAGAGGAGTTCAACTGACTCACTAGCAACTATAGTTGCAGGAAAGCGTGTGGAGTTTTTGGCGTCATATGACCTTTGCCTTTATTGCTTCATTTACTACTGAAACGCTGGGTTTAGAATTATTGCTATTTCATGTTAATCCCGCTGTCGTCTCTCATCGCAATGAGCGCTTTGACTTATATCTGTTAAAACCAATTCTTTCTACACGATTTCATTCCCCTTTGATGTTGGGTTGAAAAACTACTAGACAGAAGAAGTATAACGATTTTTTTTAATTCATGTGCGCATGCAATGTTATGTAATTGAATTTCATGCAAAAACTTCTATTCAATAGAAAATGGATAATTCCAAATCACTCAGAGCAATACACACATTTCCCGCTAATTGAACATGGCTGCTGGGGGGCTGGTCAAGTTCCAGTGACCTAAATTATGCGGCAAATACACAAGAATGATTTATGGTCCACCCACGGTGTTGTTGTACGGTGGTTTCAGGTGCGAACCGCTACTGCCTGGATATCGAAATGATGCTGGGGAAGGCTCCCTCACTTTTCCTCAGACTGTGTTGGTGCTTCATAGTTCCAGTGTTCCTGATGGTAAGTACTTTTTGGTCTGGTTCCCGTTATCCCATCATTTTTCAAACTCCGCCGCAGTAGTCACCTCCCCTTACAGTTGCCTATAAGTAGCGTAGCGTGACGTAACCGTTGCGCGGAGTTTTGTCATTTTCATCTAGATGACGTCATCATGCGCTTGTCATGTGAACGATGGCGAGGTAAATCACCTTTTTTTCTTACAGAAAATGGCGAGTCCCCAGTGAACGATTGTCCGAATATCATGCATAATTCGCGCTTTGTTACCTTCTATAAAACGAAATGCATGTATGCAATTATGATCTCTTGGGGAGCAGTGGTCTCATGTTTGAACATGCGCTTCGGGACCGAAATGTCCAGTTTATAGTCAGTCAAAGGGCACTGCTAATTTCCTTCAGCAAGAAATTACTCTGCATTGATGCACCAAAGAAGGCAGTATAATTCCGTGTAGTGAAAAATTACTGGATACTAATAACCTGATAACCACGGGTAAACACTGTAAAGTCTATGGACTTGCCCAGGGCATGAAACTTAGACTATTAAATGCCTTTACTTTTTTTTACTTTTATTCCACAGATTATGATCATAATGTCGATCGCCACTTACTCTGAGCCCGTGGGTTCCGGGGGTTACAGGTTCAACAGTGCTGCTATAGCAGTCGGGAACGTTCTGTCGTTTCTGCCTCTTATCTCAATACCGCTGTTTGCTCTGTTTGAACTAAGGAAACATTCCGGGCCTTTACTGCAGGTAAATTATAAATGATTAAAAACACTGGCATATGGAACCGCACAATTTGGCGCCGATTGGAGCCTATATCTTCGGAATGTCCATATTAAACATATTTAAGGCATTTATTTTTGCGCCCTTCATTTTCTCCAATATAATTTCCATATACAGAAGAACAGTTTGCCCCCCCCCCCCCCAAATTAATCGACATGATTACCTTGAATACGTAATATAACAGTGTGACTTATGAATGTTTCATTGAAAAATAATGCCCTACATGGACAAATTATGCGATTCTAGTTCCAGTGATTTTAAGTTATTTTATTTCAAAATGCATGATGGGGTTGGATCATTAGTTCTAACGAATTTATTGTTGCGGTCCTTCCTCTTGTGCCATTACGTTTTTTGTTGTTGTTTTTTGCAAAGCGAGGTGGGCTTTTTGCAAAGCTCGGGCTTTCCTTTTTTACATGCATTGTACTGAAAAGCACCATTAATGTTATTAGGTGGGTGGGGGTGTTCTACTGACTTTACTTGACTATTTGAGTTAATCGCCGCTTCGACAGTATTTCAGACATATAGCGACGTCCAGCTAATTACAGGTGGAGGAAGACCCCGAATGTACGGAAGCATCCGGATAGAACCACTGACCGACCGCAAGCCAGCTGGAAAGCTTCTTCACATGAAAATCCGAATGACCCTGCCGGGATTCGAACCCACACAGTCCTACTGAACTAAAATGAATATTCGCATGTGGACAATATATAATCACTCAAAAAAGTGTGCTAGTAATTTTGTTTAATCAAATAGGCCTAGTTCGTCTTATCTTTTCATTTCAGCGAGTTCGTGACTCCATCAAGCCTTCCCACGTATGGAAGCCTAATGACGAGAAATACGCGGAAATGTACCGAGCCAGTCCGTATAGATACCAGCGTGGAGTTTCGAGGAGGATACAGTGCGATATCCTCGGGCTAAGGACGAACTATTAAACTGTTCATAAACTTTATCCAAGATTTCGCATGCATTAAACATGCTACCCAGCACTTCAATACGAAACGCTGCTTATTCAAATAACGTTCTAAACTACCAGAATCTCGAAATTTCTGTCTGCATACTAGTATATATACACTTATGAGAGTATACAGAGAAAAAGGGTGATCGAATAAAAGAAAGGCTTTGACATCCAGTTCCAGTAGATGCTTACTACCGGTGTAACGATTTCAAGCGACCCCAAATTCAAGCCCCCCCCCCCCGGAACATGAACACGTACTTAATTTCCCCTGGGCATTTGAAAACGTTTTTATTTTTTTTAAATCCCCCTTTATATTTAAATGCCCTATCGGGAATATAAAAAATCTAATTTCTCTGAGGTAACATGAAAACAAAACGTTTTTAGATTCCTGGGGGAAACTTAAAATGGGGCTAGTTCTGAAGCATTACAGCTAATAATTCCCATTTGAAAACGTTTTAAATTTCAAGATTGGGCATAATGAAAATTTATGGAGACCTCCGGCAGGCCATTTTCAAATATCCTTCCCAGGAATCTACATGTTATCCTGGGTGAATTTGAAAACGTATAAATTCAATTTAGGAGCATCATATACTACATATATTCACCAATGATCTAACGACACATGTAAGTTATCCAGCGCAGAAACATAAATAGATGGGGTCATTTAAAAACGTTCTTCAGTTCCTGTGGTGGGGAAGCTTCAGATAAATTCAATTTATGAAAATTGAATTACAATAATACATGCTATATTTGTTTATATTATACATGTAAGTGTTTTAGTTTTACGTTTTCCCGACGTAAAAGGGAGGGGTCATTTGAAAGTTAAATCGTTGGAGAGCATAGAACATTTGAAAACGTCTTTATGTTCCCACAGGGAGGAGAATATGAAAATGCTTTTAATTAATCGGGGCGGGCTTGTATATTATTTTACAGCTGTTTTTTTCTGTTTAAATGCTTATTTCAATGCAATATGTTTACAGTGAATTATTCATAAAAATAGACCAACGATGTTAACAATAAATGTTCGACATCAAGATTCTGTCACACATGGATGCGGTTTTCGGCGCGGAATTGCTAAACCTAAACAAACGTAGGTAACAAGAGTGACAGTTGTATTAAGTCAACATCCGGAAGTGTATGTAATGTAAATAACTCCCGGTAGATATAATCACTTCTAAGAAATCGAACAAGAAATCGAACTAAATGTTCCAAAGTATATAAAATGTAATATTTTGGGGTTAACAGTATGCGTCTGAATCAGCTTCTAAACTTTGTAAAATTGGCTCGCATGGGTTGGTTTGTATATACACTCATTGCTTTTAAAAACGTTTTCGTTAAAAATAAATGAATTTAAAATAATATATTTGTGTGGGTTTCATTTATATTTTGATAATTTAAGATTAATTAGCCAAAATTTCGTAAGAATCGTAACAATATTTGATAGAAAACATGGTATTGAGAACAGAAAATCACAAATATATATATATTGTTATTTGACATTTTCAGCACATTGACAGCCATATTGTTCGTTGAATTTTAGGTTAGAAAAAATCCAAAAGGCCTCATTTTTGTCTTTATGGATGAGATGTGATATTATCATTAGCAATCGGATTTTATTTAGACTGTGTATCAGTTAATGTTCAATATATTGCGCTTATCTACTTAATGTGTACGTGCAAATCATGGCCACATGCACAGCTACATGTAGTAAAAGCAGCTTCTTCACAGATATGTTTATTTTTTTTGTCTTCCCTCCCTCGCTAGTTGTTGAAGTCTTCATTTGCTTCCTGACCAAAAAATACAGTATGTGTAGGTCACATTGCACTGGAAAACGCTTTTTTTTGCGTAAATGCCCACTTAAGGGAAATCGGTTGAATAAAAATTACAGTATCCCCGAAACAGGTGTGCGGTACAAGTGACACTTTCCATAACAAGGCATCTTCGCCAGTTCCAGGTAACAGTCGTGAGTCATATTAAATTGTTCAGCCTATACAGTGAGCGCATGCATGAATAATTAATGTGATCAGTCACGGAACAGAAATTCTAAATACATGTACAGGTTTTATAATTCTAAATATAGATTTATTACTGTTCGTGACACTATTGCCTGTAATGGAGAAATCCCCTATTTTTACGTATCATGGAATGTTTCACTGGGTGCACGCGTTTGTAAATAGATATTGATAGACATAATATACACAGATAGTCAAAAACTAAATTCTTACCCAATGACCATCTGTTACAAGCTGCTTTAAAGGGCTCAATTAATAAAAAAAATCTTGAGGTGAAGAAAAAACATAGTTTCCGTCAAATTGTCAAAGGCTCTTCAAACTAAAATGGTTCTAAAAAATAGCATATATTTAAATGTACTGAAAGAAGTTTCATTTGAAAACAAAAGTATGTCAGTCTCAACTTGTTTTGTTGATAAAAGAATGTATTATTTGCCAAAGGTATCTGGTATGTTGCTTTGACTGAAGCTTCCCATTTTTAATAAAAAAAAGGAAATCATTTTTTTATATAATTATAAGTCTTAAAGTTGATTTTTTCCCATTATTTTTAAATGGACATTTTTTCAGTCAAAAGCAACATACGGTACCTGGTACCTTTGTTTTTTTGCTGTCAAAAAAAAAAAAATGCTTTATATTTTAATTCTTTATATTGTTACAGAATTTGTTTCCAACATGAAGTTACTAAAACTCATGCTTATTATTAACATGAAGTAGATGAAAATGTGAAACAAGGTAATACATGCAGCAATCAATAAGCTATAATCATGGTCCTTCAAATGCTAAAACTGACTTCAGTGCAGATGCAAGCATCCATTGACTTGTGAGTTATAGGCACTTTAGTTCAAAGTCTATAAAGGCTTGCATTCTCTTTCAAATTCACCAAATTACTTGATGGGCCATGATCACAATTTAATGATCAGTGGATTACTGGTACCAGAAAACTTACTGTATAGTCTTAAAGTCATGCTCTACATTATTAATGATTTATGGATAGGAAAACAAGTCAGTACTAGACTTGAACCATTTCCATTTCAATTATCAAAGCTCTGAATGCAATGAGAGACAGTCAACGGGATATACATGAAATATAGCTAAAGTTCGACAAAATCTCTATACGTTTTCTTGCAACTCTAATTATGAGTAAGTAAGCTGAACTTGCTCTTTGTTTCCGGATAACCCCACAAACAATCTCACAGTGCCTTGAGGGCTTAGTGAGTGCCAGGACCCCAATTCCATTCATAAATTGCAGTTAATCGGTTGCAGTAATTATGGAAGCCAGAGTGTTTTTGATTTCCAGTTCATAAGACAGGCCAGTCTAAAAATCATGTTTAAACCATGTTCATATGAATCAATTGATTTATGGTCAGCTCAGGATTTGAATTTGAAATTTTGCTTTTGGATTTGTATATTGATTTGTATATTGATATGTTTAGAATAATCCATATATATAATTTTGAATAAAAAATCTTACCATTTTATTGTTTGTTTATTGTAGTTTTTTTTTTTAATAAATTTGCTTGGTTGTTTGATTGTCCTGTTAAAAGTATTTCATTCATTTGGAGACTATGTCAACTTGAGACAGATACAGTGCTGCAACACTGCAGTAGCACACCATAGAAATGTGGCATGATACCACATCCGGTCACATTATCCTATCACTTGGTCAACCAGTCTTTGAACTAACATATGCTGAGTGCCAATTTTGTAGCGGCAGGGAAACAAACCCACAACATCCTGATTCTAGAGCAAATGCTCTAACCAGTTGGCCATCAGGGACCAGTACAAATTTATTTAAAGACTTAAGTTTTGAGAAACATAGGACATCGCTCAATTTAATCCTGCATCTCATGTTTATTCCTGTATAGATTTATTACTTGATGAATATGAATTGATGAATATTAATTTACTGAATATCTATTTGAGCCTACAATCTCCCAGGTTAGGGAACTGTTAACATTGATACAAAAGGTAGACAGCTGTGAGATTTATCCTTAACCTGCCCATGCAACAGAAATACTTTTATTTAACCCTTTCCCTCATATAGACTCATTTTGACGCACTCAGTACATGTAGGTACCACATAAAGCCTGATCTGCAGAAAACCACAGTTAAACCTTACCAAATTTAATTACAAAATCCTCATTTCCAGACCACTGAGGAGCAGTGAACAGCATAAAACCTGATCAGCCTGCAAATTACTCGCAGGCTGATCTGGTTTTATGCTGTTAGCATGGTCTTTCCATGGTGTCCTCTATGAGGGAAAGGGTTAAATATATTGACCAGATGTGCTACCTTTGATAAGCTATGCCTAATGACATGGTCAGCATTAATGCATAAAGTCATCGCACACTATGACTGTTAGATCTTGAAGTCAGATTATATGTCTAAATCACGTCTGCTGTTTGTACATGTATATAGCTAGTGTTATAATAGTTAATGTACAGGGTGTCTCAGAATACCATTACAAGTGGTTGTTACATTCTATGATCCAATTTTGACTTGACTTATTTGAGTTTATCGTTGCTTCGATAGTATTTCAGTCATATAGCAACGTCCAGCTAATTACAGGTGGAGGAAGACCCCGAATGCACGTGGGCATCCGGGTAGAACCACCGACCTACCACAAGACAGCTGGAAGGCTTCCTCGCATGAAAATCCAAATGACCCTGCCGAGATTCGAAACCCACGTGGTGAGGGGCTGAGTGAGTGTTAAAATCAGCGACTAAAAAAAAGAGTAACCTATCCATTTTCTTGACAAGAGTCCTCTTGACTTCAAACTTTGATTAATATTTAAGATACAGAGATTTTAAACCCCTACCAAACAACTTAGATGAACTAAAAACTACTATTTGCATGGAAATTTGGAAAATCAGTACAGGAACATGTGAATTTCAGGGAACATTAAGACATTGTTATCTCACAATAGGACATCATCCTGTAGATATACTATAAATATGAACCAGTAAATATTTATTTTTTTATGTGTACAATAACATTTTGTGTTCATTATAAATTTATCTTTCCCAATAAAATAAATAATGTTTATACAGGGATCTGAGTTTATAGAACTAAACGCATACCCAGAAGGGAAGAACATTACTAGTACACAGGATACAACGTCTTATTATTTTAATAAAACATGAAATGAACGTTAAAACTGTGTGACCTTCAATGTCAGAAAATGATTATAAATGGCTATAAAAATTCACTGATTTTCTTTCATTCTTACACTTCTGAAATAGCACTCTTTCACTGTTTGCATTTTAAAATGCATGAAGTTTCAAAACATTGAATCTTAACATTGAATCTTATTTGCCATGTCTTGAAATTTCCACGGAATTCTGGACACAAATATGGCCGCCACTCTGGTTGCCTCACCTTTATTAAAAGCCCTATTCTGACAGACAACATAAAAGCACTAGTGTCTTAGTAACTGCCACTGCTAGTAATCTTTCCTGCCTCTAAATCGCGACCTCATGTCAATCTGAAATGAGACATAAATTGTAGCATGATTTAACAGAAAAGTCTTCTGCAGTAGTTAAGTTTAACCCTTTTACCTCATGAATATTCATGAACAAATTTATGACTTGATGAATATTAATGAACTGAACTTTAATGGTGTATGAAATCATGAATTTTTTATTGCCACACAGACGGTGTAGAAACTAAGCTACAGTATGGTAAGAGAGAAATGAGTCTATATGAAGTACAAAATACTTAACTCTGAAAGAGTAAAAACTAAGTATATATAATTTTAACCATTTATCATATATAGATAAGTTCTCTTCTGTTTCCTAATTCAAAATTGTAGCTCAGATTCTATACAGTCTGCATGGTATAGCAAAGAAATACAAAAAGGTTCCATATACCATTTAAAGCTCAGTAAATAAATATTCATCAAGACATGAAGTTGCATATGAATATTCATGAGATAAAGGATTTAGTATACAGAAAATGTTGTTGAGGAAATCCCTAAACCCATCCTTGACACACACACAAACAAACAAACCTACTTCATAAATATTCATAGAAAAAAATGTAAATGAATATACATGAGTCATGACTGAGGTAATGGGTTAAAATGGAGACATCAACATGGTGCGAGTTGGTACCAAAGCTTTTTCGTAATGATTAGGC
Source organism: Solen grandis (assembly GCA_021229015.1). Lineage (NCBI taxonomy): Eukaryota > Metazoa > Mollusca > Bivalvia > Adapedonta > Solenidae > Solen > Solen grandis. Next base: position 61,695,379 of record CM037777.1, read on the forward strand.
ATTTAGGCATTTCAAAGGGATGCAAATGGATACAGAAGGAGAAGTAATAGTTTCCCAGTCAGAACTCAATGTGTTGCTTTCTCATTTACCCTCTGTAGAGGGTTTTAGTGCCCCTCAAACTTTTCCATGAACAGACAAAACTGAACAGACAGTAAAATGTAACCCTAATTACAAAATCAGAGAGAATGTTTACATGGAGAGGAAATAGACAAAATAATTCTAATATTTATGCTTGTTCCTATGTTGTCTCATGAAAGCCCAACTTACCATGTGAAACCAAAAAATTGAACTTTGATTGACACATTTGAAAATTCCCTTTGTAAAGTGACTGGAAAAGGAGGAAGGGCCCTGTGTCATAGTTGCATTTATACAGAAAATCTGACATAGAAATTGTCATGTTTTTGCCACAATAAAAAAGATCTCTCCCAGTCACTGCTCAAGTAAGTGATATACAAGATCTTTATTTAGGGCACTCACATTTGAACATTCCTTTAAAATTGTGCACCTTCCAAAAATTACACCAGTATCTCTCCTTCACTAACATAAAGTAATGCCATTTTTATTAAAAAAAAAATATATATATGTATTTAGCCCCCTTTCCAAACATCTGAAAAAAAAGGCCTGAATTATGTTTTACATAGGAGTAACACTAAAGAGACAGAGACAAATATCTTAGATAACATTCTAATGATACTTTAAAATCATTCATTTTTGTCGACATTAAATTTTGTTGATTATGTACCAAGGGAATAAGGTGGGTACATATTTGTGGATCTATGTTCTAGAAAACGTGAGGTCTATATAAAAGACAAGTTGGGATTAATATTCATGAATAAAAACCACCACAAAATCAACGAAAATTAGTGTCCAACGAAATTGAATGATTTCACAGTAGCAAGACAAGAACAGAACAGAGTATCCCACCAATGAACGCTTGCAGTCATATAGCCGTCCTCTGATTACTGCACATTCCTCTGGAAACTCTGCCACCTTTCCTTCCAGGCATTCTCTAGGCGTATGATCTTGCTGAAAAAAAGGTTATTAAAACAAAATATATACATGTATACTGAATTGTTGGTTAAAATAATATTAAATTGTGAACAGATTAAAAGATTATCTCCTGTATGGTACATAACATGCACTTATTATGTAAATTCTTTGGCTTTTGACAATAAATTGTCCTAATATCTAATATTGTAATTTCAAACACAGACTTATATGAGAGACAAAACAAGGTTAACCAAGTGAGCTGGCATAGCTTAGCATGCAAAAAAAACGCCGACTGTAGTTCAGTAATTCTGAGATTATGTCTACTTGAGACAGATATAGTGCTGTCACACTGCAGTATCATGCCGTAGACATGTAGTATAATACCACAACCACTAACATTATCCGACACCGGGCCAACCAGTCCTGAACTACCCTTATATGCTGAGCTTCAAGCAAAGGAGCTAAACCAGTACCATTATTTACGACTTTGGTATTTTGCAGTAGGGGATCTAATCCACTACCTCCTCTCCCGAGGCTGACACTCTAGATAACTATTGGGCTACAGGGGACAAGAACATGAAACTATGCCAATAAATTAAATATAGTTTGTGAAACTTGGTTATAGTTGGAACAGAGTGTATTGCCAAATCAGTGTTTGTAGAAAGTTTCCATATCGTTTCACTGAAGAACAAAATGGTGTGCTTCTGAGGATGATTAAGTTAATATCAGCAAGTTTGAATTTAATTTTTTTTTTACTACACTATCTACTCATAGGCGAACCAGTACCATATAGAATTCCAGACATTTCACCCCCAAGCAGTTTCCTCCCATAGATGTTTCCTCCAAAGTCGTTTCACCCCAATTTTCAAAGATCGAGACATTTCACCCCCACTTAATTTTATACTTGTTAATATGTATATTATTGTATGTATGTACAAAATGATGATTTATATGAACCCCTTTCATTAGACTTTCATCTCAACGTTTAACATTTAAACTTCACTATGAATTGATAGTGAACATATCTACCAAATGCTGATGAATGATGTATAACAACAAAAATAACACAGAATGTAATTGTTTAAATTTTTTCCAAAAAATGTGCAAATTTAGGAAATATTAAAAATAAATTTTTTTAAAAAAATTTTTAAATAATTCAAATAGACTAGAAACATATAATTTATTTAAGCATGATTTTTCTTTGGAAGAATATGGAAAATACATATTAATAAATTTAGAATAGCTTTAACAAAATTTAGAATATCTTCACACGACCTATCAATAGAAAAAGACAGACACGATGGAATTGTGAGAGAAGACAGAAAATTCACAAAATGTACAATAAATGTAATAGGCACGAATCCCATTTTTCACTAGTAATAATTAATAATAATAATTTATTAATAATATCATATCTAGTATCTTTTGTAAGTTTTACTTTCACAAAATTTCGACCATCTCACCGTATTGCAAAAAGCAAAATGTATTGGATATATATGTGTATTGTACAATTTGATGCCAAATAAAGAATATGTTATTTAATATAAAATATGTTAAGTAATATAAAATTGTGTAAAAGTGTATTATGTTATTAATATGTTTAATGAAAAACCTATTCCTTAAAGAATTGCTAACCTGATGTGTTTATTGGACACACTAAACGACACATGTCATTTAACTGCTACTGACTGTGTATAGTAAAGTCAATCATCCGACACGCTTAATGACACACAGTCACAAAAGGTGCTTGTCCATAATTATGTTATAGAATGCAATACTTTTTTTTAATTTTTATAATAAACATTTATATACTTTTTTTTAATTTTTATAATAAACATTTATATCAATTTTATTCAAAGTTTATTGGTATATTTTCATATATTTCGATTTCTAAATTATGGGAAGATAATATTATACCTGGAAAATACGTAAATTACCATTTCTAAAATTCTTATATACGGATACTGTCAGTACTATTTCACAACTTTTGTAGTTTAGTTTAAACTTATTTATTTTACATCGATTAGGAAAAAAGTTCTTACAACTTATACTAATCCCTCTTGAAGGTTCCTGGGTTGGACCAGTACTTTGCGCCTGGGAAGGTCATGAATAATTCTTGCCTCCAATGGGGTTTGAACCCACAACCTTCGGATCCGTAATTGGATATGTTACCACTGGACAAAAATGTCATTAAATAACTAAATAAATTAAACTAGGAAGACAATTATCATTAATAATAATCAATTACTATACAATAATTTCTACCCAAAGGCCTACAAATAATATTGAAATAATATTGAAAAAAAAAATCATTTGGGGAAAATATGTTTTAAAACATTAGTAACAAACAACACATTTTAAATTGGTGCCCCCCCCCCCCCCCACACACACACAAAAACAAGAGGTGCCAAATCTCATTTTTTCATTGTAGTAAAACATTTGTACTTACAATTTCAGTAAAAATTCAGTATGTAAGCAGTTTATATAATGACAAAAGAATTAGGGGATGAGCATATATATCATAAGTTCACAGTCTTGCACTTACGGCAAGTTAGTTAGTTACGCAATCTTAAATAGAATTTAAGTGATAACTATGCGATTAAAAAATGTCACCGTTTTAACGCATTCGCTCTGTCTAAGGCAATCAAGTAAATCTCTGCGTGGTTTTGCACATGACCGTTCTTCCTCCGGAATATTCAATAATCTATCCATTCTGTGTTTCCAGTTTGTCTCATTGGAAATTTTTGTTAGAGTGCTGTCCCCTGTTCAATTATCAATTCAGCCAATCGGATTGCTTTATCTTCGCAACTGCGCTGCTGCATGTAAATAGTTTTCTGTCAAAAATTATTTTCTGTTAGTCTGACTTATTGTGTAATTTTGCAGCCTGGCCGTGAATACAATTGCGCAGAATGCCGGTAAGAATTTGACGTTTATATTTATTAACGCATTTGTCATGAAAATTATCTAAATTCCCATCAACAATCCAGTATATAATCAATATTCATACACTAAGAATGTTAAATTAGGTGGGTGGAGTTCGATTTGAACCAACACCACTCTCTTCTTAGGGTTGTCATTGAGTTTTGAAAAACACGAGTCCCTGATATAGACATGCCAGTATCATTTGAGTGCTCCCTTATTTTCACATTGGAGCTGCTGAGTAAACTCTGTTACCTGTAGTATTTATTTCTTGTCCAATGTAGTAGTGTATTATAATCTCTACAGAGATTTGCTCCGGTTATTTTTTTCGTATTGGCCTCCGCTGGATCTCTTTCCAGGCCTTATATATAAAAGCAACGGGAAATTTACACCGATACCCCTAACTTGTTTTGGCCGTGGCGTTCAAATCAATTGTTTTAGGATGCACACCAAAAAATCCACACATGTCTAGTAAGAAGACATATTTTTCTTTCCATTTCATTCAGCATTATTGTCTTAGCTTACCGATTTCACCAGTTTTACAGCTACGGACTCACAAAACCTCCGAACTCACTGTTTAAACGGCCATATTGTTTACATGCGATGGTTATCACGTGACAAATCCGTGATTGGATAACTACAGTTAGGTTCAACTCGCAGGTTATGCGGTACAGAGCGGTGTGTGGTTTTCTTGATCTATAAGTAAATAGAATATATTTCACATAAACTTTATTTTGAAAAATCGTTTTATACAGCAAAATTTCTTTGATTTTGCCAGGGCCGACTTATTGGCAAGGAGCATTTACCTTTTGCTGTTAAACGTAACTGAACCGAACTGTAGTTTAAACTGCTTTGCCACTAGTCACGTGATCAGTAATAGATATACCATGGATTTTTTGCGGTTTGTGCCGGTATCGTAACTTATACCATAGTCAGGTGACCTTTCGATTTGTGACCTCACAAGACGAAGTTGAGTGAGGTTGGCAAATCGAATGGTCACCTGACTGTGGTATAATTTACGATACAGGCTCAAAACATCCATGGTATATCAGTTTTAACCTATAGCTTAAATTGCAGCATATTTGTTAATAATAATTTTAATATAGTTGGATAATATTGTTATGGCCAAAAAGTCTATTCAAAACAAATACAATTTAAAATTCTCCCAACCATCGCACGTGCAGAGCTTTAGTCTTATGTTAATTAGATCTTGCTGATGTCATCTTGTTGTTTCGAGTAGATTGATCGGATTGGAAGCGGCACAGTTCCTTTGTTGGAAAG
>CM037777.1:61700668-61750668 GCA_021229015.1 Solen grandis
TCTTTGTCACATAATTTTAGAGTTAAAGTCCTTTGTAAATTTTCATACTTAATTTTTGTCTAGACCATAACTCAAAAAGGATAAAAGGTTTCAAGTTAAAACTTCATATGTGGATAGATTTTATTGAATGAAAGTGCAGTGACCAAGAACTGTAACCCTCATTTACGTTATTTTAAAATCCCTCTGACAAAGCAGCATGCGTGGAGTATTTGCTCTTTGACATTGGCAGTTCTAATTCATTATCGTTGTACTATCAAAGTGATGTGGGGCACTATACAGGTAAAACATGCATTGTCTTGTCACATTCTAACTTAAAAAAAGTTCAAGATCTTTTCATATTGTTGAATCATATTTCAATATTTCATATTGTTGCGATGTAGCAGGGACCAGAGATATTCGTCACCTGATAGCACTTGTTGATTATCTAATCAGTTTGCAGGGGTTTCACTTTTTATATGCCCCCTTCTGACTTCTTTTTTATCAGTAAACTAGGTCACATTTGATGAGGAAAGTGAGTGTATTTATATTAATGCTGTAACCCATTAACTTTCCATTTTCAGGCATCCTTGCTTGTCATTAACGCCTAATTGAGGAATCTATCACTCTCTGAATAATGATGGGTTTTCTATCACAAGTGTAATTAGTGGATATTTACATGTGAATTGGTTGATACTTTACAGAATTTGTTTGGATCTCTGAATCTGGCATCTTTTGTGCTGCCTGACAAGGGGACCATATAAGGACTACTTTTTCAGCATCAAGCTGTAGGCTTGAGACTCCTTATACAGTGTCAGATCTAGAATGTGCCATTGCGAGACCCATGCTAGTTTATTAACCCTTTCCCTCATATAGACTCATTTTGACACACTCAGTAGGTATCACATGAAGCCTGATCTGCAAAAAACCACAGTTAAACCTTACCAAATTTAATTACAAAATCCTCATTTCCAGACCACTGAGGAGCAGCGAACAGCATAAAACCTGATCAGCCTGCGAGTTACTCGCAGGCTGATCTGGTTTTATGCTGTTCGCATAGGTCTTTTCATGGTTTCCTCTATGAGGGAAAGGGTTAAAGATTCCCTTTTTTAATGAGTGACCTTCAGACATTCTTGCATTATTAGAGGATGCTTGTCATAAACTTACAGTCCAAATTTTTTATTATTCGCTTGTTAGTTTTACCAGAAATCAAATGTTTGATGTTGTTTATTAGCTTGACTGTACAAAGTTTGTCAAGCTATTTTAATCATCCAGATGTCGGCATCAGTGACCACATTGGTGTCACACCTTGGTCAAGGTTTTGCATTCAGAATTTCAGCTCGCTATTATCTTAGTAACTAACTGCTATGCTTCTTCATTAAAAAAAATGTGATTTTTCACCAAGGTCTTTAGAGTCATTAAACAAACAAGTTAGGTAACTCTTGACTAAATTTGATGTAATTAATGGACCTTTTTGGTTAAAGTTTTGCATGCAACAAACTATCATGCTTACATCTCAGAAATCAGTAATGGGATTGATTTGGAACTTCATGTAGACGTTTAGGGCATCAGACCATCAAGTTAGATTACTCTTTCTTGAATTTTTTTAATATATTGCCACTTTCCAACTTTTTTTTGTGTGTGCCACTTCTCAATTTGATTTAAGTTTTGCTCGCAATTTACAATGAAGCATACATCTTAGTAACTTACTGTGCCTATAGACCATTTCACCAAGAGCTTGGCAATACTCGAAATAATTCACTTATTTAAACTGACCAGTCAGTGATGTCTCATTTCGTAGTGAAATGGGCAAGCAAGTAAGATAACTTTTGACCAAATTTATTGCACATTATGGCCCTTTTAGACTAACATAACTTCAGACTAATCAAAGGCAGAATACATGAAGTCATTCACACTGTCTAATGGACAAGCTTGTTTATAATGATTACCTTTGGAGATAGGGGGAAATTCCTTCAGGAGGTAACACTTGAGTGCCTATCATGGGAAATACCTTCACTAACTGGATTGTTTATAGGGGGATATACCCTCACTAACAGGCAGGGTTTTCCTTGTCGATTCAAATTTGCCAATTTGTTAAAAAAAAAAAAAATGGGAATAATTTAAATGAAATGAAAAAAAGAATCACAAAAAATTGTAGGACCCCAAGCCCCCTCTGCCTCCTACAATTTGAAATCAGCCTTCTACTCTAAACCCTTGACAGGGGGATAGTTTATAGAAGGATATATATTCAGTTAAACAGAAAAGCAATTGGGAAAGACCTTGAGTTAATTGTGAAAGCCTACCAGGGGAAATACATTTAGTCAAATAGTATAGCGGGCAAATAGATTCAGTAAACTGGGATAGCTTATACTATAGAGGATTAACAATTCAATTAAATAGGAAAGCTGAAAGGGGGAAATACCATCGATAAATGGAGATAATTACCGTTTATCTTGAAAACGAAATACATTCACTAACAGGTGATATATAGCTTTTAGGGGACATACTGTCATAAGCTCATGTTAATTTCAAGTTCAGTTTTTTTTTTACTATTATTGCCAGATTCTCTTTAAGTTAAATATTTGGATTCAAGAAAAAACAACTTTAATTCTCATTGTGTGGTATTATTTTTATACAGAAACAAATTGGAACCAACAAAAGCATCTCAAAATCCATTGCTCTCCAAAAAAGCTAGGCAAAGTTAGTAGTTTTACAGATTTTAATTCAAATTAAAAATGTTCATTCTCTCCATTAATCAATAAACTATCTCCATTTATTTTCATTTCCTTTGAATTATTCCCATTTTTTTTTTTAACAAATTGGCAAATTTGACCTGACAAGGAAAACCCTGCCTGTTAGTGAAGGTATATCCCCCTATAAACTATCCAGTTTAAGAAAATTCGTGATATTTTGACTATAAGCTATCCCGTCCCCAGTTAGTAAGGTATTTTGATCTATAAGCTATCCCAAGTTAGTGAAGGTATTTCTCCTATAAGCTATCCCCAGTTAGTGAAGGTATTTTGACCTATAAGCTATCCCCAGTTAGTAAAGGTATTTTGATCTATAAGCTATCCCAAGTTAGTGAAGGTATTTTGACCTATAAGCTATCCCCAGTTAGTGAAGGTATTTTGACCTATAAGCTATCCCCTGTTAGTGAAGGTATTTCCCCTATAAGCTATCCCCTGTTAGTGAAGGTATTTCTCCTATAAGCTATCCCCTGTTAGTGAAGGTATTTTGACCTGTAAGCTATCCCCAGTTAGTGAAGGTATTTTGACCTATAAGCTATCCCCTGTTAGTGAAGGTATTTCTCCTTTAAGCTATCCCCTGTTAGTGAAGGTATTTCCCCTATAAGCTATCCCAAGTTAGTGAAGGTATTTTCCCTATAAGCTATCCCCTGTTAGTGAAGGTATTTTGACCTATAAGCTATCACCAGTTAGTGAAGGTATTTTGACCTATAAGCTATCCCCTGTTAGTGAAGATATTTCCCCTATAAGCTATTCCCTGTTAGTGAAGGTATTTCCCCTATAAGCTATCCCCTGTTAGTGAAGGTATTTCCCCTATAAGCTATCCCCTGTTAGTGAAGTTATTTCCCCTATAAGCATCCCCTGTTAGTGAAGGTATTTCCCCTATAAGCTATCCTGTTAGTGAAGGTATTTCCCCTATAAGCTATCCCTGTTAGTGAATATAAGCTTCCCCTGTTAGTGAAGGTATTTCCCCTATAAGCTATCCCCTGTTAGTGAAGGTATTTCCCCTATAAGCTATCCCCTGTTAGTGAAGGTATTTCCCCTATAAGCTATCCCCTGTTAGTGAAGGTATTTCCCCTATATGCTATCCCCTGTTAGTGAAGGTATTTCCCCTATAAGCTATCCCCTGTTAGTGAAGGTATTTCCCCTAAAGCTATCCCTGTTAGTGAAGGTATTTCCCCTATATGCTATCCCCTGTTAGTGAAGGTATTTCCCTATATGCTATCCCCTGTTAGTGAAGGTATTTTCCCCTATAAGCTATCCCCTGTTAGTGAAGGTATTTCCCCTATAAGCTATCCCCTGTTAGTGAAGGTATTTCCCCTATAAGCTATCCCCTGTTAGTGAAGGTATTTCCCCTATAAGCTATCCCCTGTTAGTGAAGGTATTTCCCCTCTAAGCTATCCGCTGTTAGTGAAGGAATTTCCCCTATAAGCACCCAAAGAATCTGACAATCACAAAAAATTACCTGTAGCATTGTTCCTTTTTACCTTACAATGGATGAACTGAACTTATCTTTAACATTCAGTTAATTATGTATAGGGGGGAAAAAGAGATACTAGAGATAATATTCCAGAATGGACAACAATGATTTGACGAGATAATAACCAAGAATCAACCAGGACAACACCAGCTTCTCCTCCATTATCCTAAATACATGGTCACCTCCTATAGCAATCTACTGTGATTATAGAGAGAAAGTGCGCAGCTTATTGTTTGGCATTGTCAGCATCAGGGTTACTGACTCCAAACCACTTCACACGGCTAATCCCAGGCTAGTATTTCCTGTGTACTTAATGCGCTAAAAACCGGATTCTAGAATTTCGGATACACACGACACCGCCCATCTCGATCAATTATGATATTACCTTGTTATTGTGACAAGATATGAAGTTTCATCTTCTGATGTAATTAAGAAAATCAGATTTCTCCGATAGAATGGCACTATCGACAGGGAGCCCACTGTCTGCCATGTGCTGATACAGTCCTTGTGGATAATTACATCTTGTTGAACAATACTATTGATCTATACTGTACTACAGTTAATGTAGGTTAAAAGTCAGGCAGGGAATCCGTATACAACACCATTGTCTTCCAGCCCATTAGTTGAGCCATCAGCATTCATACAGATAAGTGAATTGTGATGTTTCTTTCTTCCGGAATCACCTTGTGCGTCTTGTACAGATTTCTTTTTCCATGATCTCTGGTATCCTGTCGCTCTGCGGTTGAAGAATTCCGACCGGTAAAAATGTTTCCTAGACATGCAATCCTATAAAACATAAGCTGTTGCTCTTTGCACATTAGATCATCAGGTTACTGTATGGTTGTTGTGTTGCATAGATATTTTTGCGTAAAAGTCCTGGTTTTGTACAATAAGCAATTTGCGAAAGAAAATTAAATGAAATAATCTTAAAAATATAGCAAATTTATGTGTTAGCTCACAAGAGCACATCACACTCAAGGTGAGCTATTGTGATCACCTTGCATGCATCGTCTGTCGTCAACAATTTGCTTTAAATTACATCTCCTCTGCAACTGCTGGGTAGAAATTGATGAAACTTGGCATGACTGATCCTTGGATGGCCTGTCATAAAAGTTGCTTAGTTAAACTTGATCCGTGCAGAACTCTGGTTGCCAGGGCAACCAACAGAATTTTACTGTAGGAACATCAAAATTCTTCTCCTTTGAAGCCAATTGCCAAAATATAATTTCATTAAGTATAAATTGTCACCTCATAACTGTCTACCATAATTACTAAAATAAAGATGATCCCTTCAAAAATGAGGCTCTTAGGGTGGGTGTCAGTTAATTTCCTTATATACTATATATAAAAAAAATCAAAATTCTTCTTCTATGAAAACAATGGTTAGAATATTTTGACATATATGGTCACCTCATGGCTGTCTTCCATAATTGCTAAAATAAAGTTGATCTCTTGAAAAATGAGAACCCTGGGGAAGTCGGGGTAGTTTCCTTATAAATCTATATAGAAAAATTCAAAATTCTTCTTCTACAAATCCAACAGCCGGAATTTAATTTTATATTAAACAAATGGTAACTTCATGGCTGTCTACTGTAATTTCTAAAATAAAATATAGTTGATCCCATAAAAATTGAGGCCCCTAAGTGGTCAGCTTGTTTCCTCATATACTCCATATAGAATATTTCAAAGATATTCATCTATGAAACCAAGGGGAAGAATTTAATTTATTTGTGCACAAATGGTCACCTCATGCCTGTCTACCATTATTCCTTAAAATAATGTTGATCCCATGAAAAACACTAACTAAGAATTTTTTGTATCTGAAACTTGAATCTAGTTGCTGCTTGAAGAAGTAACCTAAAGTGATTTGAATGGCTTTAGATGAGTTTATGTACTCTGATGAGCAATCTAGGGCTCTTGTTTCAAATATAATTCCATTATCTTCCAATTCACATTAATTATTCTATGCAGAGTGTTACAGTAGTGCCAGTATACTGTTTGGTCACACTTGAAAATCTTCAACATGTCTGAAACTGTACTTTCATGTCCACTTGAAACTTTGCCTGCGTAAGGTCAGTGTGATACTTGAAAATCCCCTTTTAAATCTAATGAAGGTTCACGGCAAGGGATATAGCTTACCTTTGGACTGCCTTGTTTCTAAATACCTTTACACTTTTTTTCTACCTGAACATAATCTCTGCACGGGGGTGATTCGATAGTGGAAGTTAGACAGTTATTTCTCTTGCTTTAAACGACATCTTCTCTGAAACCGCTGGACAAAATTTAATGAAACTTGGCAGGAATGTTCCTTGGGTGAGGCTCTACAAAAATTGCTAAAATAAAGTTGATCCATGAAGAACTCTGGTTGCCATGGCAACAAAAAGAAAAATAATTTGAAAACTTTAAAAATCATCTCCTTCAAAACTACTGGCCAGATTTTAAAATAAAATGGTACAGATGTTCCTTTGGCCAACCTCTACCAAAGTTGCTAAAATTATTCCAATCCGTAAAAAAACATGGCCGCCAGGGCGTGGGGGCTAATTTGCTTTATATGTATAAAGTGAAATCTTTAAACAACATCTCCTCTGAAACCACTGGACAGAATTTGATTAAACTTGGCAGGGATGATCCTTGGGTCAACCTTCACAAAAGTTGCTAAAATAAACTTGATCCATGTAGAACTCTGGTTGCCATGGCAACAAAAAGAAAAAAAAATGAAAACTTTAAAAATCATCTTCTTCAAAACTACTGGCCAGATTTCAAAATAAATTGGTACAGATGTTCCTTGGGTCAACCTCTACCAAAGTTGCTAAAATTATTCCGATCCGTAAAAAAACATGGCCGCCAGGGGCGGGGCTTATTTGCCTTATATGTATATAGAGAAACCTTTAAACAACATCTCCTCTGAAACCACTGGACAGAATTTGATTGGGTCAACCTTCACAAAAGTTGCTAAAATAAACTTGATCCATGTAGAACTCTGGTTGCCATGGCAACAAAAAGAAAAATAATTTGAAAACTTTAAAAATCATCTTCTTCAAAACTACTGGCCAGATTTTAAAATAAATTGGTACAGGTGTTCCTTGGGCCAACCTCTACCAAAGTTGCTAAAAATTTTCCGATCCGTAAAAAACATGGCCGCCAGGGGCGGGGCTTATTTGCCTTATATGTATATAGGGAAAATTTAATCAACATTTCCTCTGAAACCACTGGACAGAATTTGATTAAATTTGGCAGGAATGATCCTTGGGTCAACCTTCACAAAAGTTCCTAAAATAAACTTGATCCATATAGAACTCTGGTTGCCATGGCAACAAAAAGAAAAAAAAATATGAAAACTTTAAAAATCATCTTCTTCAAAACTACTGGCCAGATTTTAAAATAAATTGGTACAGATGTTCCTTGGGTCAACCTATTTATCTCAGGTGAGCGATTTAGGGCCATCATGGGCCTCATGTTAAACATTATATTCATCCTGATAATATTCTACACTTTCTATTTATCTATACAATACTTTTACACTTTTTAACCCTTTCCCTCATATAGACTCATTTTGACGCACTCAATAGGTACCACATAAAGCCTGATCTGCAGAAAACCACAGTTAAACCTTACAAAATTTAATTACAAAATCCTCATTTCCAGACCACTGAGGAGCAGCGAACAACATAAAACCTGATCAGCCTGCGAGTAACTTGCAGGCTGATCTGGTTTTATGCTGTTCGCATAGGTCTTTTCATGGTGTCCTCTATGAGGGAAAGGGTTAATTATCTTGAGAGTACTTGTACACATTCCTTCTATCTCACAAGTACTTTTACACCTTCTATTTATCTCAAGAATGCTTTTACATTTTCTATTAATCTTGAGAGTACTTGTACACATTCCTTCTATCTCATGAATACTTTTACACTCTTTTTTTATCTCAAGAATACTTTAAACCCTTTTTATTTTTCTTGAGAATACTTTAACACTTTCTTTTGGCCATGAGAATACATTCATTCTATTTATCTAGAGAATACTTTACTATAACCAGCTATTCTTTGCCTGTATATTTCAGGGGGAAAAAAATTCTTAATGATTTCCTTTCAATAGTTTTGGTCAACCTCTGAGTAACAAACAATTCTATAAGGAAGGCCTTTATATGATAATTTCAACAGAGTTATGGGCCATGCTTGATTGCTCTTTATGTGTTACATAACAGTAAAACACAGACCTGCTTCAGGTTTAAACAGATAAATAACAGCCTCAGAACTTCAATTTCCTGTTAACAAACATGCATTGCACACTAAATCTTTTTCACTTCCACAACTGATCCTTGCTGACTATTGACAGTTGTTTCAGTGCAAACATAGTTAGGATTTCCCCTGAAGCAATGGTTAGCATTACAAGAAGCATGTTCTATGCATACTTTAAACTTTAATTGAGTGCTGAGGGGTTGGGTTTGAAGGGGTATTAATAGGATATGAAATAGGAAAAATATTTTGTAAGACACTGATTAGCCATAAACTTTAAATTCATTTAAACAGAGAATTTGTTCAGTTGATCTGTCAATTACATGTAATTGGCTGTTTGGTTACATTTTATCTTGAAGAAATATAATCTCATTTAGCATTTAATGGTTAGGTATGCAAGTTTCCAATAGTATTTAATTATACCCCAAGCAATAAAGTTGTGTGCATGGAGGGTGGGGTGGGGTATACTGGAAGCAGCTCTTCTTCTCTGAAGCCCCTGGCTTGGAATTGAATGAAACTTCACATGATATAAACCACAATTAGTTAATACTCAGTCAGGAGGCAGTTCATTAAGGAAAATTCCATCTACTTCTTTAATCATCATCATCATCATCATCATCATCATCAGCTCCACCATTAGCAACCAGCACAATCATCATCACAGGCACCATTATCATCATCACCACCATCATAACCATCAAAAAGATTTTTAAAAATTCAAATTTTATTTATTTTACATCAATTGGGAAATAAGTTCTTACAACTTTACAATAATCTTCCACTCCAATGGTTTACTGTGGTCATGACCAGAGTAACGATCAGCGCATCTAAAAAGACCATGAGGAATTAAATCCTCCTTATTTTCACCCACGGAGATTTTAAACAACACACAACCTTCGGTGCCAAGCAGTATCATTTACTGTCCAGTCCTTGTAGAGTAGATAAAATTATTATATTGGCGTCACGTCTGTTGATCCATTCGTCTGTAGGCGAGACTTGTCCTTCTATTTCTTGGCTACCTTTGGTTGGATTTTGCTTTAACTTCATAGCATTGATAAGTCCCAAATGTAGTATTCATCATCTTCAATGATAGGCTTGTTTATTTTGATTTTCACCAGTAAGAAGTTAATTATGTCTCCAAGACAAATAGGTTAAAAATAAACCAGTGCTATTCTTGGAAAAAGATTATGTCTTGCCATTGTTAAACCAGATACCGCAGTCATAAGTAAATAGAAGGAAGGCCGTCACTTACCTTAAATAAGCCTGTTATTCCTTTGGGACTGCTACTGTGGTTTATATTTGAAACCTTCTGCAAAAGACAGGAATAGAAGCCACAATAAGCTGCCACAAAAGCTATTGATATAATTGAAAGCCCTGGCTTGTTTTAACTTACAACATCAAAGTGTGGACTGGATTTAAATAGAGATGCTTGACTTTATGTTGATGCAATGTTTTCTATCTGGAAAAAATCGTTTAGAATACTAATGAAAAGCTGGTTTTCATTTCTAAGCAGGGATCCAGGAGTGTTGTCTGGTCCCCGGGGATGTTTATATTAAGATATCTGGTTTACACTATTCTGTTTTTTTTTCTGTGATTTCATATAGGTAGATGTAGTTCTGATTGCATGGAGAGATTGGCTGTGGTCGGCCAGAAAATTTAAAATAGAGCTCAACTGATACATATTGACAGATACCCACACTTGATAGATCAATATTATCTGTGGAATTATATTTTAGGGTGTGCCATTCCATTTGTTCCATTATGTTTTTTTGACAGATTTTTCAATGAAAAATTCCGTCCTTTAAATTGATGATGTACGGGCAGGCGGCGTCGGGCATTTGCTCAGGTTGACGTATTTTAGCTTGTCTGTTGTTTTTTTTTTCAAAGAAAAAAATAATACCAGCTATTGTTGTAACTCTGGCGTACACTTTGTCATTGTTGTTGTCGTCGTCGTCCGGAATCTAAATGTTGGCCATAACTTCTCTACACTTCAATATACAACTTTCATTTTTGGTATGCATATTCATCTTGACAAGGCCTATCCAGACAATATTTCAGCTTTTGACCTTGACCGTTGACCTATTTTTACTGTTACTTTTGAAAACTTTCAAATGCCTGTCATTTCAGTACCGTTACATACAGAGCACTGATGTTTCACATGTGAATGCCTTGTGGCAAGACCTTTCCATCAATGTTACACTTTTGGACTTTTGACTTTTGAACTTTGACCTATTTTTGAAATGTTTAACATAAACCTTTAATGTTGGCCATAACTATTTGACATACAACTTTCATTTTTGGTATGCATATACATTTTGACAAGGGATTTCATTTATTGACTTTGAACTTTGACCTTATTTTGCCATAACTTTGGACAAGTTCTAAAATATATATTTCTCTGTCATTTTTCAATGAATTTTTTTTCAGCCGTTAGGCCATTTAGTTTCACCCTGACTTCCTGTGAAACACACAGTAATGAAGTGGAATAAAATTAGGCTTTTCATTGGTTATTATATACTTTGCTAAATTCTCATTGGTCATTGTAAAATTAGTCAAAAGAAAAGAAAGGAGTTGCGGAAATGAGTTCTTTAGATTTCTGTTTGTTTTAAAAGTTTTCTTCCCCTGCGAACGATTTGTCCCGAATAGTAAGACACTGCACCTTTTTAAGGTAAACTGAAAGAGTAGAACGCTAAAAAATAGGTAACACATAGATTTCAGAATTGATTGTTTGACCCTGACAGATCCTATATTCTACAAAAACGTATATCTAGTTTCGTTTTGTATCACGCGAAACTAAGTCTAATGCACAGATGTTTTAAGGCTGTAAGTGTCTACCAAGATTGTACAAATTATTTGGATCCATGGTATTTCAAAGAGCTGCACTGACACAGGAATTACACAACTATATTAAACCAACAAAAAAATCTATTACATGTTAACCCTTTCCCTCATAAAGCCTGATCTGCAGAAAACCACAGTTAAACCTTACTAAATTTAATTACAAAATCCTCATTTCCAGACCACTGAGGAGCAGCGAACAGCATAAAACCTGATCAGCCTGCAAGTTACTCGCAGGCTGATCTGTAACTCGCAGGCTGATCTGGTTTTATGCTGTTCGCATAGGTCTTTTCATTGTGTCCTCTAAAAGGGAAAGGGTTAAATCATTCAGACACTAATCATCAAGCCAGTTTCCATGGCCGAGTATCTTTTTAAAAGATATTTCTTGTTATAAATTTTGTATACTGATTTGTCATCATATGAACTGTGCATATGATTCAAATTTTATGGATTTGTGCTGATTATTGTCTACAAATTTTACATCTTTGTGTTGTATACATTCTATTCCATGCATAGATCAAGGTCATCCTTCAAGGTCAAAGGTCATATTTAAAGGGTTTGGTACTTCATCTTTGCATGTAAGGGCATATAGTTTGAGTTGTGATATTCAAGGTTAACTTTTTTCAATGTTCAACAAAAATATTAATGTTGGCAAAAACTGACGAGCCTTGGCACCCACATGCGGTGCTCTTGTTTTTTTAATCTGCTATAACCTTTATGTCCTTCATTGAATTGCTTCAGTATCTGGACAGTTGCTTAAATGGATGGACCTCTTCATTATGCAGTTGACCTTGATCTTTGACCAATTTTATTCTACTCGACCCGGCGTCGGTGTTGGCAGTCATATCTAAGAAACCAGTAGGTGTATTGCAATCAATCTTCACACAAGTCTTTCAAGGCACAAAACAAACCTAGAGAATCAAGAGGGACAATTTTACTCAAATTATGGGCCTTTTTCAACTTAGAAATTTGCGTTAACATTTTTGGTTAAAGTTTTTCTGCAACTAAGTTAATATCATAACTCTGTAACCACTTGGTGTATTGGATTTAAACTTTACACAAGTCTTCCTAAGCATGAAACCAACCTGCAGAACCAAGATGGACAACTCTTGCTAGAATTTTACTTAAATTATGGGCCTTTTTCGACTTAGAAATTTGCGTTAACATTTTTGGTTAAAGTTTTTCTGCAACTAAGTTAATTAACTCGGTAACCACTTGGTGTATTGGATTTAAACTTCACACAAGTCTTCCTAGGCATGAAATGGACCTGCAGAACCACGATGAACAACACTTGCTAGAATTTTACTCAAATTATGGGCCTTTTTCGACTTAGAAATTTGCATTAACATTTTTGGTTAAAGTTTTTCTGCAACTAAGTTAATATTATTACTCAGTAAGCACTTGGTGTATTGGATTTAAACTTCACACAAGTCTTCCTAGGCATGAAATGGACCTGCAGAACCAGATGAACAACACTTGCTAGAATTTTACTTAAATCATGGGCCTTTTTCGACTTAAAAATTTGCGCTAACATTTTTGGTTAAAGTTTTTCTGCAACTAAGTTAATATTATTACTCAGTAAGCACTTGGTGTATTGGATTTAAACTTCATACAAGTCTTCCTAAACATAAAATGGACCTGCAGAACCAAGATGAACAACTCTTGCTAGAATTTTACTTAAATCATGGGCCTTTTTCGACTTAGAAATTTGCGTTAACATTTTTGGTTAAAGTTTTTTGCAACAAAATCAATGTCATTACTCAGTAACCCCTTGGTATATTGGATTTAAACTTCACACAAGTCATCCCAGACATGAACCAAACCTGCAGAACTAAAATTTTAATAAATTTAATTAATTAAATTTAATTGATTAAATTAATTATAATTATTAAATACTTAAACAAAATTAGAAATTTACATAACCTTTACATTACAATGACTATTAAATATTAATATAAATGAT
The DNA here is from genome assembly GCA_021229015.1 of Solen grandis. Classification (NCBI taxonomy): domain Eukaryota; kingdom Metazoa; phylum Mollusca; class Bivalvia; order Adapedonta; family Solenidae; genus Solen; species Solen grandis. The sequence continues at coordinate 61,713,902 of CM037777.1, forward strand.
ATTTAATTTAATGAAATTAATTAATTTAATTTAATAGGAAATATGAGACAACCAACATATCAAAGATGAACTTTTCCATGATTTTTTTTTTCGAATTATGACCTGAGTTTTACTGAGAATGAAAGAGAACATGCTGCTAAATTGAGTCACATAAATTATTTTAATACTGCTTTAATACAATGGTATTGCGTCACTATCAAATACCCGAATAGTCGAGCATGCTGTCTTTCGGACAGCTCTTGTTGTGAATTGAGATATTTGAGTTAAATTGGGTAAACTTTTGACTAGGTGTGGCATCCTGCTACTTGTCCAAGGCATGATATAGCAGTGGGACAGCACTAAATGACAGCCATACACATATTCCAGAAAAATTATTGAAATACTGTATGTTGGACAATTAACCCAAGCGATCAATATTTATGGACAAGAATTTACTGGTACACTGTTAGATAGAGGACTAGTACATTGCATGCAATATATCAGTCGCTTGTTGCTGAAGAATTTTTGTATGTGAATATTATTTCTTTGTAAGTCATTTTTAGCTCACCTGAGCACAACGTGCTCATGGTGAGCTTTTGTGATCGCCTTTTGTCCGTCGTGCGTGCGTGCGTCGTCAACAATTTCTTTAAACAACATCTCCTTCTAAACTACTCACTGGATTTTGATAAAACTTCACAGGAATGTTCATTATGGGGCCCTTTACCAAAGTTGTTAAAATTATTTTGATTGGTCAAAAATCTAGGTCACAGAAGCTAAAAATAGATTTTAAAAATGAAAATTTAAAAAATCTTCTTCTCCGAAATCACAAGGCCTAGCCTTTTGATTTTTGGTATGAAGCATGATCTTATGACTTTCTATCAAGATTGTACAAATTATGACCCTGGGGTCAAAATTGGCCCCGCCCCAGGGGTCACTTGATTTAACATAGGCTAATATAGGAAAAACTTGAAAAAATCTTCTTCTCAGAAACCACAAGGCCTAGCCTTTTGATTTTTGGTATGTAGCATGATCTTATGACTCTCTACCAAGATTGTTCAAATTATGACCCTGGGGTCAAAATTGGCCCCGCCCCAGGGGACACTTGATTTAACATAGGCTAATATAGGAAAAACTTGAAAAATCTTCTTCTCAGAAACCACAAGGCCTGGAGTTTAGATATTTGGTATGTAGCATGATCTTATGACTCTCTACCAAGATTGTTAAAATTATGACCCTGGGGTCAAAGTTGGCCCCGTCCCAGGGGTCACTTGATTTAACATAGGCTGATATATAGGAAAAAAACTTGAAAACTCTTCTTCTCAGAAACCACAAGGCATAGAGTTAAAATATTTGGTGTGTAGCATTGTCTAGTGGATCTCTACCAAGTTTGTTCAATCATGGCCCTGGGATCAAATTTGGCCCCACCAAGGGGTCACCTGATTTTACATAGGCTAATATAGAAAAAAAAACTTGAAAAATCTTCTTCTCAGAAACCACAAGGCCTAGCCTTTTGATTTTTTAGCTCACCTGAGCCAGAGGCTCAAGGTGAGCTATTGTGACCGGTCTTCGTCCGTCGTCCGTCCGTCCGTCGTCCGTCCGTCCGTCGTCCGTCCGTCGTCCGTCAACATTTTGCTTCAAACGACATCTCCTTCTAAACTACTCACTGGATTTTGATAAAACTTCACTGGAATGTTCATTATGGGGCCCTTTTCCAAAGTTGTTAAAATTATTTTGATTGGTCAAAAATCTAGGTCACAGGAGCTAAAAATAGATTTTAAAAATGAAAATTTTAAAAATCTTCTTCTCCGAAACCACAAGGCCTAGCCTTTTGATTTTTGGTATGTAGCATGATCTTATGACTCTCTACCAAGATTGTTCAAATTATGGCCCTGGGGTCAAAATTGACCCCGCCCCAGGGGTCACTTGATTTAACATAGGCTAATATAGGAAAAACTTGAAAAATCTTCTTCTCCGAAACCACAAGGCCTAGCCTTTGATTTTGGTATGTAGCATGATCTTATGACTCTCTACCAAGATTGTTCAAATTATGACCCTGGGGTCAAAATTGGCCCCGCCCCAGGGGTCACGTGATTTAACATAGGCTAATATAGGAAAAACTTGAAAAATCTTTTTCTCAGAAACCACAAGACCTGGAGCTTAGATATTTGGTGTGCAGCATTATCTAGTAGATCACTACGAAGTTTGTTCAAATCATGGCCCTAGGGTCAAAATTGGTCCCGCCCCAGGGGTCACTTGATTTTACATAGGCTAATATAGGAAATACTTGAAAAAATCTTCTTCTCAGAAACCACAAGGCCTGGAGTTTAGATATTTGGTATGTAGCATTGATCTAGTATGACTCACTACCAAGATTGTTCAAATCATGACCCTGGGGTCAAAACTGGCCCCAACCCAGGGGTCACCTGATTTAACATAGGCTAATATAGGAAAAACTTGAAAAAATCTTCTTCTCAGAAACCACAAGGCCTAGGTTTAGATTTTGGTGTGCAGCATTGTCTAGTAGATCACTACCAAGTTTGTTCAAATCATGGCCCTGGGGTCAAAATTGGCCCCGCCCCAGGGGTCACCTGATTTAACATAGGCTAATATAGAAATTACTTGAAAAAATCTTCTTTTCAGAAAACCACAAGTCATAGCCTTTTGATTTTTGGTATGTTAGCATGATCTTATGACTCTCTACCAAGATTGTAAAAATTATGACCTGGGTCAAAATTGGCCCACCCCAGTGTCACTTGATTTAACATAGGCTACTATAGGAAAAAACCTTGAAAAATCTTCTTCTCAGAAACCACAAGGCATAGAGTTAAGATATTTGGTGTGTAGCATTGTCTTGGGATCTCTACCAAGTTTGTTCAAATCATGACCTGGGGTCAAAATTGGCCCGCCCAGGGGTCACTTGATTTAACTAATGCTAATATAGGAAAAACTTGAAAAATCTTCTTCTCAGAAACCACAAGGCCCGGGGTTTAGATATTTGGTGCAGCACTGTCTAGTGTCACAACCAAAATTGTTACAAATCATGGCCCTGGGTCAAATTTGGCCTGCCCAGGGGTCACTTGATTAACATAAGTAATATAGGAAATACTTGAAAAAATCTTCTTCTCAAAAACCACAAGGCCTGGATTTAGATATTTGGTATGTAGCATGATCTTATGACTCTCTACCAAAATTGTTCAAATTATGACCTGGGGTCAAAAATTGGCCCACCCCAGGGGGTCACTTGATTTAACATAGCTAATATAGGAAAAACTTGAAAAATCTTCTTCTCAGAAACCACAAGGCCTAGGGTTTAGATATTTGGTGTGCAGCATTGTCTAGTAGATCACTACCAAGTTTGTTCAAATCATGCCCCTGGGGTCAAATTTGGCCCCGCCCCAGGGTCACATGATTTTTACATAGGCTAATATAGAAATAACTTGAAAATTCTTCTTTTTAGGAACTAGAAAACACATGGCCTGGCATTTAGATATTGGTGAAAATATTGGCCCTCCCCAGGGATCATTTATTTATTTTAACATAGACTTATTTTGGAAAAAAATCTAGAAAAATTTCTTCTCAAAAACCACAAGGTCTGGAGTTTAGATATTTTGTATGTAACATGGCTAATAGACCTTTACCCAGTTGTTCAAATCATGACCTCGTGGTGTCAAAATTGGCTCTGCCCAGGGTCACTGATTTTACATAGCCTAATGATACCAGGTGAGCGATCCAGGGCCATCATGGCCCTCTTGTTTACATCAGTTTCTTTCAATTAATAAAAAATCATTTTGATTTTAATATAATGTTGATTATCTTTTTAGCTCACCTGAGCACAAAGTGCTCAAGGTGAGCTTTTGTGATCACCCTTCGTCGTGCGTCGTCTGTCGTCAACAATTTGCTTTAAACGACATCTCCTCTGAAACCGCTGGACAGAATTTAATGAAACTTGGCAGGAATGTTCCTTGGGTGAGGCTCTACAAAAGTTGCTAAAATAAAGTTGATCCATGAAGAACTCTGGTTGCCATGGCTACAAAAAGAAAAATAATTTGAAAACTTTAAAAATCATCTCCTTCAAAACTACTGGCCAAATAATCAAAATAATTTGGTACAGATGTTCCTTGGGTCAACCTCTACCAAAGTTGCTAAAATTATTCCGATCCGTAAAAAACATGGCCGCCAGGGGCGGGGCTTATTTGCCTTATATGTATATAGAGAAACCTTTAAACAACATCTCCTCTGAAACCACTGGACAGAATTTGATTAAACTTGGCAGGGATGATGACAAGTGTTTGTACATGTATTATCATTGAATCAGGAGTCTTAATTCAGGAAAATGACATTTAAACTTCCTTCTAGCACTTAACTCTGACATTAATGCTCATGGTAAAATTTCCTTTTCTATACAAATAGTTTTACAGATAGTACAGTTTGTATCTTTGAGTGGTTCTTGTGTGCTATGATAAGCAACAACAGGAAATTTCACTGATGAAAGATACATAAAGAGATGATAGAAGGGAAGAGAAATTAGGGGTGGGATGCAGATTGATAGGATTTTCTGGAATTCAGCTGCTGAATGTTGTATGTTTATATTCATTATACAATTATCACATTTGTATTTTGGCTTAGTCTGTAACCAGAAATATCTACAATGCAGTTCCATTAGCGGGACAGCTATCTGTAAAATGGTTAAATAAAGATTAAAATTAACAATGGCCTTTAATTTTTCACCTTTAATCACATGGCTGCCACTGTATTTCAGACTCTGGTCGGAGTGGATGTGGACAAGCCTCAATAGATGGGCCTCTGGGCCGAGTTCAACATTACAGGCTTTCCAACCCTGTATTACTTTGAGTAAGTTGTGCCATGTGTTGCCTCTATTGTTCCCTTATGAACAATATGTGCATTTAGAAAACAATCAGGGTGTACCAAGTTTCAGCTGGCTTTGTAATGTTTTTTATGCCTCAACTTTGAAAGTGGGGAGCACATAGATTGTCCTTTTGTCCATTCTTCCCAACGTAACAAAATTTCTTTACCTAATGAGGTAGGATCTAATGAGGCAGGGTCAGAATACTTGAATGATCATCAGCATTGAATATTGCAAGCATGGAGTTTCTTTTCAAAATTCATTGAGTCCTAGCAGAGTTATGGCTCCTGACAGTGGAAATGGTGCAAGTTGGGGAAATTGTGTCCTGTAAAAACAGTTCTAGTTTCAGAACTTATTAATTTAAGAGATTTTATTTTCTTTATCTCTCAGATTCTGCTTTTTGGTAGCATAAGTGAAGTTTGATAGAATAAGTGCTCATGGTTAGCTTTAGGATCACCCTGCGTCTGTTGTCCATTGTTGTGTGTTGCGGTTGTCAACAATTTGCTTTAAACGACATCTCCTCTAAAACTGCTTGACAGAATTTGATTAAACTTCGCAGGGATGATCCTTGGGTGAACCTTCACAAGAGTTTCTAAAATAAACTTGATCCATGTAGAATTCTGGTTGCCATGGCAACAAAAAGAAAAAAAAAAGAAAACTTTAAAAATCATCTTCTTCAAAACTACTGGCCAGATTTCAAAATATTTAAAATCAGATGTTTCTTGGGTAACCCTCTACAAAGATTGCTAAAATTACTCTGATCTGTTAAAAAACATGGTGGCCATGGGCAGGGCTAATTTGCTTTTATGTATATTGTGAAAACTTAAAAGGACATCTCCTCTGAAACTGCTTGACAGAATTGATTAAACTTTGCAGGGATGATCCTTGGGTGAACCTTCACAAAAGCTGCTAAAATAAACTTGATCCATGTAGAACTCTGGTTGCCATGGCAACAAAAAGAAAAAAATTATGAAATCATCTCCATCAAAACTACTGGCCAGATTTCAAAATGTTTTAATACAGATGTTCTTTGGGTAACCCTAGACTCAGGTGAGCGATTCAGGGCCTCTATGGCCCTCTTGTCATTGAGTTATGTCTCCCTTGCCAAATTTCTTGAATATATTTTATCGGCTTTTTTTCTCAGCAACATAGATTTTGATATAACCTCTCACATTTATAAGTACCAACATTGGTTGCACATATCCTTGGCATGTCATGATCAGGGTATTTTTTTATATACATATATATTGATTTTTAGCTCGACTATTCGAAGAATATGAGAGCTATTGTAGTCACCCTGGCGTCGGCGTCGGCATTGCAGCTTTTGGTTAAAGTTTTGCGTGCAAGTTACTATCAACCTTATATCTCAATAACCATTTATGGTATTGACTTGAAAGTTTATAAATATGTTCAGGGGCATCAGACAACCAAGGTATATAACTCTTGACTGAATTTAATATGAATTATGGCCCCTTTTTAACTTAGAAATTTTGGTTAAAGTTTTGCATGCAATAGAAAATTTGATTAAAGTTTTGCGTGCAAGCTGCTATTTAGTTTGTATCTCAATAACCATTCATGGTATTAACTTGAAAGTTTATGAATATGTTTAGGGGCATCATACAACCAAGGTAGATAACTCTTGATGGAATATATTACAAATTATGCCCCTTTTTAACTTAGAAATTTTGGTTAAAGTTTTGCATGCAAGGTACTTTCATGCTAATATCTCAGTATCCAGGCATGGGATTGATTTTAAACATCTTTAATATGTTTAGGAGTATCATACTATCAAGGTAGATAACTTTTGATGGAATATATTACAAGTTATGGCCCCTTTTTAACTTAGAAATTTTGGTTAAAGTTTTGCATGCAAGGTTCTTTCATGTTTATATCTCAGAGTCCAGGCATGGAATTGATTTGAAACATCTTTAATATGTTTAGGGGTATCATACTATAAAGGAAGATAACACTTGATGGAATAAATTAAAAATTATGACCCCCTTTTAACTTAGAATTTTGGTTAAATTTTTGCATTCAAGCTACTATCCAGCTTATATCTCAGAAATTGCTTGTGGAATTGACTAGAAAGTTAAGGAGTGTCTTCAAGGGGATCAGAAAACAGGAGGATAACTTTTGGACTGATGCAAATTATGGCCCTTTTCTAACTTGGATTTTTAGTGTAAGTTTTGCATGTACAGTGTTATTGTGCTTATGTCTCAGTAACTAGGCATGGGATTGATTTTAGACATGATAAATATATTAAAGGGTATCAGACTATCAAGGTATATCATTTTTGATTATTATTATGTACAGGGAATGTGAAGGGCAAGAATTTAAATAGATTTCATTTGATTTACCAACAAACATTTTGAATAGTCGAGGGTGCTGTCCTCTGACAGCTCTTGTTGATAAAAACCTGTCCATAATACCATCAGGTCTTGTTTTACTAATCACAGAGGTCATTTTATACAGATTTTCACTGTAATGTTGTTGTTTTTTATTAGTTGACATGACATTCAAGCCTCCACATTTAAAGGCATTTAATTTTTAGGTGCTTTTTCACTGGTTGATATTTTGGTCAATGACTGCAGTAAAAAAAAATGATGCCTTTACTTTAGTTTTAACATAATTAGTTAACATAATTTGTGAAATAAGTTCTTGCAACTTACACTAATCCCTCTCAGTGGTTCCATTTGTTTTGTTGCACCAGTATTTTTTGCCAGGGATGGTCATCAAAAATCATTGCCCCCAATGGCTTACACCCACATCCTGTGGATCGGCAGTTAGGTTCAGTACTACTGGACCAAGGCACCCTTCGCTTTGATGGCAAAAGGATAAGACTGTCCTTATCTTAAATGTCATGGCAGGTATATCTTGAAAAGTATTTAGTGATGAAACTTCACTGGATTATCCCACTTCACATGGAGCCGTGCACCTAAAGTTTCATTAAAAAAATTATTAAGAAGGGGTGACAGTTACTGACTTGGTGTAAATGAATTACAGGAAAGTCTACCCCATACCATATTGTAGCATCCATTTATTAAAAATATTAACATAATTATATGAAATTTTACAATTACATTCCTCTTGAGTCTTCAGGATTAACTCTCCACCAATTCATGAATTCATCAATTAAAAACAGAGTTATGGCCCCTGACTCAATATCCACACACTCCTAGTTTTCATTTATCTCAAAATAAGTATTGGTTAATTGTAAGTGTCGTCAGATTATGGGGAATAAATCATACATAATCCAAACATCCAGGACCTTCACAAAGTCTGCAAGCTTCTGCAGATAGCGGTAAATAAAATCCACTCAGAGTCGTCTCATCTGTCTGTGCTTAAGAATTGAGGAGACAAATTGTGTCAAATATGCAGACAAAGTTAATTATTCAAGTGTTTCTTGTGGGTAATTACCGATGTCTGGGTGAGGAAAGGACATTTGAGAGAACTGTAGGCTGCTGGGTAGGGTTTTCAGACACAGCAGACAATTACTCACATCAGGTTCCGTATCCAGAAATGATTGAAGGCTGGGCACATTTTTCTGTCATTTGGAACGTAGCGATAATTGAACAATAACAGAGGTTGTCAGAGTATGTGATTTTCCACCAGTTCTTGACAAATTCGGTAAAAGCCTTGCCTGTTGGTGGGATCTGATTTATTTGGTAAGGCTACTAGAAGTGTCTCCACAAATTGAAGAGTAATTTGAATGGAAAACCATGGTAATAACTGGCACTTGAGGAAACTGGTTTGAAATATGTTTTTTATGATCATTCAGGAAGACTTTGTTATCACAAATTGAAGAGTAATTTTGATAGATAAACTTTGGGAGACGCATTATTTCTGAAAAGGGCGGAAATATATTTAAAAGGCATTGGTTTCTGGATTACATTTTTTAGAATTAGATATGGAAATTATAAGACTTCATTTGTTGTTTTGCTTTTTGACTTTAAAAGGGACATCTTTCTTTTTAGGGAAAAAAATATTATTTTAGCATTTTGAAATTTAAAAAAAAATAGACTAATATCCAAGGGGACTATGAGATATGGTACTTATATTACTGATTATTTTTATCATATCTTGATTTACAGAACTTTAAAATCCAAGCTTTGTAGACCTGATTTATTTACTGTGTTAAGAATTATTTCCGCTTGTAAGCGTGTTATTTAAGTCATGTGATGTATTTATGAATGGACATTGATGTTGTTGTAAATGATTGATAGAACTAATGAATTCATCATTAATAAAATCATTCCAAAATAATTAACAGATGGGATTTGTAAGGACATTATTTTTAGATCAAAATCATCAGTTAAAATGGCTTAAAAATAGCTGTTTTTCAATTTTTTTAATTTTTTTTAATTTTGAAGATCTGAAATCCCCCTTCTTGACATCCACAGAAGACTGTTGTTAAATATATTAATGAAAATCCTGATTACAAAACAATGTCATATGCTTGAAAATGATATATTTACGATGGGGCTAATCAAAGAATGCACCATTTTGTATTATTGTGTGCCAATTGTGTGTTAGAAGTCCAAAGATACATAAGAGTAGCAAGGCTGCAGGTATGATTACATTGTATCCTCTACTACCAAGTGAAATATTGAAAACATGAAAGAATTCATTCATATACTTGATTCAGATGTATAATAATGAATAACAAAGATAGCAGTGCCTCACAGTGGCACTTTCTTATCTTGCAAGGACCTTTATCATCCATTTTTAGCTCAACAGAGCCGAATGTGCTCAAGGTGAGCTATAAGGATCACCCTCCATCCATCGTCAACAATTTGCTTTAAACAACATCTCCTCTGCAACTGCTGAGTAGAAATTGATGAAACTTGGCATAAATCATCCTTGGGTGAACCACCATAAAGAATGCTTAAATAAACTTGACCCATGCAGAACTCTGGTTACCATGGCAACCAATACCATTTTATTTTAAAAACTTTAAAAAGCATCTCCTCTGAAACCAATGGTCAGAATTTAATTTTCTTTGGCACAAATGGTGGCCTCATAGTCATTTACCATAATTGCTAAAATGAAGTTGAGCCTTTTAAATATAAGGCCCCCACAGGGTTGGCAAATTTCCTTATAATACTCTTTATAGAAAACGTCAAAATTCTTCTTCTATGAAACCAGTGATTAGAAATAAATTTCTCTTGGCACAAATGGTCATCTCATGACTGACTACCATACATAATTAGTAAAATAATTTCATCCCATAAAAACTGAAGCCCCTAGGGGTTCAGCCAGTTTCCTAATACCTTAATACTCTATATAGAAAATTTCAAAATTCTTCTTCTATGAAGCCAATAGCCAGAATTTTATTTCATTCAACACAAATAGTCAATCATGGCTGTCTACCATAATTGCTATGTAAAGTTGATCCTTTAAAAATTAAGATCACTAGGGGAAAAACTAGTTTCCTTTTATATTCTATACAGAGAATTTCTAAATTCTTTTATGAAAGCAATGGTTAAAATTTAATTTCTTTTAGCACAAATGGTCACCTCATGGCTGTCTACCATCATTCAAAAAATAATGTTGATCCCATGAAAAATAAAGCCTCCACTTGACTGATTATTCTTTGTATCCGAATCTTGAATCTGGCTCGAATTTCACCAACAATACTTAGCGCTAAGTAATAATTAAATTCTTAACCCTTTCCCTCATATAGACTCATTTTGACGCATTCAGTAGGTACCACATAAAGCCTGATCTGCAGAAAACCACAGTTAAACCTTACCAAAGTTAATTATAAAGTCCTCATTTCCAGACCACTGAGGAGCAGCGAACAGCATAAAACCTGATCAGCCTGTGAGTTACTCGCAGGCTGATCTGGTTTTATGCTGTTCACATAGGTCTTTTCATGGTGTCCTCTATGAGGGAATGGGTTAAACTAGGTAGATATACATTCCACCATTACTATTTTTAAAAAAAAGTACTTGATAAGAAATGAAACATTTGGGTATTTTTATTAGAGAAACAAGACCAAAGAAATTCACCCTTAAGTATTTAAGTTTTACTTAGCGCTTAGAATTGTTGGTGGAATTCAAGCCAGGTTGCTGCTGGAGGTAACCACATAAGCTTTTGTACTCTGTTAGATCACATGGAGGAGAAGTGCAGTGCACAAGAACCATAACTCTTCACAATTTTTTGGAGTAACTGCCCTTTGTTCAATTTCATATACAAATAGGTTTTGTCCAGAGCATAACTCATACACTATGAGACATATAACCTTGAATCTTCATCGGTGGATAGAGTTATGGACAAGAATTGCAGTATACAAGAGCATAATCCATTTCAAAGGTTTCTTGTTGGAGTTTTTCTGCTTTTATACATTTTCATTTCCTTAAGATCACTTCCGTTGACTCTTCTATTGAAATTAAATTTCATTTATGGAAAGAATTTAATAAAAGAAAGTGTCATACTCTGGCCTCAGTATTTTTGGAGTTATTCCCCCTTTTCATTGTTTCCTGACCATAATCTATTTTGAATCCTTTTGATTTAAATACATATACATGAACTTATGTAGAAGAGAGAGAAAGAGAGAGAGAGAGAGAGAGGGAGGGAGGGGGACAGTATACTTATTGTTTTAATCTTTTCTTATTAATTATACCATTTTCTGTTTCAGGAAGTTGAACCTGTGATACAATCTAGTAAGAGTGATGCAAAGAGCCTTTCCTTATGTAATGAACTCATGACCACTGGATTAAAAATCATTGACAAGAAGATAATGAAATGAGATGAGACATTTGCAATGAGATTATGTCCATTGATTGGAAGTGAAATAAGATGTTTTGAAGTGAGATATTTTCATCGCTGGGATGTGAAATGAGATGTTTTGAAGTGAGACGTTTGCAGGCTTGAGAAATGAAATGAGATGTTTTGTAATGAGATATTTTCATGCCTGAAAAGTTTAATGGGATATTTTCATGCCTGAAAAGTTTAATGGGATATGTTCATGCCTGAAAAATGAAATGAGAGGTTTTGAAATGAGACATTTTCATGACTGGGAAGTGAAAGGAGAGGTTTTCAGGCCAGAAATTAACATAATTATAAAAACATACCGTATGTTACATCATTGCAGTGCAAGTAAAACTTTGTGTTTAAGGGTATGTCTGCATTGAAACTATGGACCCACATTCTGTGTTACATCATAGTCTTAGCCTTAGAGTTGTATAGAATCTTTATTAATAAAACTTAAACAGATTGTATGGATTCATATTTAGACTATAGGTCTACATGCAATGTAAATTATATTTCATGTGTAAGCATAAGCATAATTTGGATCATAGTGTGACACTGAAGTTCATTTCACATAGGGAAACAAGTGTAAATGAACTGGTCTAAAGTCTGTATGATTTTAACTCATTGGGCTATAAAGAATTGTTAGGATTAAAATTTGTATTCATTTTATGCCTGTATTGTTTAAAATGCTGTTCTGAAATCTGATGCATGGGTGAATATTGAAGTAGAGCTTGTATTGTTTTGAAATTGTAAAGATAAAGTATGTATTTCTGAATATTTAAGTGGTGAATTCATGCATATATACTATAAACGTGTATATAGGAAGAAGAGATTTTTATTTCCTTTCATTCGAGATACATATCAAATATAAGGAAAATGACCTATGATCATTAAAATTAATACAAACATCTGTAATGATGGACATTGTAAGTTGTGAACTATAAAAGAGTACTTTAAATATACAAACCACTATTGTTTAAACAAACAACAACTTGTTAAAAATTCAGGTTGACAAAATGTACTTTATTAGAGGAAAAATTATATACTACTTAGGAATGGACATAATTCAGCAATAATCCTCACAATGTAAAATGGTATTTTTATGTTGGGTCAGTTTTATAGATTGTGTAATTACATACAGTATATGATGTTAATGAATATAATTATATATTGCTGAAATAAGAATTAACTCTTAATTAAATGTTGGAACATACAGATCGGATTTAAGTACATTTGCATGATGTTTTATTTCGCATTACAAAACTCCTTCTATATATATTTTTGCTATACAAAATTCACTGTAGGTATTGAGATGTAGTACTCACTGAATTTTATTATGTGCAATATATTCCTATACATGTATTAAATATTAAGTAAAACCATTTTGTCCTGCTCTTTATAGTACCATTCTTCCATAAGTAACTTCCATGTTCTTCATTTCAAATGATGCAGTCTTAGGTTATGAAGAAAATTCTTGTCTTTGATATGAAATTTGAAACTTTTTATAAAATCATAATTGGTTGACTTTCACGAACGATTACTGCAGATTGTAAAACGATTGCATGAGGAGTTTCTAAGTGAGACTGGCTCCAGACTAGTGGGAGCATGTCTTAAATACAATCACGGAACAACCTCTTGGTTTTCCCAAGAGCTTCCAATTTACATGGACCTTTAGTGTTTTTCTTGCTTAGGTGCTTAAAAAGCAACAAATAATAATTGTAAAGATCAACAAATAATAATTCTGAAAACAGTAATTCCGTGAAAATGTTTCTTAATTTTTTTTCAGATCGTATTTACACTTCCAGTTTACCATACATACATGAATATTTTTATGAAAGGATAAATAATTTGTGTTTTATTTTTCAGTGATTTTCTTTTTTGGTGAATTTACTAAATTATACATGCTGTTTCCCCTAGCCAAATACCGGTACTGACAATTTTTTTCGAAAATAATTTCCATATATTCCCAATATTTTTTTTTTCTCAAAAAAATAAATCATCGAATTTTAATGAAATTTGAGATATTTTTATAGTTTAAATGTTGATTTGAAGCTTTTTAGGACATATACTGCCTGTAATTTTTATAATTTTATTGTTATTTCGAATCACTTTCATTATTTATAATTACCAAAATTTGATTCATAACTTTAAATTTTCCCAATAAGAAAGCCACAGGTAGTAAAAATAATAATGAAAAAAGTCTTTGTGTTTCAACTAAAAAAATGTTCAGATACATATGAATATCATTTTAAAATACATGTATAGGTTTTTATAAATAGATTTTTTAGATTAAGTTGAAGATTTAAAATTCTATACTTACAAATTGTTTTTAACTTAGTTTTTCATGTATTATTTATTGTATTGAAACTCAGGTTTTATATTTTATAGTTTATTTTTTGTATTGACAGAAAGGTAGGAATAAATACTGTTTAAGTAAAATACAGTTGCTTATTAGTTTTCAGTTTACATCTGTGAATATTTTAATGTCTTTATTCATTATCTTTTAATATTTATATTTAATGATAAACAAATGTGGTGTCCAAAATATTGAATCAGTGAAATTTAGGGAGATCATATTCTCTTGTCATGCATGTGATTATCAGTAGCCAGCAAACTTTGTGTGAAGCAATGATTAGATTAACGATTGTGCGAAACTTTTATCTTGGTTTCACCTGTGTGAGCTACCTGTGCAAACTCCCTAAAGGTATGTATTGGGTAATTAGTCAGTGATTTATCAATTTATCAATGAATACTTGAAATACTCCTGCGCTTGGCAGTTGAATAGCAATAATTACTGTGGTAAGCTTGTTACACTATTTATTACATATTTCTTGTTCTTTTGTGAGTGCTTGGATTGTTAATGTTCATTATTGATTGACTCCTGTCTATGTCAGAATATGTCAAATAACTGTAAGATTAAGTTTTTAGCTCATTTGATGTAAATATAACATACATGTATGTTTAATGTTTGGGAGTGATTTCATGTTTCATTACAAAAAGATCACAAAATTAACCTGATTATATCTATTTGATTTAGTGCTATACATACTGATTGAAATATCATGATAATGTATGTAAATCTTGCTTTGACGAATTTTGATCTCAGATTTTCACTGGTATTGTTTTATTTTTATACCAAAATGTATTCAAAAGTCTTACCATTTTAATATGTTTCCCAATTTATTAAAGATAGCTTTATTTTAGAGTTAAATCAATTTAGTGCATTTTTGTTTATGGTTTTGTTACTCTACAGCTGCCAGAACATCAACTACGTGAAGAAATTTTTATTCTTTATACCTATTTCTTGTGATAATTCAGGTCATGGAGATAATATGACAACTGGTTAATTTGAAATATTTATCACTAATCATGCACATGGCTGTGTTAATTTAACTATGAAAATCATAAAATAAAGACATGACTTATTTTTGTCAACATTCCAGTTTTTGTTTCTCAAGGTGTAGTTTTTTTCATCATTATTTTCAATCCCGTTTTTATTGTTGTTTATGAAAATTTTTAACCAATGAGATATAAACAAGATGATGATCGTTTAAGAAAAACATATCTGTATGAAAACATGCTATATTGATATATATATTGTCAATATATGATAGAATAAGTTATATTGTAATATTAACATACATAAATAGCCAATACATGTTATTTTAATATTTGTGGTCCATACAAGAGATATTGTATAAACGTTGGAATTCTTAGTTTTATGCACAGAAAAAGATTTTTGAAGGATATGAATGGTCTCAAGACATGAAATAATTTTACTCTTTACATAATTTTTATTATACGATATGTGGACCAGTATGGTCACATGTTATTTTGTCTTCATATTAAATACACACCCATAATAATGTAAATAGCTTAAAAGATATGAAACAATTTTGCTCTTCATGGAATGTTGGATGTCAGGGAAACCATTTTGTATTTACTGAAAATATTTTGTCTCAGTTTTTTGGTTTGTAAGATAATTAATTTTGCACAAGTCCCATCTTTTGGTTCATATTCAAATTATAATGAAATATTGATAATAATTTTCTGAGGTTTATTTTATCTTTATATGTTCAAATTTACTGCATGCATTTAAAAAACACCTTGTGTATGACACTTCAGTATTTAAAGTCATTTTGTTTTTAAAAAGTCAAGAGAGCTTGACCCCTCCTTAAAAACCATATTTTTTTAAGTCATGAAATAAAAGTTGTACATGAGATAGCACCATCTATTGCTGAAATATTCCTTTCGTTTGAAAATCATGAAATAAAATATTTGACATTTTCCAAAGGTGAGGCGTTTTAAAGTCCTTGCATGAGTACATCCTTATTGATCATTCCTTGATATTATATCCTTAGGATCGGTATTTATACAGTACTTTTACCCGTTTCTCTTTTAAACATAATCACCTCTCAGTGTTCATTATGAAAATATTGGACGTTCTTTCCATTAGTTTCTGACCTTTATGATCGAGGAGTCCGATTTGAAAATATTGTTTTTCTAAGTATTGGTATTTACATTGAGCCTGGTCCATGTTTGTACAGTTGGGTCAATAAGACCCCAAGTCCGTGTAAAAGGGCCTCGTCCAATTCATTCATATGCTTGTTTCAGTATTTTCCCAAATAAAGCAGGATCTTAGTGGTGAATGGTACAAGCAGATTGGCAGTGTTTAGAAAGTGTGTAACGCATTTGAATGACAGAGAGGTGGACAGAGGAGTTATAAGGCATGGCACCTGTAAGTGGTGTAGGAAGTGATATGGGGCTGTACTGCATCACTGGACCATGTGAGGGGAAGAGGCTGGATTTTACCCAATATATAGGTATGTATACACATTGAGGCCTGTAGGGCTTGGATATTTTTATTTTGTTTTCACCCTTTCCCTCATAGAGGACACCATGACCTATGCGAACAGCATAAAACCAGATCAGCCTGCGAGTAACTCGCAGGCTGATCAGGTTTTATGCTGTTCGCTGCTCCTCAGTGGTCTGGAAATGAGGATTTTGTAATTTAATTTGGTAAGGTTTAACTGTGGTTTTCTGCAGATCAGGCTTTATGTGGTACCTATTGAGTGCGTCAAAATGAGTCTATATGAGGGAAAGGGTTAAGGAGTTTTCAAATTAAAAACATATACTCCCAGACTTTTAAAATGCCCCATGAACAAAACTTGGATATTTTAATGTCTTTTCATGGAAAAGTCGGTAACCTTGCCACATGCGCCAATCTATTGCTGAAATATGCCTTATTACATTCCTAGATAATCTAAAATTGTTTAAAAAAAACATGAAATATTTTATGTTTTCCAAGTTGATGCATTTTTAAGGTCATTGAGTATATTTTGTAGATGACAAAGACATTCACTGGAGTCAGTATCCGATGGTGTCTCAACTTTACCATATCCAGACAGTATCTAAGGCATTTTTTGCATGTCTAACAACGATTTTGGAAAAGACAATAATGCAAATTTGACTTACTCTACGATAGTTAAACAATGTGTAATCACAATCCATTTTTTTCAATGACTGTAATTTTACTGTGGCAAGTGCTGCATTCCATATACTTAATATAATTATGAACAACATCATATGATACTGGTATTTTTCCTGTGAGTGACAGACATAGTCTCTGATTATTGTTAAACATATTCTGATCATTAGAGATGATTTTGCTGATAATAAATGCATTGCTTTGAAACTGCATGACACACACAAAATACACAGGGCTCATTAAGTCAGCTGAGGATCATTACGGTAATTATGCCCCTTATTTACAGCAGTTAGAATTATTAACTTATTGTTAGGTACAAGCGACTGTTGAAAGGAAAAAAGGAAAACATTGCACACAGATATGGTAGCTATTGGATCGTTATCTTTTCTAACAAAAGAATGTACTACTTTTGGATTTAAACTTTTACTATAACTATCTGTGAATTTTAAGGATTTAGCAATGCAGGTCACAGTAAGGGTATTTCTTTTTATATTTTCGGCTTTTTTTTCCTAGTAGAGAACTTGAGCATTTTTTTTTATGGTTTAAAGTGATTTCTGCTTCATCAAATGTCATCCTAGAGCTGTTTGAGATAGCTATCCAGTAGGGCTTTGACTGACATTGATGAAACAGAATCCGAAATGAACTTCACCGTAGATGTAAATCTCTTCTAATCTTTTAATTTTATTAACTGGCACCCATATGGGTAAGCATATCTTCACCAAGTACAACCCCTTTGAAAGCACGATGAGACTAAATTACTTTGCTTAAATAGATTTTATGTGGTCACTTTCTAATTTTGGTCATCGCGCTGTTCTGCAATGGTAGTGCATGTGACTGGAAATCTGAGGGTTGTAGGTTTGATCATTATCTCTCCAGATGCAAAGTACTGGTCCAACTCAAAAGCTTTTGAGAAAGATGAATATAATTTGTAAGAACTTGTTTCCCAACCGATGTTAGAAGTAATGTTACTACCTTGTGTCTCGCTAGCGCTCGACACGGTAGTAAATCCGTCCCTATATACTCTATGGAGCAGAGCGATCGTGATTCACAACCGCTGATTTTTCAAGAAGATGAAGCAAAAATATGCAACTAAAAACACATTGGGCTATCTATTGACAATTAATCTCCTACCCAAAAGTATCGTCAATGTCATTTTCGAAGTTTGTAAGCACTTTTTCTGAAACCGACGTGTGTTATTGTGTTCTAATCTGATCTTCCGGTATCATTCAACTCGGAAATGAAATCCGATGATTTTGAAAATGTTTGTGTATTGAAGGGTTGCAAAGGGTTTTCTTTTGAAAATACGACCAAAATCGGTAACACTTTCATAAGATACACTGATTTATAGTTGCAAAATCCGCTGTCAAGCCGTATTTACGAAAATCAATTTTGCTCCAATAAATTATGAACATGGAATCGTAACGTCGGTGGCCCGAAGGATTCGCCACAAGACGTTTCGACATCGTAACTAAACCGATGTAAGAATATCTAGAGATTTTGATAAATTATGAAAAAGATATTTCAAAACCTGATATATCGGCAAAAGTAGATGTTGACTGATTAGGTTTTAAGTTGTATGTCAGACATGGGTGACCCAGTTGGTTAATGCACCGCTGTGGGCTTGATTTTTCCACATTATTTTTCACTGGTGTTTGCATGGTGTTACTGGTGGCCTGTATTGCTTTCATTACTAATGAACCCTTGCCCCTAGTTCTAGCAGATATTGAAAATCATCCTTATACTCAAACTCAAATTCATATTTAAGTATGATAATCAAAGACCAATTAAACAAGGATTGGTAACTATAGACAGAAAGGGTAAGTGGAAAACACAACCAACATGGGTTACGACTGGTAGACAGATTTTATTTACCAACTAGTTTTGACCCTCATTTGTCTTCATCAAGATAATATTAAAAGATTGGTAACTAGTCTAAATCTCACAAAAGCATGTAAGAAATTGTCCAATTCTCGCAAAGTCTTGTTTTCAAATATCTCCTATTCTGTCGAAGATACATGAAAGTAAATTACACCCTATTATAGATCAAATCATTACCATCAAAATGATACCTTATGCATTAGTCAAGAAACAAGAATGTCTCATAAAATAGGAAAGTACCTGCATGATGATAACTATGTAAAATATGTTGTTTTTCTGCTACACTGGTTGCATTTCAATAATTTAACCCTTTCCCTCATATAGACTCATTTTGACACACTCAATAGGTACCACATAAAGCCTGATCTGCAGAAAACCACAGTTAAACCTTACAAAATTTAATTATAAAGTCATCATTTCCAGACCGCTGAGGAGCAGCGAACAGCATAAAACCTGATCAGCCTGTGAGTTACTCGCAGGCTGATCTGGTTTTATGCTGTTCGCATAGGTCTTTTCATGGTTTCCTCTATGAGGGAAAGGGTTAAAATAAACTGAAAATAATTCCTTGCAGTAAAGAAATGATAATTTCATAATATGTTTATATTTTCCTTTGTGAATTTTCCTTACCTTTTTGAAGGTTTACAATATTCAAAGCTTAAATAACGTTTTCATTGGCTTTTATAGGAGTTTCCTATCTCTGTTGAATTTGTTTGTGAGAACCATGCTCAAATTAGTCCGATCAAGGAGCCATGTTCACAATTTCTTTTTAAGTACATTTTCAGTCAAATTTCATACTTAATTATGCGGCATAAGTGAGAATCTTTTTGTTTGTTAACACTGCACAAAAATCATCTCAGTTTCAAACTCAAATTTGAGCAGAGCATTTAAGAATTTTTCGAGAATACAGGGCGTGATTGACACTTGAATGGTTAAGGATGTTCAGATATATTGTTTAAAATGAAGGGGTCCAATGGTATTGTTTGCTGCCTAAATCTCTGATGGTTATGAGTTTGAGGGTGCCGTTATCCAGTGGTAACATACCCAACTGTGGATCTGAAGGTTGTGGGTTCAAACCTCTTTGTGGTGGCAAGAATTTTCCTTGACCTTCCCAAGTACATAGTACTGGTCCAAGTGGCCAGAGGGAATAGTATAAGTTGCAAGAACTTGTTTCCCAATCAGGTTTAAACTCTCTTGGCTCAGGACAAAAAAAAAAAATCCATATACTTTTCATTGTGCAAAGTACTGGTCTAACCCAGTGATTGAAATTTTCCATTTTATATGTACAAGAAACGAGTTCAAAATAAGATGAAAAATGTTGATACATGGAAATAAAACCCTGAGGCAAAAACACAATAATATTTTTATATGTGGTTATGTTATAAGAATTACAAATACAGGAAAAAATGGTTTTGAAATATTAAGTAGAATGATGATTGATTTTAACAATAGATATGCTAGATACAGTAAAGTGATAAATCTCCTTGGCAGTGTAACTAAATCAGTTATGAAATTGGAAGACCAGGCAGCATGGATTAGTCCAGACATACTTATAACAGCATTGTACTGCAGTGCCCCAAGATCCTCCTTGATGGCCGATGGGGAAGTATGCAAGTGAAATGACTGGCGATGATCACAGTCATTCTACGGTAGTCAGTGGTGATGGTGTCGTCAGTGAGAGCCATGCATACTGATCTGCCAACCAACCAAGTGTCCAAGCCGGCTGTAAATGTATTGTGTGCATTTTAATGGATTTGCTTCCGGAGCTTATAGTCCTAGTGGTTTATTGAAGCAGTTCATTAGAATCTGTGGAGGTTGTGGGTTTTATTGTAAGCTGAGAAGAAGTGGGAAATGAATTTGAAAAAGGCAGGATTTAAGACCTTTTAAGAGGCTGAGAACATGATAAGTGGATGTTGGTGTAGGGAGATTCAGGGATGGAAATTGAGGCAGTGATTGTTAATAGATGATAAAATTTAAAGGTTAGTTAATTATGAGTGTGAGACATTTTTGAGATCTTAGATGGATTACAATTGATGCGTTATAATTGGGAAACTAATATTCATGGTGAAAGTTTACATTTTTTAATTTTTTTTTAAATTTTTTTTTTTTAATTTAGAAAGTAGTTTAAAGATGGTAAATGTTTAGTTGAATGAATGTCAGATATATTTTTTTTCTTCTTCTTCTTCTTTACATCTATTGTTTACTCTTTCAGGATGGATGTTTTTCTTTTACTATTGCATCAATTTTAATTTTATTTTGCGTTCAGTTATTTTTTATATGTTTTTATCAAGACAAAACTAAAACACCTATATTCTGTAGAATCACTATAAATCGGATTTTAAACAGTTGGATATAAAATATATTATTATATGAAATTCCAAAGATAAAATTTATTGTAAGTAAGTTTGTAATCTTTTTTAATTAAAGTAGGTTTTTCTATTTTTACTTTAATTAGTAAACCTACTAGCACACAGTCTGTGTTAATCCCTCTTAACAGTTCCTAGCTGGGACAAGGCTCCGTGTTTCTCAAAAATAAAAACAATATATGATGGTTTTCAAATCAAAATATGGCTATTACATATAATTGGGATTCATAATTATAAAAGATGTAAACATGTATGAGAAATAAACTCAAGACTTGGGTTGTTGACAAAATTAATTAGGATGTAAGTTAGTGATGTTTGAATTTGAGCCAGAGATTGTATTTCTTGATTTTTGTGACCTGAGGCCTGGAAAGAATGTAACAACAGGGATCCAGCCTTGACCTTTCAGATTAATTAGTATATACCATCTCTTATCCATGGCATTAAAAAATTTTTAATTGGACTTGTCCTTTCTTCCTCCTAAACTATACCATTAGTATCATGGGTTGCTTGCTAAAGATTAAGTGATTGAATAGCGAACAGTGCAGACCATGATCAGCCTGAACATCTGCAAATGAGTCACAAGTGCCCACAGCATTGTGAGGGTTAAATGTGTAAGATTCCCATGCTGTCCTTCTTGTGCTCTAGCAGATATATGCATGCAATATTATTATTTTTTTATTTTTTATTTATGTGGTCATTTTATAACTCGGATGTTTTATATCTTAATTTTTCACTTTAAAGCTGCTGATTCACAGATGGTTTTTGACTAAGAATTTGATTTTTAACTATCTGTGTGTATTTCATTTATCAAATCCCCCATCTACAGACTTTTTGCCACCCAATGCAACATTCCGTGATAATGAAAAAGTGAGTTTTTTCTTAATTATAATAAGTTTTGATCCTATAATAAGAATAATAAAACCTATATTTAGAAATTCTTTTTCCTTGACTGACCACATTCACTCTTCTTGTATGCGCTCACTTCACAAGCAGAAAAAATTAACAACACTTTACAAATTGTTACCTGGCTACTGGTAGATGTATCATATTGTGAAATGTGTGACTTGGTACTGCTTCTGGGATACCATATTCTAAATTTAACAGATCTCTCGGAAGTTGGTTTATATGAAAATAACGTTTTCCTGAGCAATATAACCTTCACATGGCAAGTTTACTTCACCAATGTTAATAAGGAAGAGAAGAGAAAAGCTTTTTTTATTCAACCGATCATCTGTGAACAAGCTGCTTTAAAGTCCTTTGCCTCAAAAAATAAAAAAATAAAAATCAGAAAAAGAATATCACAATTTCTTCTGAAGCAGTCATTGGAAAAATAAAATTGCATAAAGATTTAAATTGCTACTGTTAATATTTTAATAGGATGATTGAAATAGAGCACATAAAATATGTTCAGCTTCCCCTGCCGCCTTCACACACACACATACTCTTATATGACTGAGTTTGAGTCTGTGAACCTCTTTCCCCACGAACATAAGCGTGTATGAATAATAGCTTGATTAATTTACAGCACAGATTTTTGAAACAATGGATTTTTCTTTGTAGTGCTGACTGTGTAGAATGTGAACTCTGATATTGTATGCATGATCAAACAGAGGATACCTTGATCAGACATCTCAATTCTGGATATGTCTGATCTGGGTTTGCTCTGTTTGCAAATGCATAAAAATGCATCTTATATGAGAAAAAGGGTTAGAAATTTAAGATCCATTGTTAGGTTTGAGATATGCCCGATCAGACTGTAAGCAGTTCTCATTGTAACAAGGTTTAATTGAGTAACCTTCTATATATCAGATGTTCCAGTGATACATCTTAAACTAGACCATACTGCAGAGTTTTATTTTACCCAACTTCACAAAGTGAAATGCATCAGGCTATATAGGATTGTATTGGCATTGTCCAGTTGCACCCTGTAACATCGTGACCCCATTGGCAATTTATTCCGTTAAATGAAATTTAGATATTGTGTAGCAGGGGTATTCCTCACACATGGTGATAGCCAAAGTTAAGTCAGAAGCAAAGCTCATCAGTACATTGAGTAAGACTCAGAGTGCTGTAAAATTAGGTCTTTCTTCAGTTTACTTGCAATCTGATCTGGTTTTCTCCAAAATGCGTGATCTTAATCATCTGTTTGATTAATGTTCATTTGAGTTATGGAATTAGCATTCTCATCAAATATGGTTTTCTTTACTTTGCTCTCATGTCCCTAGTGTTCCCATTACGTGCTTTCCTGTTGGGAAGAAGCTGAAAGAGGAAATTCAAACAATTACGGCAGGCAGTTTACATAACAAGTTTGTAAATACTTCTGAACTTTACATTAAATAACACAGAAATAGGTTTCTGGTTTCCAAAAATTCTTCCTTTACAATGGCTGTTAACTGAATAAATCCAGATACGTGTATCTCCAAAATATTTGGTTCTCATTTGTCTTATTAACAGAGTTTAAACAAAATGAACTTGGTTTTCAACAAAGGTGTCTGGAACGTTTCTGAAATTTCTTAATTTAAACCATCCCCTAATTGAAATTGTATTTGACTTAATTATTGAAAATTGTGATTTTAGAATTTCTTTATTTTACTTTTTTTAAGAGTGAAAATTGTATTAATCAGACAAGAATTAGTTTTCTATCAAAAATTGTCGGAGTTGTGGATTTAACCAAGGCCCTCACGTATCAAAAAATATGTAATGGTATATCTTCTTGTTTGCACTTGGTATATTTATTTGCAGAAAATCCTAGGCCTGGCTAGAAATCCATCAACAATACTTAACTCTTAAATACTTCTGGGCAAATTTCACCTTTCCTGTTTCTCTAATAAAATTACTGAAATGCTGGTAGCGGAACATTAAATCCAAGCAAACATATATGGTAAATCATTGATTAGCTCTTAAGAATCATTAATTAGCTTTTTATTCCCATATCTGTCGTGCTGGTAATGTTATTTAAAAGTTTAATAGTTTAGGATGGAAAATAGACACTTAAATCAAGTTGCATTTAATAGAAAATACATTTTGAGGACTTCTAGATGAGTTGGAAGACTACAATGTACTGTTACATACAAGGCATTGATTAAATATATTGCATGCTTATGATGTGATTAAGTGTAGTTGAAATACACTAAAAGCAAAGGGATACTCAGTTTATTTGAATTATTTAGGATTAGCTCAGAGAAAGGAACATGTACAGTTAATATGATATCAGTTTCTGTTTGATTTCATTAAAAACAAAGAAAGAATGATAATAATGATGAAATGATCATAATAATAAGATGATAATAATGATGATGATGATAATAATGATGATGATAATAATAAAATGATAAAATATAATAATGATGATTATAATGATGATGATGATGATAATAATGATGATGATAATAATGATGATGATAATAATAATGATAATAATAATGATGATAATGATGATGATAATAATAATGATGATGATAATAATAATGATGATGATAATGATATGATTAATATAATGATGATTGAAAATAATGATGGATAATAATGATGAATGATATAAATGATGATATATGATGATGATGATGATAATGATGATACTATTATAAATCATCTCTGGATTAAACTTACCCTTGAATAATACATAAACAGCTATACATGAAGGAAATTACTGACACCAGAATATTTTGTATTTTATGCATCCATATTTAAATTCTGAAAAAAAAAAATGTGTCACTTGCTGTAAGCAAAGGTGACACATAGGTATCACTTCTCTGTGTCTGTCACACTTTACCTGTCATGATTTTCCATCAGGTGAAAACCAACACTTCTTGTATTATAAAAAATGTTAACCTGAGTGTAGAAACAACCTGTAATGGGTAACTTTTATTTGGTACCTTGCCTCTTGGAGTACATAGTGTTTAATTCAACAGTTGTCCTGTTTAGCAATTGTTGGTTTTTACCAGTGAAGGCCTGCAGACTAAGCAGGATCTGTAACATGATTTACAACAATTGACTGTCGCCCCATTATCTTAATTCAATTCATTTATTATGCTCTTTCTTTCCCAATCAGCGTTATTGACAGAACCATATGAACATCACCCTGCAGACAAGTTGAATATCAGTGAATATCTCAGATTATTGACTCTCCGTTCTAAATTTGGATGTTCCTGTGTGGGAACAGTGCAGAGCATTGGACCATTGTAAAACCATAATCGTGTTGGACCCGAGATGCACCTTTCGATAGGAAAATAAGCAGCCTTGTCTGATAGCTCTGCATTCTAACGACCACTGAGTTGGCAGTGGTATGTCACTGGGTCATATTGGTTTTGCCCTGTCCCTGTATTGCAGCATTTTGTGTGGTGTTTGAACATTGAAAATCTTGATCAGACTGCAAGTAATTGACCCAGATGCCACCTGATAATTGATTCGTTCAGTTAGGTATATGCTGTTGGGCCACAATTTATATACAACTGTTGGTTGCTCCATGCCATATACATACATTTTTTCAAATGCCATCACTGCCATTAAATGCTAAAATTCAAATGTAAATGGTTAAATACATTTACAGTAGACATCTCTAGCTCTTTTTTTTATCACTGTCTGTCTCTCTCTGTATCTGTCTGTTTGTCTCTCTCTGTTCATATCTGTCTGTCTGTCTCTCTCTCTATGTATCTGTCTGTCTCTCTGTGTATATATATATGTTTGTCTTTCTCAGTCTCTCTCTCTCTCTCTCTGTACATATTTGTCTTTCTGTCTGTCTCTCTCTTTCCCCCTCTCTCTGTATCTGTCTGTCTGTCTGTCTGTCTGTCTCTCTCTCTCTCTCTCTCTCTGTACCTATTTTACTTCTGTCTGTCTGTCTGTCTTCTCTCTCTCTCTCTCTCTTTCTCTCTCTCTGTATCTGTGTCTGTATATCAGTCTGTCTGTCTGTCTGTCTCACTCAGTCTCTGTATCTGTTTCTTTCTGTTCCTATCTGTCTGTATGTCTGACATTCTCTCTCTCTCTCTCTCTCTGTATCTGTCTGTCTTTGTCTCTCTCTCTGAATCTGTTTCTCCATCTGTCTCTCTATCTGTATCTGTTTCTCCATCTGTCTCTCTATCTGTGTCTATGTTTCTCCATATGGGGCACTTCCTCTGGTGAAAGACATAGAATTACTATCAGATGCACCCTTGCCTGGCACTCGGCAAGTGGGGTAGAGAGACATCATTTAATATACTTTTTTGCTGTGAAAATATGTATGAGGAAAATAATGAAGGCAAAAAGAGTGGTAAATGCCTTTTTTTGCCCCAACCAAAAATGGGGGGCAAAAAGATTTGCCATTGTCTGTCCATCCATATGTACATCCGTCTGTCCATCCCGAAACTTTATAACACGCATAACTCTGAAATTTGTACAACAGACTTGAAACTTCATGGATATATAAATCAGGACATGAACATGCGCACCTTGGTATTTTCATTGAACCGCCATTGAAGTTGACAGAGTTATGGGCCTTTGTTTTTGAAAAAATATGAAATTTTATGCTTGTGATGCATTTAAATTAACTCTAAAAGTATTTGTACTACAGACTTTAAACTTCATGGATATATTATTCAGGACATGAACATGCGCACCTTGGTATTTTCATTGAACTGCCATTGAAGTTGACAGAGTTATGGGCCTTTGTTTTTGAAAAAATATGAAATTTTATGCTTGTGATACATTTAAATTAACTCTAAAAGTATTTGTACAACAGATTTGAAACTTCAAAGATATATTATTCAGGACATAAACTTGTGCACCTGGGTATTTTCATCAAACCATCGTTGTAGTTGACAGATTTATGGACCTTTGTTTTTGAAAAATATAGAATTTTATGCTTGTGACGCACGTAACTTATTTTAAGCTTGAAACTTCAAATTTTGTGCACCTGGGTATTTTTATCGGATCACCGTTGACAATGCCCAATTCACCAGATGTTTGAGCACTTGTCTTGTGTTTCTATGGTGGTTATTAGAATATAAAAAAATGATGTTATTTTCTAATAAATTTGTTAGAAAAGATTATTGCTGTGCTCTCTTCTTCATTAAATGCCAGTGCATTTTTATGCCCCCCCACCAAAAGTGAGGCATATAGATTTGCCATTATCCGTCCGTCCATCCCAAAACTGTGACACAGGTAACTCTGAAGGTATTTGTGCTACCAACTTTAAACTTCATGGATATATTACACAGGACATGACTTGTGCACCTGGGTGTTGGCCTTTGTTTTGGAAAATGCGATGGGTGGGGGCATCTGTGTCCTCTGGACACATTTCTAGTTTTTTCAGGCATAATTTTAATCATATGTATTCAATTATATGTCACTATCTGTATTTAATCAGTTAAAAGCAAATACGCATTTTTGTATTGTGTAAACATCAATAATACTTTCAGATAATCCATGCGCAGCTGTACAAGGATCTCTGGAATATAACAGAAGTTATGAGTTGATTAATGTTAGACAGTGCTGTACCAGCTCACCAGACAAGAAAGAGATACCCTTGCGCTGATTCAGATGTGGAAATAAGAGACGAAAAGCTTGCAAATTTGTGGAAGAAAATATTGTCATTAGACTCATTATGGCTATGTTACTGCATATTGGATGGAATTAGGTGGTTTCTCTGTGTTTTCTTTTTGATATCTAGTTTCAGTATTACATGAAGAGCAGAATTGTTTCATGAATTATTTACGTGTTGAAATATTTAGATTGTGTAACGGACCTTAAATTATTGCAATTAGAACTATTTAGATTTTTTTTCTACAATGTTTTTGTTACTGGAAATACCATTTTTATGAAAAATAATTAAAATGAGGTTGTTACAACATGATTTAATTTTTTCTTCAGATGATTATTTCTTGTCATATTGAATGAAAGTCATATATTTATTTCTGTAACCAAGAATGGATGGTCAGTTTAAGACCAATCCTTTTGTTTCATAATATTTTATCATACAACTTTCTCAGTTTTGTTCTGCATATAAGAAATTTTAAATGTAGTTATGGTTGATTGTGGGTGTGAAAATTAGAGAAGTCAAAGTTTAAGATGTCTCAGGATCGCTTGAATCCGATACTTACGGCCAACAATGATATTAAGTCGGCAACGATGGAAACTTCTCCATCGGACAAGTTGCTGACGGAATGTAACGGGGGCGTCGGCAATCACCAGCCCAGTCACCAGGTGAAGGTGGATATATGCGTGAACGAAAAAGGTGAGACGCAAATATCGAACTGTCAACCAAGGGATGCAGACATGTACACGGACTCAGTTAAACACGTACATGTTCGGAGCAGGAAGTGGACATGTCGGGAGAAATACCTTGTGGCTTTCTGTCTTGTGATGTTTTTATCTTGTGTGGCCTTCATTCTCATTGCCTTCGGGAAGACGGATATCTTCAATTCCAGCTGTCAATGTTCTGGTAAGTTATTATATGTTTCTGTGTGGAAAACTAAAGTTTACTCCTGTCAATACAGACATGGCCCCATAATTTGAAGAATTCCTTAAAATCCTGATCAAAAAAACAATATTCTTACATATTCTTGGTAGTTTTTGATAAATTTCTTTGGGCTAAAATTCAGAATGAGTCATTTTGAGATAATTATTATATGCCATTTCAAGAGCTGAATGTGAAATTATTATAAGTGCCTATAGGAAATAGAAAGAGATGGAACAGTTTCACATTCAGCCCTTGATTTTCGGTCTGTTACATTATAAAAATCAAGATTCTGGAACCAAAAAGACTGTACACAGATCCTCTTACTTCTTATAATTCTATGAACCTGTAGACTTGTAGGTATTACTGTCCCAGTGGCCAAGGGGTTATAGTGTTCACCTTGTGGGTTCCATTCCCAGCCGCAACATACTTAAGTCGTTAGAAATTCGTACTGGTAGCCCATTGCTAAGCACTCAGCATAGATTCATGGTAGTTCCAGGACTGGTGGGCCCGTTGTCAGGATAATATGACTAGGAGTGGTATCCTGCCACATGTCTCACATGTGTCTGGCATGATACTGCAGTGTGGGCATGCATCTCATATCTGTCTCAGTAGAATTACTCACAAACTTAAAAATATTTCACTGTCAGTGAGGAATTAAACCCAAAAAACAAACAAATGGTCAAATGGCATTCCTTCTTATTAATTCTGTAATTTTTAAATTGTTTAGAATATAAAAATTACATCCTGTCTCCTTGACGGGCTGTTAAGTTGTTCAGGTGATGGGAGTTTGTGTATCATCCAAGTCAATATTGATCACTACAACATTTAGCCACAAGAAATAGAATCTTCCATGTGAGGGAACTGTTTTTTCTTTTACCTTTAAATACTCCCTCTTTACAAATTGAAGTTGGGTTTAATAGAAATTATGCCCCTTTGTTCTATCTCTCCCTTCTACGCAGGAAGATTTATTGTTGAGTCAAATTTGTATATTGGGGGTACAAATCGCCCTTAGCCCAAGTCTTGTTTACATTAAATTTATCCAGAAGAATCGGAAGCTTTTGTTTGGCATCCAGGTTATTTCTTCCAATAAAAAATTAAGCTTTTCTCACACATGCATGAACACAATCTAATTCTACTGGAGCATATAAATCATAATACATTTCTTGGAAGTTGCGCTTGTCAGGACTTGACACATTGACAGGAAGGTCGGTCAAAAGCCCCGTTTCCGGGATGTATTAACAACAAACAAGTCGGTCATGCAATAGAAAGATCTTGACATGTCAACCCAGATACGGCTTTTTTCTCTCAGATGCTTGATAGATAGCCAAAATATTAATGACCATAATATTGATGCTAGATGAGCAAACAGAACTTTATTTGCTGTTTTGGCAAAGACTTTAGCCAATTACAATGAAAAGGCTTTCAGGATGAAAATGACAAAAGTGATCATTGTGAAGCTAGGTTAGATTTACGATAGGTTATCGAAAGTCTGATCATGTTTTATGTACTTGCTACTTATCATTAACCCTTTCCCTCATATAAACTCATTTTGATGCACTCAATAGGTACCACATAAAGCATGATCTGCAGAAGGCCAAACTCAATCCTTACCAAATTTAATTGTAAAATCCTCATTACCAGACCACTGAGGAGCAGCGAACAGCATAAAACCTGATCAGCCTGCGAGTTACTCGCAGGCTGATCTGGTTTTATGCTGTTCGCATAGGTCTTTTCATGGTATCCTCTATGAGGGAAAGGGTTAACTCTAAGATAAGATGTCAACACTGTGGTTCTGTTCAGACTGAGGATTGTTTTTCATCCCCTTCTCCTGACATGAAAAAGTAGTTCCTTGATCTGATAACCTTTTACTTTATATAGACTCATTGGCTGCCTGATCAGGGTCTATTCTGTTTGCTCTTAAAAGATTGTAGCTCAGAGTTTACAGTCTGCATGGCAAAGTCAATTACACTGTTTCACATACCACTTTAAGTTCAGTCAATGAAGGACTATAAAGTCATAAATTTGTTCATGAATATTTATGAGGTAAAGGGTTAAGTTTTAATCTAGGCTTATATTCATGCAACTTGCTATACTTAGTGCTAGTGAACCTATCAATGTTTTGCCCTGGGCGGGGTGGGGGGGGGGGGGGGGGGAGAAAGTACCAGTTTCCCCAGAAAATAGACATCAGCAAACATGTATCATGTATAATGTTGGGATTTTTACATATTTACATATTACCAGTGTCCTACTGGGTGGGTTTGACTCCAGAAATGAAAAATGTCAAATTATCCAAGGTCAGCGTGCAGCTTCCCCAGTAGGGCAAATCATTCATAGGTGCATTAGTTGTTTTAAAATTTTAATTTTTGTAGACACAATTTTGATTTTCCTGTTTTATGAAATTTTCAAAAACATGACAAAGTTAGTATAAATTAATACCTTATGAACTAACAATATCATTTTTGTACTAAGAAATAAAATATATATTTGGTTAATTTTTTGAAAGAAACAAGAATGATGAAATATAACCCTAAGTATTTATGTATTACTTTGCATTAAGTATGGAATTCAAACAAAATGCATGTTGCATATTATCTTGTGATCTTGAATGAATGGCTACGTCTATTTCATTAATATGCAAAAATTTAATTATAACGTTTCATGTAGTGTGTTTCAATGTAATACCCAGAGCAGATCAACCACTTCGTTACAACAGCTGGTTTATAGCCAATTACTTGTGTTTTAATTGATCTGTGGTGAATTTGCCATTAGTCACTGTAGTATAGTACATCCTGTCCCTTCCAGTCCCGGCATGAAAATTAACTGAATCATTTATAATAAGATAATGTTGGGAGCATCAGGCCACTCTGAAGTGTGTTTATCTGTGAGAAATTGGTTTATTACTTGACTATAAGTGATACTGTGTCTTGTCTAATGATTAAGCTAATGGACTGGACAGTTCTAGAGAGTTTAATCAGCAGGGAGCTGATGGACACTGATAAAAACACTCACGGTTTTCCATAGGAATAAAGTTTAAAATTATTTATTTTAGCTCAATTGGGAACCAAGTTCTTACAACTTATACTTATCCCTCATGATGGTTCCTGGGTTGGACCAGTACTTGGCACCTGGGAAAGTCATGAAAAATCCTTGCCCCCAACGGGTTTTGAACCCCAAAACCTTGTGTTTCGCAGTTTGATATGTTACCAGTAGACCACTATGCCCCTCTATAGGAATAAAGGGCAGATCCATTACAACGCAGTGTGCTAGTCCTAATCTAAATACAGTGCTAGATTTTGGACTGCATATGATAAGAGAATTCACTAGCCCTAGTACCTTAGTTTACCTTGTGACCTAGATGTCATGGTTATGACATATCTAGTCGTTCAAAAATAGGATTGATATATTTTCTTGATTGGTATTAGCATATAAATGTGGTTCCAGACCAGATTTTGCAGTGTCAGGAAAATGTGACTGGTGTGGTATCTTGCCATTTGTCTATGGTATGGTATTGCAGTAATGTCTGTCTCATATAGGCCAAATGACTACTAATTACTGTTACATGGATATTAATCCCAAGCAAATAAATAGCAATACATTGATTTAGGTCAATTGCTTGAATTTTTCTGAACATTTATTTGCATCCACACTATATTATAGATTTGGTGGTTGTGTTTGTGATAAATAGGATGAAAAAAAGGAATGGACCTGAAATCATTCAGTTCACAATTATACAAAATCAATGTGTGTAAATGTCCAGTAAAGGCAAAGGACACAGTGGCCACTGTTAGCATATATGACTGCAAATCCAAAGGTTGTGACTATTTTACTTGACTTGACTATTTGAGTTTATTGTTGCTTTGACAGTATTTCAGTCATACAGCGATGTCCAGCTAATTACAGGTGGAGGAAGACCCTGAATGCACGAAGGCTAGAACCACCGACAATCCGAATGACCCTGCCGGGATTCGAACCCACACTGTGAGGGGCTTAGTGAGTGTTAAAGTCAGCGACTTTACCCTCTCGGCCACGGAGGCCCCCAAAGGTTGTGTGTTCAAGTCATGACTGGGGGGAGGGGGGTAGAATTTCCCATAATATTCCCAGATTCAAATTACTGGTCCAACCTAGGAACCATTGAGAGGTATAAGTTGCAAGAATTTGTTTTCAAGCATTATGTTATAATACAGTAAAATAGAAATCTTTTTTGGACTTTTTCTTGTAACATACTATCATGGCTTTTATCTCAGCAATTAATCATAGGCTTGACTTGAAACTTCATAAAGTTGTTCAATGGCACCAGGCTATCAAGTTTGTAAAGTCTTGACTAATTGTAAATGATGGCCCCTTTTGAACTCAGAAGTTTTGGTTAAAGATTCGTTTGCAACTGATATATAAGCGTCAGAATATAAGCGTCAGAATAGCCAGGCATGCTGTCTTGTATTCTTCTGTCACAAATCATTTGTATGCGTCAATTATGATCAAATATCATTGAGAGAAGATCTCAATGGTGTGAATTCAGAGTCAAGGCCACTGTCGACATCGGTTGTATTTTATGTCCACTCATATACCTGTTGGTAGAAATCTGAGGTATTAATTTGTCATACTTTTGGTTGTATTTTATGTCCACTCATATACCAGTTGATAGAAATCTGAGGTATTAATTTGTCATACTTTTGGTTGTATTTTATGTCACTCATATACCAGTTGGTAGAAATCTGAGGTATTAAGTAAGATCTCTGATAATCATTTCATAAATGATGGCTTATTTATCATCACTGATGAAATGAAACCAAAGCAAAACTATTGGGGACTCAATTACTGTTGGTTGGACGTTGAACCCAAAAGACTAAAAAACACAAACAAAAATTGCAAATACCAGAACTCTTTGAAATGATTTGAACATATCTTGATAAGATCTAACAGAGATAGAAATGAAGAATAACTAGAATATTCGGTTTACTATATAAAAATATATTGAGGACTTACTTTGAAATAGACACACAATAAGTACAATGTTTTTTTGCATCATGTAAGAGAGTAAATGAGAAAAGAAAATAGAAATGTGTTGATTTGTAAAGCAAAAGATAGAGAAAGAGGGAGAGAGAGAGAAAAAAAATGAATGATATTGAGAAGAGCATGTATTTACATTATTCCCAGTATACATGTATTATGACATTTATCAGATGTACTTAACCCTTTCCCTCATATAGACTCATTTTGACGCACTCAATAGGTACCACATAAAGCCTGATCTGCAAAAAGCCAAACTCCAACCTTACCATATTTAATTGTAAAATCCTCATTACCAGACCACTGAGGAGCAGCGAACAGCATAAAACCTGATCAGCCTGCAAGTTACTCGCAGGCTGATCTGGTTTTATGCTATTCGCATAGGTCTTTTCATGGTATCCTCTATGAGGGAAAGGGTTAAACAAATGTACATTATATATGTCTGGAGAAAATAAAAGATGAAAAAAATAAATCTATTTAAGAAGTGTATGGATAAGGATTTCACATCAGACTTATAAATACAGGATGTAAGTGTACATCACAAAGTGTTCATGTATAGCCCTGTAACTTCTCTCACATGACGTTTAGTAACGGGCTCAAATGTGGTGTGAGATTGGTAGAGAAAATTGGTTAACAAACCACGAACACAGCTTGATATCTCCTAGCTCCCCCATTATTTTTGGTTGATTTAGATAACATAACTTATAAAAAGTGAGGTTTTATAGATTTTGCTGCATATAGGGGGTGCCGCAATGTTTATTTGAAGATTACAAAAATGATGGAAAAAGAATCAAGGGGATAAATTGCAAAATTTATTTTACATTTTATATGAAAAATATATTTAAAATCTTGATGTATTTCTGAATGGTAGAGTAAACACTTATTTTTAATATACTTTTTAAGTTCCTATCTCAGGAAAACACAGTTCTGGAAGAAATATTAGACAATATGTAACATGGAATTTGAAATTTATCAAAGTTATTATAAATCATTGCATGCAGTATTTTCTATATCTGAAAATAAATCCATTATATCAAGACTATCTTACATTAATTTCCTGTGGAATGATTGAAACCATCGTCAAATAACTGATGACTGCTGATTACGCTACTCTTAATACATCACTCATGTTTTTTTTCTATCACTGTTTCATCATTAAGGTCGATAGCTGATACAGTTATCCAGTTGGATGCAGGATTACTTTGTCCTGCCATCATGGCGTTAACCTATCATGATATCCTTTATCCTGTCCCCAGCACTGATGTTCTTACCTTCTTGGGGTGAATGTCCTAAATTTAAAAAGAATTTTGACTGGCTTTTAATTGTCCTTGTTTATGCGTAAAAATGTTGCCTTGCTAATTGAAAATCCCACGGTTGATGAATGGAGAGTAACAGAATGAATTGACGATGGGTATCTGACTATGGATTGAAGGGCTCATGGTTAGCTGTTGTGACTGATAACTCTTGCACCCATTGGCTTCCTGTTGTTCATCCAATGTCAACAATATCTTCAAATGATTACTGGGCCAACTTAGGAGATTTATTTCTTGTGTGGTTCTCTTCAAAAAGTTCAGAAATCTAGTTGCCATGGTAATAGCAAGATAAATCTGGCAAAAACTTTCAAAGATTTGAATACTGTCAAGTGATCCATGGCCTTCATGGGCCTTTTGTTTTCTGAAGTAAATTAATCTGTATTTTTCCATCAAATGTGGAATATGATCACATTCAAGTAGGGATATGTTCACGTTTAATTGGGAATATTTTCCAGCATTTCATTTTGAAATAAAATTGGAATATGTGCCTCTGCTGGATAAAAATGACAAAGGAAAAGGGGCTTGTAAAAAATCCACTTGGTATCATAATACCGGTATGTCTGCTTTAAACTATAACATTTAAAATAGGTTCCTTGTCAGAGTGGTTAAAGCATTAACCTTGAACCAGAAGTCGTAGGTACAATCCTGAGTGACATATATGATTATTAGTATAATTGATTGGTATTGTCAGAGGACTGTATATGTCTTCATCTTATAAGGGCTTCTGTATTTCACTTGTTACAATTTTAAGCCTCTTACTGTTGAAGGTTCAAGTTTCAATCTAGTCACTTTTTGATTTTTCATGTTAGCCTTCCAGCTGGCCTGCAGTAAGCTAGTGGTTCTATCCAGTTGCCTGTATGCACTCAAAGCCTTCATTCACCTGCCATTAGCTGAATTTCATTTTACGACTGAAAAACTGCCATGGCAATGTTAAACCAAAATATCACCCCCTAACTGCTCTGGGTTCATATCTTTGGCTTGTCCTTTTGATTTGTCAATTGAGGGACATAAAAGCCTTCAAGCTGGCTTGCAGTGTGTTAGTGGTTCTATTCGGGTGCCACTTTGTGCTTGGGGTCTGTTTCCATTTGTAAATAGCTGGATTCTGGTGGAGATGCAGTAAAGGTAAATTGAAGGCATCTACAATAAATTGTATATTTGCAGGTAGACCATCATCAGAAGAGGGTATATGTCTCACAGACAAGTGCATCAGAACAGGTAAGGGCATTCCTTTGTATGATTACCATGAGACTTTTAATGATACCCCAGCTTCATTAACCCTTTCCCTCATATAGACTCATTTTGACGCCCTCAATAGGTACCACATAAACCCTGATCTGCAGAAAACCACAGTTAAACCTTACCAAATTTAATTACAAAATCCTCATTTCCTCACTGAGGAGCAGCGAACAGCATAAAACCTGATCAGCCTGCGAGTTACTTGCAGGCTGATCTGGTTTTATGCTGTTCACATAGGTCTTTTCATGGTGTCCTCTATGAGGGAAATGTTTAAATGAAGTAGAGCTATGCAGGAATCACAAGTGTTGTCCTGTAGTTTCACATCATCTCCTGGTACATCCATTTTCACAAAAAGTTCAATATCTTTTCATTTTGCCGAGTCAGGAAGTTGAAGTGGGGGTATTCATCATCTTCAGTGATAGCTCTAGTTAGACTCTTACTTCACAGAAGT
>CM037777.1:61750768-61766916 GCA_021229015.1 Solen grandis
TGAATTTCTATTCGAACAAGAGAAATAAATCAAATTTGATACTTATAAATGTTAATTACAGATATAGAGTCAATATATTTGCACTCCTTTATCAAACATTCTCACTTAAAAATACGAGATAACCTTGTTTGTAATATATATTTATTTTTCTGTCTTATTGTGCATGCTTATTGAATTTCTATGTTTATGTCAATGAGCTTTATCAATAAACTTTTGTTCTGTTAAAACTACCAAACGGCGTCGACGTTAGATCAGCAGTGTTGTGAAAGTAGTGTTTACTTTTACTTTTTATAGTTAGTTTAGCGCGTATGATTGCATCTTGCATTAGCCAGTTGAAATTAAAACATTACAGTTTGCAACATTTGCTCATGATGTAATAATTGACACTAACTGCCTTGGTTGAGGGCGTAATCTATGAAAGTGTGAAAACGTAGGGTTTATGCCCAACTGTCCCACTTTTTGATATTTTGTTTCCCAACTGTCCCACTCAAGATTTTTAGCACCTTGCTGGGTGTGTTTTGATAAGGGATTATAATCTATTTCAAACTACAACACATTAAAATGAATTGAAGTTGTATTATCTGATTTTGTTTCTGATTTTTTTTTTGATTTTGTATTTTAAGAGGTAAAATTTCATGTTTTAGTTATATTGTATTATTTCTTTCTAAAATGTGTTTATTAAGGTCCATTAATTAGGGTTAATAAATTAATTGTAATTTATAGTGTAAACATGCATTCCTTTGATCTCTGGCTTTAAAGCTTATGTGAATTGATAAAGATAAAAAATAATTTGAACTTATTAAGATAATTATCACCTCTGCTACTTTTTTCTTTAAATTGTGTTAATTGATTGGTCCAACTAAAGTCCATTTATCCTGTATATATTGCTAAGTGATTGGATTAAGAAATACAAACAAGTCCTTTGATCTAGCAGTTTACTACTTAAGGTAAACAATTTGATTTGAAGTAATTAACATTTTTGGTTATCAATTTATTGTGACTTTCAAACTGTGATATCTCATTAATGAACTGAACTGTATCAGATACAATATATTTACATTCTGATGTAAATGTCTTCATTTGATAGTAAAATTTCACTAAGTAACATCGTCTGAAATTATAAGCTAAAATGGCAAATGCACAAGTGAGTGTGCAGTTTGTCAAGAACCAACGTGGTGGTGATAGTCTGTTTACAATGGATAAAAACCACGCCAAAAACCGAAAACCAACAAGGGTGTACTGGGTCTGTCATGTCCGAACCTGTTCTGCTAAAATCACAACAGCTGACAACATTCCAGTTTCTGTGACCAATACCCATAATCATGCAGCCGAACACATGGAACTGAAGCGCCATGAAATAAATCAACTCATGCGAAAGAGGGCACGCGAAGAAACCACGCCGATTCCGTCAATATATGAAGAAGTCATATCCAGTCTGAGAGACAGAGAATGGGACGAAGATGCAGAACAAGTCTGCAAAGGATTACCAACCTTCCCCTCCACCAAGTCATCTCTATACAGGGAAAGAGGTGCATTGAGACCGGGGATACCAAAGTCCAGGAGTGACATAGATTTGGATGGAAAATGGACTGAAACGCACACTGGTGAGCAGTTCCTACTGGTTGATGAGGCAGAGAATGACAACAGGATGCTGATTTTTGCTACAAGAACAAATCTCCAGCATCTGGCACAGAACCCAACCATATATGGAGACGGAACATTTTATGTGTGCCCAGACATATTCAGCCAGGTCTACACACTCCATGGATAT
The DNA here is from genome assembly GCA_021229015.1 of Solen grandis. Taxonomy (NCBI): domain Eukaryota; kingdom Metazoa; phylum Mollusca; class Bivalvia; order Adapedonta; family Solenidae; genus Solen; species Solen grandis. The sequence goes on from CM037777.1 coordinate 61,752,540, forward strand.
ATTGATGGACACATGTATCCGTTAGTGTTTGCCCTTCTGCCTGGAAAAAGTGAAAGGATTTACTGCAGACTTTTTCAACATCTTCAACAGAAATGCAGGGAAATAGGAATGGAACTGGGACCAGACACACTCCTGATAGACTTTGAGGCAGCAACCAAGCAGGCAGCTCGCAGAGTGTTTCCAAATGTGAATGTGAAAGGGTGTTTTTTTCATTACACACAGTGTGTTTGGCGGAAGATACAGAAGCTTGGCTTAGTTGGACTGTATTCTGAGAATGAGGACTTTAAGAAACTAGGAAGAAGAGCTGCAGTTCTGCCTCTAGTCCCCATACAACATGTTGAAGATGTGTGGTTTGTCGCACTGACGGATGCTGAAAATGCAGAGATTCCAGTGGATGTTTCAAGGTTCACAGACTATGTCACTGAACATTGGGTTGAGGGAGACAAGGACAACTGGAACCATTTCGAGACAGAAGGACCAAGAACAACAAACAACTTGGAAGGCTGGCACAACAAACTAAAGAAAAGTATGAGACAGTCACATCCGAACATTTACAAGTTCTTGGAAACAATACAAAGGATTGAAGCTGCCAATGCTATCAAAATTCTTCAGCACAGTGCCGGAGGAGTGAGAGAAAAGAAGAGGAGGAAATACCGACAACTTGAACAGAGACTGTCTGCCCTGAAACACAAGTACATGGCTGAAGAAATCACTGTGATGGAGTATGCCGATTGTGCATCGCATTTGATTCGGTTTGACGAGTAACTCTGTATAGAACAGATCAGTAGGGTGGAATGTCACAGTTGTTTAAATGAAATGCTTGTTTTCAAATTAAAACAAAATACAATAAATTGTACCACATCCGAATATAGCCCTGTCTTTATTTGATTTGTTCATGACACATGAAATAAAAATAATAAATATATGAAAACATAAAGAGTTTGTTTTCTTCATTTCAGAGAGAGAGAGAGAGAATACTGACAACATCCTAAAACATAATAAGTATGATAAAACTTATTTAAAAATTTTGCAAAGCATATAACTTATTATAAATACTAAGCAATATATTAACCAAAAAATTAATAATATAAGACAATAAGACAAATAATTGCACTGAAATATTCCATCCATTTAGGTAAAGACTATAGTCACTCATCCATGACAGTCTATTGTTATCCAATTAAGCATGATTCCCAACTGTCCCACCTTGATTTTTACTGTTTTATATAAAAGTGGGACAGTTGGGAAGACACCAAACGTAGGAGACACTACTGACTTTTCGCACCTCCGTGAGCGTGTCGGCACGTGTCGAGATAACGTTTAACGATAATAATAGTATTTTAAATAACGATAATGAGGAAAAATATAACGAAACTTTCAACATGACGAAAAGATTAAACGAAATTGAAAAGGCGATTAACGGCTTAAAAAATCATAAAGCAAATGGTATTGATAGAATTTTTAATGAATACATAAAATGCAATGTTCATATTATGAGTAACATCTATGTTAAACTGTTTAATGTTATATATGACTCTGGTTTAATCCCGAATGCATAGACAATAGGAATTATATACCCCATTTATAAGAATAAAGGAGATAAAACTAAACCTGAAATTACCGTCCAATAACACTTTTAGGCTGTCTATGTAAACCATTTACTAGTGTGTTGAATGACAGAATATCATCTTATGTTGAAAACAACAAAATCATAAATGATTGCCAAGCTGGCTATAGAAAAGGATATTCTACCAAAGACAATATATTTATTTTACAACATCTTATTGCTTATCTTAACCACAATAAAAGAAATTATACTGTGCATTTATTGATTTAAAACAAGCATTTGATACGGTATGGAGACAAGGTCTGTGGGTCAAAACTCAAAACTGTAATATAAATGGTAAATGATTAAAGAGTATCAAAAATATTTATAATAAATAAAATCATGTATATTTTCTAATATAGAATCAAAATATTCTGATTTTTTTCCCTTCAAATATCGGAGTTAGGCATGGTGAAAATCTCTCCCCGATATTATTTTCTCAATTTTTTTAAACGATTTGCATTACCATTTTGACAATAAAACTAAAATAAATGGTGTTTCTGTATCCACACAAAATTATAATGTTCGGTATTTTAAAACTTTTCGTTCTCCTCTATGCAGTCGATACAGTTATTTTTGCCTAATCCGCGGAAGATCTACAGAACTCGTTAAATGCTTATTATGCTCATCAAATCCAAGCTGGGGATTTTTTGAAGATAAAGAACACATAAATTTGGTCAAAAATACAAAGGGCCATAACTCTGTGATAATTCACCCGACCCAAATGTGCCGACGATATGCACAACTAGACTTGATATAGACTTGATCTTGATCAATCAGACACAGAAGCTGATTCCAGAACACCCCCTCACAACTTTAATTGTTGCTGGCAGTTGGGGAGGGTATAAATACAGCTGCTGCGAATAACTGACAAGTTGTCGTAACAGAAACCGTTAAGATAAATGTCTTGGTGTTTAGCTGATGAAAGTGGCGGTTGTGATTATGATGTTGTTGTTGTCGATAATGATTATAACGATGCTACTGCTGATGATGCTTCTGTTGTATAGATAATAAAAAAAAATCTGTAGGCTACTTTTCTATTTCATTTTTACTTCCATATTTTCAACTTCCAACTTTTATAATTGGCTATATTTTGCATCGCGTTGTTGCTTTCCTTGTAAACAATGTAATCATGAATTAACCTTTGTATATACTATAAACAAATTAAAACTGATAAAATTTAAGAACTACAATTTATCAATTGCAAAAATGAAAATAGTATCTACAGTAAAACCTAATATAAAGACCACCTCACTATTAAGACCGCTATTTTCAGGTCCCTTTTCCCTTATTTCCCGTAAATTGAAACTCTATTATCAGACCACCTCATTATTAAGACCAGTTAACAGCAGTCCCAAGGGTGGTCTTATTATTGAGACTTTACTGTATGCTGCTTTCCTTTTCTCTGAAAGTCAAAAAAAGTAAACTGCAGATGTAATGATGATAGAAAAGTATTCGTTACTTGAGATTTCCGCCTCTCACTGTCATTTCCTTTTTAGTTGTTTGTGATGCCAGCGAAAGAGAATGTTTTGTTTTAATCACTTGATTTGGGCATAGGGGCTCGTAACTATCTTTGGATAGTAAATACGCAGGTTTCGGTCATTTTATAGTGTTATAATAAACCATGGAGGTATCTGAGGTAGAAAGCTGTAAGTCTGATACAAATCAGTGTAACATACTATTAATATACATGTACTAATAATCACATCAATTTATCGACCCCAGATACCTCCAGGGGTTTATGCAACACTTTCAAATGACCAAAACTTGTATACATGTTTTAGCGAATAACATAACATATTCTTTATTTGGCATAAAATTGAACAATACACATCTATAACCAATACATAATACATTTTACAATAAGGTGAGGTTGTTGAAACTTTTCACAAGTATTAATAAAACAACTAGATGTTTATCAGAGAAGGTATGATAATGTAGCTGGTTAGTGTCATAGATGTACATTAAAGATGAAGGTAATTACATAACATATATTCCATGAATAATTATTTGTCAGAAAGAAAAACGAAAGAATGAATACAAGACTTTATATTTTCTACAGGTCACACAAGCGTTTTTAAAGAATTTCATACTTATGTAAATCTAATGAAAATAAACATCTTATTCTACTTACTTAAAATACAAGTATTCGGATATTATTAATCATAACATTATGAATTTTGTGCATTAAACGCAAAATATATATATTTCAGTAAGTTCAGTGAATGTTTTACACTGTTATTTAAAAGAAGAGATTTTAATTTTTGAATTGTTGGCCAACGACAGAAGTATGGTTTTAGTTATTTTTTCTAATTACTATCCAAATATAGTATGATCCCTTTTGCCTGTAACGTTGACCTCGCAGCAAAACGCTTGCATAATTACCACAATAGATATTTGATACAAGTGCTTGGCGAGAAACTTGATCCTCGGGACTGAGTAACCCAGCAGGTCTGCAGATCAAACCCTCTTTCAATTGAGACGCACACAATTCCAGTGCCTTCAGTGCTTTGATTTATATTCCTTTTCTCAATATTCATTTTTTACGTTCAGATAACATTGTTATTCTTCTGTGTTCATGTGTGATTATTATCCTTTTATAAAAACAAGTAAATCAAATGTCATCTTAATTTCAAGAATCAGTAGTCCTCTATTCTTCATGTTGTGGTGAGAGGGTAACAACGAATTCAATGTTTTACAGAGTGTGACAATGGTACATTTGGTCAGAACTGTACCTCCTCTTGTGGCAGCTGTACTGGGTATGAACCGTGTGACAAAGTGACCGGGCATGTTTCCAGGGCTGTGAACCAGGTCTGAAATTGCCCGACTGTAAACAACGTAAGTATACCAGCAGTATTAGGAAATAAATATTGATTAAAGGCATTCAAAATTCCCTTCTTTGTTGACCCCAATCCATATCAACTTCGAAGATAATAGATGAATGTCAACCCGCTGGGAGTTCACAGTGAGGACCCCCAATAAACCAACTAGTAGTGTCTGTATTTCACGCTTGATGAAGATTGGGCCCATTGCCAATATCTGTAAAGCATTTTAGAATTTATAATCATAACATATTGCATCATTTTGCATTGTGCTATGAACTTATAATATCTTAACAATTTATTAATCATGAATAATTAAAGGATGCTGGTAATAGAAAGGTTTCTTTTATAATTTATCATGTAAAGGTTGTACTAATAATTGGACTGTTTGTTTTCACTTATCCCGTGAGTAAATGTATGATAATGTAGCGCTGGTCAGTGTCATAGATGTACGTTAAAGATGAAGGTAATTACATAACATATATTCCTTGCGTAATTATTAGTCAAAAAGAAAAACGAAAGTATGAATACAAGACTTTGTATTTTCTACAGGTCACACAAACCTTTTTTAAAGAATTTCATACTTATGTAAATCAAATGAGAATAAATATCGTATTCTGCTTACTTAACATACTAGTATTCGGATATTATTTATCATAACATTATGAATTTTGTGCATTAAACGCAATATATATATATTTCAATAAGTTCAGTGAATGTTTTACACTGTTATTTAAAAGAAGAGATTTAAATTTTTGAATTGCTGGCCAACGACAGAAGTGGTTTTAGTTATTTTTTCTAATTACTATCCAAATATAGTATGATCCCTTTTGCCTGTAACGTTGACCTCGCAGCAAAACGCTTGCATAATTACCACAATAGATATTTGATACAAGTGCTTGGCGAGAAACTTGATCCTCGGGACTGAGTAACCAGCAGGTCTGCAGATCAAACCCTCTTTCAATTGAGACGCACACAATTCCAGTGCCTTCAGTGCTTTGATTTATATTCCTTTTCTCAATAAAGTTTCCTGTGTGATTATTATCCTTTTATAAAAACAAGTAAATCAAATGTCATCTTAATTTCAAGAATCAGTAGTCCTCTATTCTTCATGTTGTGGTGAGAGGGTAACAACGAATTCAATGTTTTACAGAGTGTGACAATGGTACATTTGGTCAGAACTGTACCTCCTCTTGTGGCAGCTGTACTGGGTATGAACCGTGTGACAAAGTGACCGGGGCATGTTTCCAGGGCTGTGAACCAGGTCTGAAATTGCCCGACTGTAAACAACGTAAGTATACCAGCAGTATTAGGAAATAAATATTGATTAAAGGCATTCAAAATTCCCTTCTTTGTTGACCCCAATCCCTATCAACTTCGAAGATAATAGATGAATGTCAACCCGCTGGGAGTTCACAGTGAGGACCCCCAATAAACCAACTAGTAGTGTCTGTATTTCACGCTTGATGAAGATTGGGCCCATTGCCAATATCTGTAAAGCATTTTAGAATTTATAATCATAACATATTGCATCATTTTGCATTGTGCTATGAACTTATAATATCTTAACAATTTATTAATCATGAATAATTAAAGGATGCTGGAAATAGAAAAGTTTCTTTTATAATTTATCATGTAAAGGTTGTACTAATAATTGGACTGTTTGTTTTCACTTATCCCGTGAGTAAAACCTGTCAACTTAATTGAAATGCATAATAATAAAACATTACCAAAGTAAGTTCAATGTAGAACTTAATTTGATTTTTACATTAAATTCAAATAAATTGACATCAATAAAGGTTACTTAAACAATATATAAACAATAAATTTTTATTTGTCACAAATCATTTGATCTTACTTACGATTATTTCTTTAGAGATACATTCAATGTTTTTATTACAGTTTCCTAAAACCATTTATCTCCAATCTTTCAGCAATAATTAGGACATGTAATAACTGAAATCCATGACCCTTTTCAAAGACTTATTAAAAAAAGATAGAAAACTCCTGTAAAAGCTAGTGGAAAATATTGTGTAGGCACACATCAGGTATTGTAATTTTGCAAACATTCAAAAAAGTCAAAGTGATTGAAAAATCACACAGGAATTTTTAATCATATTATAAAACCATAATATATGTATCTCTCATACATGGAATTATTTTATGTACGATATCATTTTAATGGTAATGTAATGTCCTATGAAAGATACACGTTACTGTCACATACCTTCAATAGAAAAGGAGATATTTGAAAACGTGACTTTGCGAGAATTAGACAATTTGATACGTGCCTTTGTGGGATTTAGACTAGTTGCCAGTCTTTGTTTTATAAGTCTTTGACTTTCCCATCCCACCACTAAGGCCATTTCATTCTTCTGCTGGTCGCAATTATATAAGACAGTGAAGCCACATTACATGCATACCAATCATCAATGCCTTTAACTAAGAATGTGTACCAAAAATTGGATTATAGTACATGCGAAAAATCAAGAAAAATAATGCAGAGGTGGATTTGACTATTTACACAACACACTGATCATTTCAGCTTGCGACAATCAGACCTATGGTAAAAGCTGCAACACGGTCTGCGGTTACTGTGCCGGTGGAGCTGTATGTGACCGCGTGACCGGGGCGTGTCCAGGAGATTGTGGCACTATAGGTTACAGTCCGCCATACTGTAACGCAAGTAAATACGATTATTTACTCTTGATTTAATAACAGATGATGACCTCGAAAAGCAATCATTGACGAAGCCAAATATTAAACTAAAAAACAACAAGAAACATAATAATTGATAATAATTAGTTATACCACATTTTATATAGTTCTCTTTTCATAGAAATTCCACATTCAAAAGTGCTTTTCAGGGCTTTGACATTGATAAGCAGATGCATGTAGTAGTTTTATGACAAAATACACTGACAATCTTAGAACACGTGTTATTTTTCATGAATTAAGAACTGTAGATATTATTCTAAGTAACTTCTTAAATCTAGACATCTATAGAAGCTGTATTCCTCAGTTCAGATGGTGGTACTAGTAGTTTGTTGGAAGCATTGACAAACCTTCTATCACTAAAGGTTGCCGTACAGCATTTTGTAACAACCAGTCTTACATCCGTTTTCCTTTGATTGTTTTGTTGGTAAATAATTAGCAGACGTAATGAGAACACATCACTGGCATATTGCTGTCCATGTATTTGACACTTGAAAAATCACTGTCTTTTCTTGACGCAACTAGTGTTAGATATATAAAATTCTTGCAAGTGATTGCAGTACCACCGCCCCGTTTGCTACCTTTACGAGGAATAACCATTTGGCATAAGCTCACGGATACATGAGTCATCCACATAGATTCTATACCATGTTTCAGTGAGAGTTACAATATCACAATCATTAGAAAATGTGTTGTTACTAAGAGTTGCCGAAGGCAGCCGAGTCTTATTCTTTGCTGCGGTCATATAACAACGTTATATGTCACTGCTGTAGACATTTTACAGTATGTTGTTTAAAAATATATTAAAAAAATGACTTAAATGAAAACTTATTTTTTATCTAATCGTTATCTTCAGACCATACTCTCGAGCGTATACTCACGAGCGTATACTCACGAGCGTATATTTAGTGTTGTAAATCCTGGAATCTGTACCTAAATACATGTACCGGACCAGGTAGCCCCATTGATTGAGAGTGATTTAATGACATGAATTAAACTGAAATTTGTAGCATATTGTAGCGAGCTGGGGGGATATGTGTGTGCTGGTTTTTCTCTCACTATGTCTCAGGGGCTAGACTCTCAGCAAAGAAGCAAATTAAACTAAAATGGAATCCAAATAAACATTAAGGATGATAAAATACCGGTAATCACAAGGCTCTAGTAAACTAAACAACTTTTAATCATTTACTAAGGCAGTAGATTCTAATATTAAAACATAACTTAACAATAAATGCTCTGTTCTATTAATTATCAACTCGTATTCTATATTGATAGTTATATCCAAATCAACAGTGCCTCATACATTTAGATCAATGCGCACCACTATGTGCCTGTACTTTATTAACGTTAGACTGAAGTGCCAAACTCTGACCAGAGGGTAATCTCAAATTGATTTACATGGAAAAAAACTAAAATAAAGTTAACTTTAAACCTTGTTATCCATTAAAAGAACAACAATGTTACTTCTACACAACTGGTATAAATATAGATATGGAATGCTGAATAAAATAAAGATAATTTTTATAAAGGTGTAATAGTAGTGTCTCTAAATGTATTGTCATAACATGAAAAATAAAAGAAAAGAAATTTTAGGAATTTAAGAGTTATGCGGAATTTTAAGAGCAATGCAAAATATGCAGTGAAGAATATAGACTTTTTCAACAGGGACTAATCTAATATATATATTTTTCTACAAAAGTTTTGTGAGAAAATAGTATATCATATGAAACATATAAGTCATATATAGAATCTTTATTTATTTATTTATTTGTTTGTTTTCGTCGTTAATGGTTTACACATTTATGATTAAAAAGGGACTTTATGACTTTTTTTTACTTTTCTTGAAATACATTTTGCCACTGTTGCCTTTTGTTATGCAATGCTTTGTCCCTTTTAATTAATATCTAAACCTAGCACCTTGTCATACTATACTGTTTAAACATTACACTTTACCTTACTTTGTCAACTGTTCCGAACAGACTTATTAATACCCATTATATCTTAAATAATGTTATTGTTTTTTTATTGAACAACAAAACTTGAACAGAATGACGAACTACTTATTACTGCAGAGTATGTTATACATTGTAGAAACATTAATCCAAGTGGAATCTAGCACAAAGTTCCATTCCTCTTATATGAAGAAAATCTGAAGAAAATCTTTGTGTCTTTAAATGACACCAGTATTCTTTACACTAACAAATCTATGTATGCCAGTCTATATATCTGTCATTTTCATGGAACTTTTTAAAGTCCAGCAAACTTTTGTTCCATCGTTCACTATGACAATAATAAAGTCTGTAATTATATATTTACAAATTCTTCACTAATTGTATGCTTGTCCATATCTATTCTAAGATTCTACGATGCAATATATCCCTTTTCAAAGTCTAACAGAAGAGTGTAAGCATACACTGCTTCGTCCTTTTCATATTTTATGTTGTACCATGCTGGAATGCCAGGTACGACACTGGTGACCTTTCCTCTCTATGTATTACCAGGAAACACATGATCCACTGTCTTCCCCACAAGTAATGTCATTTCAGCATGTTGGCTCTCTTCTGTAGGGCTTTCTACAGCACTTCTTACTAGCTGCAGAAGGTTATCCTTAAGATTGTAAACAGAAAGTCTCTTGTATTTACCATTTGGCATTTTCATAGAAGAATTGAATACTTTCTTGTTCTCTTGACGTTGCTTTAGAACATTTTTCCTTGATGTCTACTATGATTGTAGCGCCTTACAGGTTTCTTTTTCATTATCACAAAGTGCTGCTATTCCCTCGTCTATTTGTTGTGAGTTTTGCCGCAATACATAGTAATATACATTCCTTGTTATACTTTCTGTCTTTTCTACCCTCAACCTCTCTAACCTTTCTCTTTCTCCTTTTTTCTATTCCGTTCCTCTAAACGTTTAGTCTCAATTCATTCAGTCTACATTTGAACTTCTGCCGTATTTCTTTGCATTCTCATCGTGATTCTTCTATTATTTTAGTTTTTTTTGTGATGGTAATTGTTCAAACCAACATGCCCTGCTGTTTTATTGATCGAATACATTATGTACGCTTCATTAGCTTACACAGAAGCATTTGGTCTGTATGACGCAAAGTGATTCTATTGTCCAAAGTTTGATAATTTGTTATGCTTCAGAACTGAAGAGGTTAGTTGTCTCAAACTCTCGGAAGGATCCAAAAGTTTTCCACCTGGAAGATGTTAGGATGTTCGTCTAGGAAGTTGTAAAATTGAAACAAAAACACATTGGGGAAGTGGCAAACACATTGCATCAATTTCGTCACATTGAGACAACAACTTCTTCAATACCTTGTCGTCATTATCCAGAAATGGGGTATTATCTCCCACCCTAAACTTCACAGTGACCTCTGAGTTAGAAAATAGCATTGTCAAAAATGTAACTAGAGTTTGAAAATGGTTATTCATATCCAGAATATGTCCAGTGAGTCAAGTAATCTCCATAGAAGTGCTGTTACAAATTTGGAAATAAGTCATAAAGCTTTAGCACCTGCTTGGTACAATGACTCCCTACAATCAAGAAGAACTGCTTTCAACAAATTATTTGTGGCTCTATGAATATTATTACAAATCATAAATGTTATCTCTGTGATAATAGACAGCCTGTCTTATAAGGAAAGTAATGTTGAATCTGTTGTTTGGACTTTAGAACGTAGTTTTTATTAGCTCACCAGAGCACGAAGTCCGTCGTCGTCCGTCGTCTGTCGTCTGTCGTTCGTCGTCAACAATTTGCTTTAAAAGACATCTCCTCTGAAACCGCTGGACAAAATCTGATGAAACTTGGTATAAATGGTCCTTGGGTGGGACTCTACAAAAATTGCTCAAATACAGTTGATCCTTGCAGAACTCTGTTGCCATGGCAACAAAAAAAAAATCTTGGAAAGTTTAAAAATCATCTCCTTCAAAAAACTGGCCAGATTTCAAAATAAATTGGTACAGATGATCCTTGGGGGTAGCACTACAAAGATTGCTAAAATTATTCGGATCCACAAAAAGAAACTTGGGCGCCAGGAGCCGGGCTTATTTTACATTTTTTTTATATAGGGAAAGATTAAAAAAATCTCCTCTAAAACCAATGGACAGAATTTGATGAAATTTAGTAATAAACAAAAAAAACTAAAAATCCAAACAAAAAAAAGATTTCATTTTTTATACCCTCAATAGGTACGAAATAAAGCCTCATCTGCAAAAAAAAACAGACTTCAATCTTGCCAAATTCAATGGTAAAACCACTAAGCAGCAGTAAAACCTGAATAGTCTGCAGATTACTCACTCTTGTTTAATTCATATTGATAGGGTTGTTGAAACGTCTTGTGGCTAATCATTCGGGCCACCGCTGTTACAATTCCATGTACCGGTATATAGTTTATTGGAGCAAAAACGATTGGCATAATTATGTATAAAAATCAGTATCAGCTTAATTTAATTGGCTTGTTTTGCCTTAATATAACTGTATTTGGAAGGATTTTCGGTAGAAAACCCTGATCTACTCTTCAATACACAATATTTTTCCCGATTTAGCGTGTTTCTGATTCCGTGATCCACCATTTTGGATTTAAATATTTGAACAAAATAACACTTATCGGTTTGCGAAAAGTGTTTTCAAAACAAAAAGATAACCCGAGAATTTATTAACTGGTTGAAATGAATGAGATTACATGACCGTAGATTGTCCGGTGTGTTTTAAGTTGCATGATGACACTGTATTTTCTGAAAATGTTAGCGCTTGTGAATGACAACCGCACTGCTCCATAGAGTGAATAGGGATGGAATTACTATGGTGTCGAGAGTATGTGGAAACATTTAGGTAGAAAATTACTTCTAGGCTACTCATAGTGTCCTATATGAGACAAACGGATCCATCAACCTCCATCAGTAATCAGTTTTAAGTCACTATAAACTGTTCGGAGTCAAGGTGTATTTTTTGTGTGATTTTTCACTCTGTTGTCTAAATATTTTTATCTTAAATGGAAGCAAGCACGTTTTTCCCCCAAAAAGAAATGTAATCCATCAACTTACAACAGTTAAATGTTCCAAGTCAAGGGTGTATTTTGTGGTGGTTTTTGACTCCGATTTATCTGTACTTGAAATTGTTTGGCTGCTTTTTCCAGATTAACAACTGTTACTGATTTAACCTTTTCCTTCATATAGACTCATATTGACACTCTCAAAAGGAACCACATAAAATAGTCACATATAAACATTCCTTGTTACAGAAAACAATTGTTTCATTTTAAAATGCAGATGTACTCTGGTGAGCGTCTATGGCCCTTGGGCCTCTTGTCATCCTTTTCTGTCGAATTTTTACATTTTTATGTTAGACATGTTCACACCATTCTTTTTCATCTCTGTTACGTCTGTCATGCCTCCTAATTGGTGTATACCGCAAAAGAAATTGTTCATCTGGCCACATAAATGTTTTTCATCTTCGGATAGGTCACCATAACTGCCAATTATATCTGGAAGTATAGTATTTCAATAATACATTGACATATTTTTTTTCTGTGCTGGCTCTATCTGACATAGTGTTTCTGATATTACTTCATATCCTACACTTAATCTTATTTCAGTTTGTAAATGTTTGCAGTGATCAGATTTGTCTATACGTATAGAATTTTATGTGACAATAGTCCATGCACACTTTTGCTGACAATCTCTCTAAGACCTAGTAAATAGGAATTATCCGAATCATGAGTTAGAGTGTGCGATTCATAAGTGAGACCATACTTTCGCGTTTCATCCGTGTAAAGTGTGATTTCCTTCACTGTATTCAGAAAGGTTTCCAATTTGCTTCTGACTTATAGAAACGTTTCTATCCAAATGTTTTCAACAGACAGAAGTCTTTCCACACATTTTTACTACTTCTTGCATTACTGCACCTACATGCTTTGCTTTCTTCATTAAACACATTTACTTCAGGCTGGTCATGAATAAGATCTTGAAGATACTCATTATTTTGTGCAGTGTGTTGTTTTCATTTTACAACGTCTTAATGTTTGAGTTAGTTCAGAATTCTCTCTTTTCTAATTCCTCTGCACGCATTTCATATCTTGCAATGCTCCTACATGAACATTGGCAGTCTTAAGATTTGCATATTAAATAGAGAATACTGTATTATACATATGTGCGACACTTGACTTTTTGTGCATTTCTTGGGTTTTATTTAATTAATAAGATAAGCAAGTTGTTTGCTTTTCATTTTCAATTTTTGGCGCTTTGCTTTCTACAGCTGCTAACTGCTACATACGCTATCTCCTCTTTCAAGCTGCCGCTTCAATTGTTTCACATTCTGTCTTAACATCTGAATGCATATATGATGGCTCTGTCATGATTGGTATACTAAATATTTCAGCTCTGTACTTATCCCTTGCCTCGCCTCTTTTTGATTTATCATTCTGTAAGATGCTGTGATATTTAAAAATATCACAGGTCTGTGAGCCTGAATAAGTCGAAAACCCTAGCATTTCTCAGGTTCTTGTGACATTAACACCTGTTTGAACATTTTTGTAAGTCACTGTTCTAAAGTTTTAAGCCAATTATTTAAGGGGGCGTTAAATCAATTCGCATTCTACCACAAAAATATTTTTTTACTCAAAGATAATCTCCGAAATGTTGCGAGAACGATGATAAGGGAATCACAAAATGAAGGAATATATGGGTTGGTAGGTTTGCAATTTTTTTTTTCGGCGTAAGCTGTATAAAATGGATTTTTACCTATTTCCTGAACCAATCTAATCTTGGTTAACAACCGAAAAAGCACACATTTCATTGGTTTGAATAAATTATATTAAGATATCCTATCGTAAAATGGGAGTGTCAGGATGCATATCTTTCTGCCTGTTTTTCAATTAGCAAAATAACAATTTAATATTCTTATTAAAACATAAAAACACCCAGTTGAAAAAACAAACAAACACAAAAACAACCCGGTTGAAAAGTAAATGGACTCGTCCTCTTACGTCGCAATAAACTAATTATAGTAACAGCCATCGTGTCGTTCGTGCTCCGAGATCAAATCACTGTTACGGAACTATTTTTAATGTTTCGTTTATATTATATTTTGCCCCCATCCCTTTTTAAATTTGTTTTCCACTGGCTAGTATATCACATCTCCTAAATTAGCGGCAAATACGTTTTCTAGCATTAATTTAAAGTCATATACATGTACTATTAAACTTGCCAGCATATTTTATGTAACAATTTACTTT
>CM037777.1:61767016-61817016 GCA_021229015.1 Solen grandis
CATAAAAATAGTGGTGCGAGATAAAAAATTGCAACATTTATCTGTTTGAATCAAAATTTCAAACAAAAATCATCTGAGTTTATCTACAGAAACATAGTAAAAGAATCTCACAGTCGCTTGCGCGTGTGATAAAATCTAGCGAGACTACGATAAAAAAGGAAGGTGGCGGAGTTAAGACAGGGGCGCAGTTAGGACCTCCGACGATATGTTACTTCCCTGGAAACGTTGAAGTTTAATAGTTTAAATACCTTATATACGTATAGACATAGATCTGACTAGATCCATGTGAATTTACAATTTTGCGTTGGTGTTCACATGCAAATTTACTTAAGTATTAAAAGGCGACCTAGAAAAAAAACCATATCCAGACCGTATGTTTCAGTCTGTGGCATACTCATACATTATCCGTTATCTCTTATGAGTTACTTCGTCAACAGATTGACAGTTATATGTAATCAAGCAGCCTTTAGTGCATATACATTGCAGGTATAATAGTAATAACTTACTTAGCACAGGATTTAATGGACAACAAAGTTTTTGTTTCTTTCTCTATGGTAACAATAATCTCGAATGACTGTTCCTCAATCTCTTGTTCAACATGGAATGACAGTTCGATCTGAAGAAAAGAAACGGTTGATATTTCATACTATTGGAAGAAACAGCATGTCAGAACTCGAAATCTTTACAAGGTACTTTGAACAAATCAGCAATGATGAGTTATAAATTGGTTTTGTATTAAGGAATATTACACCCGTATCTTATACTTGTTATTATGAAATATATGTATACATTTTACCGAATGAATCATGTATATCATTTGGATTAAACATTTACAATCAAACAAAACACCGTTTTGTAACTATAACTCAAAGGATTTATGTACTCACATTTACGAGAGCCATGCCATGTCCGGTGGCGGACACAGTTATCTGGCTGGGAATTGTGGGTAGCTGTTTAAAAAAAAAAGCAATACATCATTATGCATTTGCAATGGCGCTATTCTATGGCTCTGCTGTCTGCGTAATAAAAGTTACGATATTGTTAATATGATTGTTAATATAGGTTACAATTATTTGAAGATAATGAGGAACTAGAGTTCTTAAGCAGACTTAAGTGAAAAAGATCGTATAATTAATGTGAACCTAGTATAACTTGTATGTTGTGGAACGGTATCTGGAAAGGAAACTTACTGATTCAAACAACCTACTCGTTCAAAGCGTCAAGACATACTTAGATACAAAGGGAGATTTTTATCATTTTATATTCCTCATAAACATCATTTAGTTCATATTACTTAACAATAGTGTTACCCGGTAAGGTAATTCGTACTTGAATATTTCTTTTGCTTTCGTAAAACAAACAAAAAAAATGGCGAATTTGATCTTGCCTTATTTAAGACTTTATGTATTACTCAGTTCAAAGTGTTGTTGGAAGAATTAAATGCATTACCATGTCATTAAATACAACGTCAAAATAAATGATTATAAACCACCAGGAACGGAAATATTCCTAATGAAACTAGAACTATCACATAAGGTGGTTAATATCTCCGTTAACGTAATCGAGAGAAGGAAGGGACATGACGAGGGGGATATAATTTGTAAATTTATAGTCAAAAATTCGTTTTTCTCAGGAAATCAGTAGACTTTAGATTATAGATGCAGTTTAAAAGGAACAGTAAGTTTGCACCACACTAAGAATTTTCCAGTGGCTTATATAACAAGCAGTACTTACCACAACACTTTGCAGGACAAGAGCGTTTTGTTTGTTGATAGATAAAGTGTGTGTGAATGTTCCAGCAGTAATAGTCGCCTGGACGTCAAAACTATCGGAGAAAGCCATTCTTGCAAAGTCGGAAAGAGCTTGCAGTCCAATAATAGTGTCCTGAAAGTAAGAATCATCAATAAATTAATAATTGTTTTAACTATATTTCTATAAACTGTCTGATTTTACTTATCAACGTCGATGTTTTTTTTTGTGTTAAATTTAAGTCATTTAAAACCTCGCTGTAGAAAATGAAAATGCTGAACAATGAAAATATGAACAGGTCATGTTGCTTCATTTACTTACTATGAATAATTATTAATGTTCTTTAACGCTTGCTGAAAGTTTATATTCCGTCGCAAGAAAATGGATTTCAAAGGAATGTGCACATTCAAAAACAATAACTTCTTTATAAATGGTAACTGTGTAAACATTGTGATAGTACATGCACTATGATATCATTATTATAATAAATTCTCACCTGTGTCGATGAAAAGCCGCCATTGTTGTTCCTTTGTGACGCCAGCCACTTCATGATGGGCATTCCGCCACTGAAGTCGGTGGTGGTTGCGTAGTTCAGGAGGGCATAGGCGGACATTTCGATATCAATAGGGTTGGCCTGCTTGTGTGAGGGCTGCCAGTAGTGGTGTGACGAGGTTGTGGTCTGAGCCTTGTGCCAGTGCTTGGTTCCATCTGAACAGAAAACAACGATAGACAGATCCTGAGATTGGTCGGGTCATTAGTTGTCAACGTTTAATGCAAAGATCTATTTCAAAAGGTATTAAGTCCAATTTATACGCCATATATCAACTGCAACATATTTTAAGTACCCTTTTTCTAAACAAACCCAAATGGAGGTAATGTTTTTAATGGTCCTATCAATTAGAGCATAAAAAGAATTGTTTACCAGTATTGTGTAGAGATAATCACGATGATAAATACAATTAATGTGTATTTTATAAGTAATAATATTGATAACTGATGACATTGTTCATCATATAAATAAGATAACACGTTCCAAAAAAATAAAATCGGTATAAAATTTCTAACATTTATTTGTTGTTATATGCTCTAGGATATCAACCAGCCAGCAGCTTTCAAAGTGCTAATGTAACATTTCTTTCTGATTTTGGTTTATTTAGTTTTTAGCTAGCCCTAAGTTATGCAGCCACGGTCTCTGTACTTTCCATCACTACAAAGACACCAAGACATGCTCGACTGAACACAGTTAATTACCCTTTTCAATAGCGTCCTTGTTCAGTCTCTGGAAAGCCGCATCTGCTAATGAGCTCTTGGCCAGTCTGAGGGCGTAGCTGGTGATGGCCAACGCGTAGTCGTCATCGATGTTCGTCAGCTGGACCTCCAAGTAAATCTGGGCAAGGTTTGTGGCCATGGCGATCCTCTGTACAACTCCCTGATTTAATGATCGAATAAATTCAAACTTAAACACATTAATTTATGTGATGTGTAGGTTTATTAAATAAAAAGAGTAGATAGTTTCAATTTTTCATATACCGATATTCGTGTGATGTAGGTTTATATAATATAAAGCATAGAAAGTTTCAATATTACATATATTCATGTGATATGTAGGTTTATGTAATATAAAGAATAGAGTTTCAAGTTTGCATATATTCATGTGATGTGTAGACTTATTTGATGTAATGAATAGAGAGTTTACATACATTCAATTTCTCATGAAGATAAATACCATACCTTTAATGAGGCAAGAGTATAAACAGAGGTAAATTTGTTGACGAAATCAGAAAGACGAAGAAAGGAAACAAAAACTAGAAAGGTGAACATGGATTTATTGGCAATAAAGTTAAAGAAGAATGATGAAGTACAACATCAGAAAAAATACAGTATAACTTACTCCTGTCAAGTCGTTGTTCTCCAGTAAAGAAACAAGCACGAAAGCCGTGAGACCAATTCCTGATGCTGAACCTCCCTGAAATGTAAGGACACTATGTAAGAAGTCATTTGATTAACAAACATCTATGTTAAATGGTTAATTTGTTAAAAAAAAGCACAAACGAATTCTAGTTAGATATGATTATATTTCAGAATACTTTGACAGATATGATGTAATAAGTTAATTCTGAATAAAATACATAGTGTAACCTGTCTTACAACAATCCCTGTTCTCATAAAGTAGCCAAAATATTTAGTTTTGTTATAGGGCTCGTTCATGTTTTTAGTAGAATTATTACTGATATCGAAAATTGATCAAAAAGAAAAACTGTTCGGCCCAGACTTAGACTTAACTTCGAATTCAACATTTAAAGATACAAGGTGAATACATCTGTATCATACACTTCGTGTGTACCTGCATGCCCTTGTGGATGACGCGGCCTGGCTCCGGGAAGGAACCGTCACCGTTCTGCAAGGAAATCATCCAGTCGATGGCTCGAACCAGCACCTCGTCGTCGATAAAGATGTACGACTTGGCCTGGTTGAATGACTTGCAGACGAAAGCTGTCAGCCTGTGACACGAAAATAAACATGGTTATGCCCTGTGATAGGACACGGTTATGCGTAACACAGCTGAGTTTTTTTATCAGTCTCAATCATAGATCGTTAATTGTTAAAACTAAACGTTTATGATATGTTACAATCCTTGTAAGGAGAGGAACTTTTTAAGTGTCTTAAATATATATTTAGCTGGGGTATATTCGATTCCAAGTAGCATAGGCAGTGTCAAAGTGACACTAGAAAGTATTCATAATAAATTTATGGTTGTCCGAGATTTGCGAAAACAGAAGTGTTCCCTATAAAGAGGAAAGCCATATGTGTGATTTGTGTGATTAGTGAGTGTCAATGCTATTATCATCCAGAGACAAACGTGATGTAATCCCACAATACCCACCACATGCTTCCGGACATGTCCCGGTCTCCGAATGCACTGAATGACCCATCTTTATGCTGGAATGTCAGCTCACGCTGGTACCCTGTTGATGAGACAAACGCTACTATTAAAACTGGCCTGCCGAAATTCTATTATTTTTAGACTAAGGCCTTATGCACGTTACAGATAAACTTAAGGTGAGTATGAAATTCCCTGGTATTGGCGAGAGGCTAAAAAGAGAAATCCAGATATTTCTGAAAAAGGAATATCACAAAATATTAGGTATAAGTTTTCAAATAGAATTTAACATTTCACCGATGCTAACAAAGCATATGGAATTTATGATTATAATTGATATTTTTATTACTGAAACTGTCATTCAAGACATGAATCGAATCGAGACATTCAAGACATGAATTGATTACGCAAGACATGAATCAATTACACAAGACATAATTCGATTTCGCAAGACATGAATCGTTACACAACACATGAATCGATTACGCAATGCGTGAATCTTTTACACAAGACATGAATCGATTACACAAGATATGAATCGATTACGCAAGGCATGAATCGATTATACAACATGACTCGATTACGCAAGGTATGAATCGATTCTGCAAGACATGAATCGATTCCGCAAGACATGAATCGACTACACTTACCCTTTTCCATATAGTTAATGGCTTTCTCCTCTACATCTCCTGTCATTTGATTGGTTGCTGTGAGGTAATCAGACACGAAAATATCGGGCGCAAAACCAATCATCGTCTGCTCACCACATCCGGTAGGCATGCGCAGAAGTTTGTCAATTCCTTTAACAGTAGGTCCCATCAGATCACCTGTTGAGAGCAAGTCAATAAAATGAATTGGTCGTTGTGTTTAAACTTTCTTCTATCATATATGTACTTTAATAAAGAATGAAAATGATCGCACACCATTTTGCATATCATATATATAAATCTTAAACATCATCATAATACCCTTACAGATATATCTGACTAGGACTCGGCCGTGGAACAATTGGCTAATATTTCCTAGTTTTGTAGATAATGATAAAAACTAAAGCTACCGATAAAAATGTTGCTATTAAAATGAACACTATTCAGTCGGGATGCGTGTATTTCAAATAGGTAAAATCAAATTACGTTCACATTGTTAATTCCTGGTACAATCATTGAAAATCTATTTAAACTTTTTTTATTATGCTAACCGGAAATAGAAATCTACGCACGTCGCAACATAGAGAATGGTCCAAAAGTCCCCGCTTCACTATGTTGCAAAAAAGGGAGGGAGTGGGGTGCTGCTTTAAAATGATCAATAATAAGGATATGTAAAAAATCCCATGGGCGATATTTCTGAAGTAACAGAATGGGTATCTGACGGGGTTCCGACGATGAAGGTTTGTATGCAGGCATAAATACAAAAATTTACCGATGGCACTGACGAGCACCCTCTGTGAACCCGATACGACGCCCGCGGGGAGGGACATGGGTACTGTCTTGGTGAAAGTGCTTGTATCCTTCAGGTCCACCAAGATGGGCGTGTTGTACTCCTTGGCCACGCCCTCGGCCTGAACACATACCGTTAACATGACTTATATATCAACCATGCATAGCTCTATCATTTATGAGAATAGAGTCGTTCGCTGGACTCACTTAATTTTACATCTATCAAGATTATAAATGTCTATTTAATTAATACCGGTAATCAATGTTTTTTTTAAGGCGTATTTGACAATAGCAGGATTTACTATAAAGACAAAGAAGGAAAATCAAAACTAGCGAACATTTTTTTTTTTTTAAACTTGGCATGGTTATAGAGAATCACACTAGAAACAAATTTATGGGATAAAAAATGAGAGTCTCCATGCTACGTTTTGAGTAATCTGCACCTGAAAGTGAGTTTTTATCCCTTTTTTTTCTCTGTCATTTCCATGCATCTAGTGAGATTCTCTATAATCATGCCAAGTTTAAAAAAATCTGTTTGCTAGTTTTGATTTTACTTCTTCGTCTATTATGTAGACAAGGTTAGATAATATAGTTAATGTATTATAAAGTTTCTGTGTGTCATGTATTATTTGTTTACAGTGCACGTGAATCTTGTGTTCGTCATTAAGTCTCGTGTTTTGTACTCGCCAGCCTCGTTTTGTATTCGTCTAACATGTGACCTGTTTCTTCTGAATATTTATAAAACCTTCTGAAAGTATTTTACCTTATTAGGAAATATCTGAATTTTGAGAGTGAGACAGAGTGCGTGCTGCACGAGCTTTTAATTTAAAATTTCGCTGTCTTCCGCCTCCCTAAATTTCTCGGCACTCTCTCTCTGGTCGCCGAACCGTACGGTTCTGGTTCTTCTACTTCAATCGACTTCTTTCAACTTTGTCAATGTTGAATGGCATCAATTTCTTGTTGAGTAGAAAGATATTTCGACTGTTTCAACTTTACATATTACGTGAAACTATTATTTGGAACTTATTTTTTGATTTGGTAAAGACGAAGCAGAATCCACGTATTGTTCTTATTGAAACCCCGGCTACAAATGGCGCCCGACGTTCTCTTCGTCCTTCGACCATTGTAATTTCCATATACAATGTGATACAGCCATGTTGACGGGCCTCGGCTTTTTCGAAGTTCTTCCATATCCATTTCATCGTTCCTTCTTCTAGATCTACCTACGCTGAATCCGGCCGTGTCTTCAAGTCTACACCGGTGTTTTCTTCGTTTTCGAGGGTCTGCAGAGAGAGTCGACAGTGGTACCACGTGGTTATTTTTTTTTAAAGTGCTATAGCCTATTTTTTCATGTGTGTTCACGCGTGTGTGTGTGATTCATTCGCTGGAGAGCTCATGACATACTAACTTTCATTTTTCGCGTCCAGGATTCCATACAGTGACGAACGGGGAATACTACGTCATCCGGGTAACTAACATTCTCATCGTTGGATAACGTCATCAATATTTGTGTAAACTCTGTTGTGATTTCCTTTTCATAATTTGTTTTGGAAAAAGGATAAAAATGGATGAATTGACAGTATATTGTATGTAAGTATTGTTGAATTTAAATTTTTATTTTTCAATACGTTCAGATAAAATATGCTGGCAATGCTTATTAGTGAGTAAAACTGTATTTTTTTTTGCTTTCTTTCGTTAGGTTGAGATAAAAAATAGTTCCGCTAGATTTTTTGATCTTTTTTAGTATTTTCATTATATTTTCCAGAATACCGTTTATTGACGTATCTTTCATTGTATTTCTGGCGTTTTTATGTTTCATGCATTAAGTAGCATGCCAGTTGTATAACTTCTGAAAGTTTGCATACTTTTTGTTCAATAAGTAGGTCAAGTTCAGTCAACTTTCCCATGCTCAGTAAACACAATGTTTTGGGTATAGGTGAATTGGTGCATTTTTGCAACTAATCAGCTATTTTTATATTCATTGCATTTTCTATTGTGTTAACAAATATAAAAAGTGACTTACAATGTGAAAATTGACCTAAAGTGGAATTCTTAGTGTTTTCTCTCATTTCTGTCATTCTTTCTTTCTCCCTTTTTCTTCATCTCTCTATCTCTGTTACTTTGATTTAAACGAATGTATATGTATACCTGATGTAATATTGAATTTATCCATTTAATTCTGTTCTGTTCACCCTGTTTTATTTTGCACATTTGACTCCTTTAACATAAATATTGCATTATCACTGTGTGAAAGTGTGAGAAAGTTTATAATGGGGGATTATTAATCTGCATTTTATACATTATTATTTTTGTGTGATTATTACATGGTACTTGTAATTTCTGTTTGTGTTCAATGTTTTCATGGTTTTAGCATATATGTCAATATTTTAGTATCATAACTTTTCTTTTTTTCAGGAATATTAGTAGTTTCAGTAGTTCATTTACATTGCAATCTAGGTAGGATAGAGTAGTTTTGAAATTTTTTAGTGATTAGTGAGTACACTAGTAGTTGTATTGTTTCTAGTCGTTGACTGCTGACAAGAATTTATCCGTTCCGATCGAAGTGGCCAATCATTCAGTTTTACTGTGATAATGGCAGAGAAAGAGCATGTCACATTGACTGAAGAGGAGATGATAGAGCACCTAAACAAGTCAGGTAAGTACAAGATTTTAGATCTAAATGTTGAAAAAAAATTTGAAACTGAAAAACCTTTTGCAATGGGTAGAGGAATGGGTCTTTTTTCCTCAACACCTAAAGTGAACACTGAAGGTGCATTCAAAGCAAAATTTAGCAATTCAGATTGTCAAGATGACAGATATTTGTACAGTTCTAGTGTACCAAAGCTTCCTGTATTTTCTGGTGAGGAACCAGTACATAGAGGTGAAGTGTCTTACAAGGAATGGCATTTTGAAATTAAGTGCTTGCAGACTGACCCTACTATTAAGCATACCAGCTTAATGCAAGCAATGAGGAGGTCACAAAGAGGTTCTGCTAGACAGGTTTTGATCTCTTTAGGGGAAACTGCTACCCTTGATCAAATTTTGCACAAAATGGATTCAATGTTTGCAAACACAGCTGACAGAAACAATGTCATGCAAGAGATTTTTAGTGCATTTCAGAGTCCAAAGGAGTCAGTTACTGCATTTGCCTGTAGATTAGAGTCTATACTTACCAATGCTCAGGATAGTTCCAAATTGTCATCTGAAGCAAAAGATGAAATGCTGAGATGCAAATTCTGGACATCATTGCACTCAGATAAGTTGAAGTCTCAGACAAGACACAAGTATGACTCTATAACAAGCTATGAGTCTCTTATTAAAGAAGTAAGAACTGTTGAGCATGAGATGAGTCTTACTCACCAACCTGCTTCAACTACTGGTTCAGTGAGCAAATCACAGCAAGCTGCAATTACTGCTCAGGCAGATTTAGAAAAGAAATTGAACAATTTAGAAAATAAAATGGACAACAGGTTAAGTAATTTGGAGGAGAAAATTGAGAAACTGTTAAAGTTACAGAGTAGTTCACCTTCTGTTTCAGGTTCAAGGGCACAGTACAGCCAAAGACCTTACAACCCAAGGGGTAGAGGTAGAGGTTTTGTGAGCAATGGTAACAGGAATTTCCCAAACCCTTGCAACCCAAAAGTGTAGCAGCTTCGCCTGGTGGCCACAGCGGAGCTGGTAATTCTGTTAAAGGCCAGTCAGTACAAACACCTGCAGTAGGGTTGAGAAATGAGAGCTCTATTCTTTTAAATGGTAAAGAGTACAATGCCTTGATAGATTCAGGATCCATGGTAACAACTATATCCCAGAAAACTTACAATAAAACGTTTGAAAAACCTGAGTTGTGTTCTTTTGATAAAATTGGGATAGATTTATCAACAGCAAGTGGTAGCAAAATTAATTACTCTGGTTATATTGAATGTGATATTTGTATTCCATCTGCACCTGATGTTGTTTATTCAGTTCCTGTTATTGTTATGACACAGGATGGGGATTTTAGTGAAAGTTGTCCTGTGATAATTGGAACAAATATGATTAATTTGTACAGGAGCTCCCATCTCAATACTGATATGTTACCCACAGAGTGGAAAGTTGCAATTTCAAACATTGATTGCAGGGCAGTGTCATTACAGGTAAACTGTGTGGCAAGAAACCTGTTGTTGTCCAACCGTACGCCACTAGTACTGTTACTTGTTTGGTGAGGGGCTTGGATTCTGTCACACAGGCTGGCACTGAAAATTTTAATCAGTATGCAAATTATTCTGTTTGCCCAAGGGTTCTAAAGTTAAAACCTCACCGTAATAACAAAATATCGGTAAGAGTTTGCAATGTGACAGGTAAACCTTTGACACTATACCCCAAGTCAAGCGTGTGTCAAGTTAGTGAAGTAAGTGTTGTGGATAACCTCACCAATGTTCAAGACCCAGTATCCACTTCAACACCAACTGTTGACCTGGATATAAAGATAGGAGAGGACAATCTGACTTCAGATCAATTGGAACAGGTTAGGGGTTTGTTAAACAAGTGGCACCATGTGTTTTCCACTGGGTCCACTGACATAAGTTTCACTGATATTCTGAAGCACAAGATTGTCCTGGAAGATCCTGTTCCCTTCAAGCAGCCATATAGGAGGATACCTCCGGGCATGTATGAAGAGGTCCGACAGCATCTCAGGGAAATGTTGGATGCAGGGGTTATCAGAGAATCGGAGTCCCCCTTCAGTTCTAACATTGTTCTTGTTAGGAAGAAAGACGGTTCTCTCCGGTTTTGCATAGATTGGCGTCAGCTGAATGCAAAAACCAGAAGAGATGCTTACAATCTCCCTCGGTTTGACGATATTGTTGATAGTCTGTCGGGATCTGTTTTCTTTTCAAAACTTGATCTTCGATCAGGCTATTGGAATATTCATGTTGAGGAGGAGGATAAACCGAAAACTGCATTCAGTTGTGGCAATCTTGGATTCTATGAGTGGAATCGCATGGGATTTGGATTAACCAATGCCCCTAGTAGCTTCCAACGCATGATGGAGAAGTGTATGGGGGATTTGCATCTCAGGGAATGCTTGGTATTCCTTGATGATCTCCTTATTTTCTCCAAGACTTTCCCTGAGCACTTGGATAGGCTGGAAGCTTGTTTCAGTAGACTAGCTAAGCATGGCCTTAAGCTGAAGCCATCCAAGTGTGAACTTTTTAAGACAAGAGTTGTCTATCTTGGTCATGTAATCAGTAGTGAAGGTATTTCTACTGATCCAGACAAGATTTCTGCAGTTTCTTCTTGGCCTGTGCCAAAAAATGTGAAGGAGTTGCGTCAGTTTTTGGGTTTTACTGGTTTTTACCGACGTTATGTTAAGAGCTTTTCTAACATAGCGGAACCTCTCAAAAAACTCCTTCAAGGTCATGTTACCAATGGCCTGGCTGGCAGACGCAAGAGAAACTGCAAGAAACCCAAACTCAAACCTGTGTCATGGATATGGGGAGAAGCTCAGCAGACAGCTTCTGACACTCTCAAGCAGTGTTTAACCACCTCTCCGATTCTTGCCTTTGCCCAGTATGATCTTCCATTTGTTCTTAGAACTGATGCAAGTTCAGATGGACTGGGTGCTGTTTTGTACCAGAATCAGGATGGCAAGGACAGAGTGATTGCTTATGCCAGCAGAAGTTTGAAACCATCAGAGAAGAAATATCCAGCCCATAAACTGGAATTTCTTGCCCTTAAATGGGCCATCACAGACAAGTTTCATGACTATCTGTATGGTAATAAGTTTCTTGTCACAACAGACAACAATCCTCTGACCTATGTCAATACCACTGCAAAACTTGATGCAGCTGGTCATAGGTGGTTGGCAGCCTTATCAGCATTTGATTTTGATATCAAATATAAGCCTGGTAAGCAGAATGCTGATGCTGATGGCTTGAGTCGGAGACCCCACATCACCGTGTCTTCCAGTGCTATACAAGCTATTTGTTTAGCAGCTGATGTGTCTGTGCCTCTGGCTGAGTGTGTGGCTGCTGGTGGTTGCCCTCCTTCTGCAGGGGAGGATAATGTTCAGCAATCACCACTTCATCAGATAGACTGGAAGACTGAAGAGTCTCGAGATACTGACCTTGGCAGGGTTGTCGACATCGTGAGAGGCAGTTCTCGTCCCAGGGGGAAGGTACTCTCTAAGGAGTCTGTTGCTGTACAGAAGTACCTCAGGGATTGGAAGAATTTGTTCCTTGAGGAAGGTATTCTGTACAGAACTGCTTCTCTTGATGGACAACATGTCAGACAAATTGTTTTGCCTGTTGCTTGCCGTAGCCTAGCATTGAGGGGTGTCCATGATGATGCTGGTCATCAGGGCAGGGACAAGACTTTATGGCTGGCTAGGCAAAGGTTCTACTGGCCTGGTCTCGAGAAAGATGTGGAGCACCATCTCCAGAATTGCTCAAGGTGCATCTTGCGCAAGAAACCTCAGCAGGTGGCAGAACTTCAGAACATATCCTCTTCCAAACCAATGGAACTGGTTTGTGTTGATTTTCTGTCCCTTGAGCGGTCCAAGGGTGGCTTTGAGCACATATTGGTTGTAACCGACCATTTTACCAGGTATGCTCAAGCTATCCCTTGTAAAAACCAGTCTGCTCAAACAACTGCTAGGGCTTTGTATGAATCTTTCATCAGGTTCTATTCTTTCCCTGAGAGACTCCATAGTGATCAGGGTCGGAACTTTGAGGGAAGAGTCATACAAGCATTGTGCAAGATAGCTGGTGTAACAAAATCTCGCACCACCCCATTCCATGCCATGGCAAACCCAGCGGAGCGTTTCAACCAAACTTTATTGAAAATGCTTGGCACCCTCGAAAATGACCAGGAATCCGACTGGAAATCTTACATTGGCCCAATCGTTCAAGCATATAATGCTACAAAGAACGACGCCACAGGGTATTTTCCCACATTATTTGATGTTTGGTTGGAATCCAAGATTACCAGTGGATGCCAACATGGGCTCAAACATTGAACCCCAGGGTTCAGAGAACCATTCCGGCTATGTGCAGAAATTGCAAAATCGCTTGCAGCATGCCTACAAGCTAGCTGCAGAGGCCTCAGCGAAGCAAGCTGTACAAAACAAGGTATATTATGACCGCAAAGTCAGTGCCAGTAAGCTGGAGGTTGGTGACAGGGTCCTCATTATAAGAGTTTATTTCGAGGGAAAGCACAAGCTGGTTGATCGCTGGGTTTCCAAGCCCTATATTGTCAGGAAAATACATGGCGATTCTCCGGTGTACACTGTACAGCCGGAGGATGGGGAGGGAGCTAGGAAGACCCTCCACAGGAATCTTTTGTTACCCATCAATGGTGTTCTGTTGCAAGGTGACATTGCGCCAAAACAGAAACCACGGAAACAAAATATTTCTGAACAAGTTATTGAGTCTGATGGTTCTTCCTCATCCTCTGACTCCAGTGTTAACCTGTATGTGATTCCCCAGAGAAGAACCCGCTACAGTCCTGATTGGGTCAGGAAATCCCCGTCAGTTCCACCCAGTCAGACTGTAAGCGTTGGGACTACATGTGACAATGGCGAATTGCATTCCAATGTAAATGCCAATAACAATGTCACCTCTGAGACCAGAGACCAAAGTCTTTTGAATTCACAGAACAATACTGTTCAAAACTCGCCTGTTGTGCGTAGATCAGGTCGCACTACTCGTGCACCCAACCGATATGGACAGTGGGTTATGCCTATAATAGTTGCCAGCCCAGAACAACATAGTGATTTTTGTATAAAGCCATTTTGCAAAACCAGTATAGAGTCTGTTTCATTCAGAAACTTATATTTTATGTGTCGTTCTTATTGCAGGTTTTACGGACAAGCTCTGCGGTGAACTTCAGAATTATCTATATATTCTATCTGCAGGTACATTAGTTTAATAAACTTGTTCTTATGTTTCTTTTTCAGCAGACGCAGTTGCTATACCTGTTTGAATTTTAACCATGCAATTGTTTTTATTTAGTTTTACGTCTACATAGAGCATGCATTTCCATTCTGACATATTGTTCAATCTGTCTATCTTGTTGTAAACAAACATTTATCCCATGTCAAAGGTCAGTCGGTGCGTTATAACTACACGCCGTCACATACCGTCATATACTGTTTGTAAACATGTACGCGTAATTGCGATGTGAGTTGCAAGGGATATGGTCGTAACGTAGTCAGGGTAGTACAGATTGTAATGTTAAGTAAAATGTCAGGAGACATTTTAATCCCGACCCAGGGAGTATGTAGACAGGGTTAGATAATATAGTTAATGTATTATAAAGTTTCTGTGTGTCACGTATTATTTGTTTACAGTGCACGTGAATCTTGTGTTCGTCATTAAGTCTCGTGTTTTGTACTCGCCAGCCTCGTTTTGTATTCGTCTAACATGTGACCTGTTTCTTCTGAATATTTATAAAACCTTCTGAAAGTATTTTACCTTATTAGGAAATATCTGAATTTTGAGAGTGAGACAGAGTGCGTGCTGCACGAGCTTTTAATTTAAAATTTCGCTGTCTTCCGCCTCCCTAAATTTCACGGCACTCTCTCTCTGGTCGCCGAACCGTACGGTTCTGGTTCTTCTACTTCAATCGACTTCTTTCAACTTTGTCAATGTTGAATGGCATCAATTTCTTGTTGAGTAGAAAGATATTTCGACTGTTTCAACTTTACATATTACGTGAAACTATTATTTGGAACTTATTTCTTGATTTGGTAAAGACGAAGCAGAATCCACGTAGTGTTCTTATTGAAACCCCGGCTACAATTCAGTAAACTAGAAATGTGTCAAGAGGACACAGATGCCCCCTAAGTCATGCCCTGAGTCATATATACATGAAGTTTAAAGACTCTAGCACAAATACCTTCAGAGTTACATGTGTCACGGTTTTGGGATGGAAAGACATACAAAGGCAAATCTATATGCCTCAATTTTTGGTGGGGCATAAAAACCAGGTACACAAGTTAATACTTTACGTGTGTCACAATCATAAAATTCCATATCTATTAAAAGCAAATACCCATTACTCTGTCAACTTTAACGAAGGTTCAATAAAAATACCCAGGTGCACAGGTTTATGTCCTGAATAACATATCCATGAAGTTTTAAGTCTGTAGTACACATACTTTCAAATTTTCAAAAAACAAAGGCCCATAACTTTGTCAATTTCAACGTAATACTCAGATGCGTAAATTCATGTCATGATTAATGAAAGTCTTTATTACAAATAATTTCAGAGTTACGTGCATCACAAGCATAAAATACCTTATTTTACAAAAAAAGGCTCTTTCAACTTTAACAAAGGCTCTTTTTTTCTTTTTATTTGAGTTTCTATTTGAAACCCCGTTATTTCCCCGTAATAAAGGACATGGGATCGGGGTAATCCCCATGTACCCTTACACATCATTGCATGCATTCATGAGATAATGAAATACAAACAGTATTATCATAGTGGACCTTTCAGATATTTTCACACTGTTAAATATTTATATTTGACAGATTCTTTCCTGAATCAATATAACATCACTTGATGCAACATTATATATAACTGATTTGACTATTCTTATTTTGATGATTTATATTTTTCACATTATCGTAAGGAGATAATTAAATCGTACAATTTATATCAACCCCCAACACATCAAAACAATATACAACATATATAGAAATATATAAACACATATTTACACACACACCCTCCTCAGAATAACTTTTAATTTTCACCATTCCGATTAATACCTTACACACGAAACTAAACGCAAGATACTTTGAATGAAAAACGTAGGAAAGAAATAGCATTCATATCTAATTCATCAGTATTTAGAATAAAATAGCCCTATATATTGCTCTTTCTGACTCTAGGTTAACTTATATCTAAGAAAGTCACTTATTATTGATATTTTTCACCTTTCTTAAACAAATCCAAATTGTCTTGAATTGAGACGATTGAGCATCAAACTTAAAATTATCTTAATATTTCAGGATTGCCCATTTTGCTTCAAAGATAATTATATTATATACGTACATACGTTTAAAAACTCAAGATATCCAAAACTGGTATTTTCAAACGCAATTTCGTAAATTTCCCTTTTACATGCATCGAAAACGAACTTAAAATTTTTCAAATAAATAATGAAATAGGTTTCACAAACTGACAGTTAAAAAATAAATGATACAGTGTCTACTCTCCCTTTTCTGCAAAAATTACATAGCTTATTAGAAAAATTCATCACGTTTAATTTGTGTTCAGTTTACACGATGTTATGCAAATATTTCCATTGAAATTGTTTGGCTTAGACAGAAGTATTTGATGTTTAGCCATATCTTCGCCTATAAATTTTGAACTAGTTCTTTACCGATTTGCCCTTCCCGTTTAATTTCAAACTTTGATTTTTTAACACTGTAGAGTCATGCATTGATTTAATCATCCCTAAAGACAGTTCGTTATAATGAAAGTGTTTATTTTTGACAATTTGTTATAATGAGACCTTCAAGGTACATACTTTGTTGTACTACAATAGGGAAAAGACGTGATTTCGAAATTTCGATATATTTCTCAGGAATTGCTTGTTTCAACCTGCTCCATTCAGATATCAAGTTTCTTTTAACTTTGAGTTTTTGTAAGAGCTTTTCTGTACTTAGAAATTGTTGTGTTCCCTTATCCCTTATGTCGCTTATGTGTAAAGCCTACTCTTCGTGAATGAATTAAAAAGTAAAGGTCTTCCATTGAATAATATTTCATGATTACCAAACAGACTCAAATCATGGACACTTATATTATAATTACTTTGTAAACGAAAGTCTGCTCAGGCTAAAATAAGATCCTGATAGAATTCTGGAATAGTTCCTATATTTAACCCATTTATTACTGTGCATTTGTATGTGAAAAAATCTATTGAGAATATTTCATCAGTATTTTTCAAGCAATGCTTACCAATTGCATTCCAATTATCAGTATCTGAGTTTAAATTTTATAGCACATTTTTATCTTCACATATTTTCATAATTGCTTATATCCAGTACATCTTAATCTCCTTTTTCAAATTTCATTGATAATGATTTCCTTGAAACAGAGCTTTCTTAACTCCCCAAAGAAAATGATATTTTGTATTTCCTTTACATTTTTTTCAGAGATGCAATGTGTTTCTA
Source organism: Solen grandis (assembly GCA_021229015.1). Classification (NCBI taxonomy): domain Eukaryota; kingdom Metazoa; phylum Mollusca; class Bivalvia; order Adapedonta; family Solenidae; genus Solen; species Solen grandis. The sequence goes on from CM037777.1 coordinate 61,784,242, forward strand.
TTTCATAATTTACTCTTGACAGAACGTACGTTTTAATAATATGTACTTTCCTCATGTAAGTCAGATTTCTTGATTTCCAGATTTGTAAGCAAGATTTTATAAACGAGCGGACATCCTTGTTTAATTAAGCGGGTAATTTTGAAAAAGTCGAAGATATATCCATTAGTTTGAATAGCAGTTTTTGAATGTTTTAAAAGCATATGCAACCACGATCTAAATATTTTCCCGAATCCAAGTTTTTCAAGATATTTATCGATCCATCCCCATTCTTGTCTATCAAAAGTTTTTGTCTGATCTAAAAAAAAATGATAATACCTTCCTTGTTTTGTCGGTCAGAATACTCAACAATGTCCTGAATAAGCCTGTTTGTCTCAGCAATTTATGTCCTTCCACATAACCTTTTTGATCTGTATGTAATTTTGTGGGTAAAATAATTCTATTAGCCAAACATCTCGCCAAAATTTTATAATTAACATTTACCAGAGTAATTGGTATCTTGTTATCTAAGTTTTCTCTTTCGCCACATTTATAAATTTATGAGAAAACACCTTTATATTGAGAACTAGAAAGTGTTTGTTCTTGCATACATTCATTAAATACGTCCAGTAAGTCATTTGTATTAAATACCAGAAATGTTGATACCATTCCGCCACAATTCCGTCTTCAACGGGGAGTCTATTTTTCTTGATTTTTTATAGCATCGTTTACTTCTTTTTCCTCTATCTGTCTATCTAACTTGACCGCCTCCTCTTTTGATATTGACTTATTTATGTTTTATTAATTCCTCTGCTGCTTCATTATCAATTCCCTCTGAAGTAAATACTGTTTTAAAAATATTACTTTCTCTTTAAGTATTGAATCGATATCTGATTTAATTTGACCATCTGAACATCTGATTTTTGCATATAGCTTCTCTTGACCTCCTTTTCTCTCGAATTAAAAAATAATTCGATGGTTTTTCGTTATTTCTAGGGAATAAAGCTTTGGTGACGTAAATACTCAATTTTGCTCTCATCCCCATTGTTTTTTTTACAGATTCTAAATCTTCTTTTAAAAATATTATATTTTTCTGTTTTCGTTTTCTTATTTTACAGTAATCTATTGTTAATTGTTTCACCCTGTGTTTAGTTATATCCTACTATTCCCGTTTTGAACTATAATTATTTTTAGTCTGTACATTTTTGAAAAAGAAAAAGATTCTAACATTAATTCATAAGCCTTATCCACTATCACACTGACGTTCATTTTCCATAATCCAGGTCCGCGATCTATATTTTCATACATTAATTTGAGGAATATAAGATTATGGTCAGAAAACGGAAATTTGGTGATTTTTACATTTTCAATTAAACAATCAATCGATTCACTACATAGAGAGTAATCTATTTTAGATTTTGAACCCGTGTAAGAGTGTATTCACGCATAACTGGGTATCGCCTTCGCCATATGTCCTCGAGGCAATATTTAAGGATCAAGATTGAGAGTTCCGTGTGACCCAGGTTATTCCCGGTATACTCTCGCCTTTTAGCTTGCCTATCTAATTTGATATCAAGTACACAGTTGTAAACACCACCGATTATTCGAGCGTTTATAGTGTGCTTTATTAAATTGTTTATTTCAGTAAAAAAGGTTTTCTTTCACTGCCATGATTTATTATATATGTTTGAAATTCTCACGTTCTCTTGTGATTTCTCTTTAACTACAATAAACAAATAACGACTTTCATTATCGGTAACTTTATCTATGACAGGTAATAGTTTTTTTTCCTAATTAAAATTGCAACTCCTCTTCAGAGACTGTTACCGTTATGCCAATAACTGTTTCCACCCCATTGCTTTCCCCGGGCATTGGCTTCCCATTCACTATTACAATGAGTTTCCTGTAATAAAATTATGTATTTTTTTTTCAACCAATAGAATATATTTCTTCTCTTCTTTTTATCTCTCAATCCATTTACATTCACCGACGCGATTGGATATTACATGTAAGTTGATATTTAAAAGTTATAATCTGACTTTTTTGATAGCTCGGGTAGCTGAGGGGGATGTAGATGAAGAGTTGCTGCGTCTTGGATGCTTTTAAAATAGAGTCGTCATTAATTATAACGATGGTTCGTTAAAATACCTAGGTGCACAAGGTCATGTCCTGAATAATATATACATGAGGTTTCAAGTCTGTAGTAGAAATACTTTCAGAGTTACATGCGTCACTAGCATACAATTCCATATTTTTCAAAAACAAAGGCCCTTACTCTGTTAACTTCAACGGCTGTTCGATGAAAATACCCAGGTGCACAAGCACACTGCTGTTGTGAAATGCGCCCTTAATGTTTCTTTTAATGCAGAGCAGCTTTTGATTTTATACTGATCATTACTGCAATGTATAGAAATGATTTAATAATACAATATAAGATTAAACCCCTACAAGTAACACTTAAACAGCTTCTGGTTTAAATATATATTTTATTTTGAAGCCTCTACTTACAACCGAACACATTTCATATTACATGTATCTCTACTATGACTAATTCAGTTTTTCAGTAAATCAAATAATTTCTAAACCAAGTTACCTCGACAAGAAGCTGGCGCTGCACAGCATCCGCGGCCAGTGTTGACTGGGCCTTGACAGTCAGGGGGAATCTGCCGATGGAAGCTGGGACAATGGGGAAGAACACGGACTTTGCCTGACCGGCAGCCACCTGTTGTCAAACATACTGCAGTCTATAAACAGGCAATATCGTCGTTATGTTAGTTTGAATTTAACATCTCACTAACTATATTTCACTCATGTGGATAATTTGTTTACAGGTTATATATATTATGCGGTCTCACTGTGATGCCACACCAAGTCACAACATCCTGATTCCTTGGACTAATATTGTGCTGAGCGCCAAAAAAGCAGACAATACTAATACTATTTCATCCGCTCTGACCAGCACGAGTTGTCATTTTGAACAAATGTTGTTTTATATAAACATTTGCATACTTAACATATTTGCTTTTGATATTTATTTAATCCTTCTCTCTTGAGCAAAGATCATAGTACATATTATACATTTATCATATATATATATGTTAATTATATTAAGACGATGTTCAGTATGTTCCAAGCGGTTTTATACTTAAGCTGACGCATGGTCCAAATAGGACACAAATTCATTCACGAGGATGTAAGCGAACTAAATGGACATTTTAAGAACAATGACTTTCAAAGTAACCAACGAAATGCGCTGAAAAGAATCTGTACAAAAATAAAATAATAAAAAAACAGAAAAAAACCTAGAATACAGTAGATCTAGAATCAACTTACATGGATATTTTTCACTTCAATCTGTGAGAGGAATTGTTTATTTCCTGAAGAATCAATAATGATGTTCTTGAAGTCATTCGATTTTTCCAAGGTAACAACAACCTACAGAGTGCAAAACTAGTGGTAATTCATGAAAAGATATATATAATTTGAAATTCATAAAATAATTTTTAAAAGGAATTAGATATATATTGGTTATTCATAAAAAATTCAAAGAAGATATTGGTAATTCATGAGACATTGGTAGTTAATGAAAGATATCGGTAATTCGTGGAAGATATTGGTAATTCATAAAATTTTATATAAGAAATAAGGAATTAAGGTTTGAAATATATTGGAAAGTCATGAATGAAAATATTACGTTATTCATGCAGAATTATGTATAATTCATGAATGTACATAGTAATGACAGTATTTATTTGGTCGAATCACAAGAACGAATGAGTCATTATATAATGGCGTCTCAGTTTTTGCATTTATACAGGACTAAATGGTAAGCAGCGCTCTGGGTATGATTCGAAAATGGCAGGTCTTAATATATTATTATGGAATAAAGATGCCATATAGGTACAACTTTGACCTAAAATATTATTTCATCATCTTACACTTCTATGGCTTGAAATCATTCAAGTCATAGTCAGATTAAATTCACGGTGAAACAGAGGCCATCATCCATAGGCAAAAGAACAAATAGAAACACCAACCACCACACAATAAAAAAACAACTTAGACAATAAGTACTAAAACTACTGAGAATATCGAGGCTTACATCTAGGTCTGTGCTCATGTAGTTGAAGACGTTGGCCTGTAGGGCCAGTTCCTCACCACGGACCACTGAATACGGGAGGTTCAGGCTGACGAAGAATGACTTGAAAGTTTTTATCTGGATAAAAAAGAATATCAACCAAATCATAGGTTTAAAATTTATCATAAACATGGGTTCATTTCAATTCAATATGAACTTTAAGACGTAAAGAACCCACTATTAATATATTATTTGGCGTGCCAAATGAAGAATAGTCTCTAATGAAAAATAGTCTCTATCGAAATACACTGAACAGTTCACATGTTTGGGAATATAGCTCAGTATGTTTTTTTCTATACAGAGAAATGATTTTTTGCTGAAACTCCCCCTGAGAATCGTGATACCGGGGCGATATCCAATTATTCTCAAAGAAATACAAGACTGTGAAACAGTATCAACCTTTGCAGCAGAGTCCGCAACTCCCAATCCCGAGACGGAGTTAACAGCGAAGGCACTTGCAATCCAAGAGGTGATGGTGTCTGGTACAGTGGTACTGATAATCGCTGAGCCGTCCGCCCTGCACACCAACAAAACAAACCTTTTAAGTCCCCTTATTCTAGACATGTAAATAATCCATATCAAGAGAATCGACTGAAACAGCTATTACTTAATCAATATAAAAGTAAATTGTATGTTTGAAAGTATTAACTAAGGGTCAAGTTATGCAAATCTTTTAGAGCATTGTTAACATATCTTCAACTGTTGCATTCATTTTGTTTAGATATTTAAAACACTTAAATAACCCTATTTAGTTAGAAATGTATACCATAAATATATGTACAAATATTTTGAATACATTTTGTAGTAACTCTTTATAACAGTAACTCCTCCAAAAACAGCGTAAAGGAAGTGTATACATGCAACATAAATCTTATTTTGTGGATAAGCAGCAAAATAAGAAATTTTATTTTTTATTTTACTAATTTACTGTTTATCTTAGACAATATTACATCTACTAGCTAGAAGCGTTACAGGTAGCTTATGAAAGATCTTGGAATCAGTATCGGCAAAAGTGATAATCAAAAAGAATGTTGATAAGACCTTCTTCTATACAAACCTCCTTTCAATGTTTATTATTGTCGTAATATTTGGTCATTTTTTTTTAATCTACAGGGTGACACTGGCGGATAAAATAATATCTAGTTGATCAATCAAACCAATATTTACAAAATAACCCCAAGAACTGATGTACTATAAACCTAACCAAACACAGGTAAAAACTTACTGATTTAATTTGTTATGATAAAGCACCTATAAATTCACCCATTAAGTGATTTAAAATTGAATGAATTGCACTGTGGTAGCACCAATATATATATTTGCTGAACATACTGCCCGAGAAGGGAACCACCACCATATTCAAACCCATTCCAAGGGAAACAATTATCCTGTGGAAATATTTCTCCATAACCACGTTTTAGGAAAAAACATGTCGAGCACGAGTGGGTTGCTTAGGTCTTTTGGAAGCAGTGGAAGAGGAGTGGAAGAAGACCCTATCATATTGCTAACGCCAAAGTCTATCGAACCCATGAAAAATCCACTATGATGATAGTGAACTACATTTGAAATACATAAGCCCACTAGTTAGCAAAAGCAGTTTTAAGGTAGCAACACTGGGTAATGGACAACTATCAAATTTACTGGTTTTGAATAACCTGAGTATAAACATAGTTAGTACAAAAGTTATACCCCTATCTTATGTCAAGATATCTGTTCTCAGAGTCGACAAAATATAATTAGTACCTTTGTTTTTCCCCATATTGCACACATTTTTCGAAAATTTCGAACAGCGATATCTAAGTCATTTTTTCACTAAATAACTTCGTTTTTGTATTAAACTGTATCTATACAAATGAACTAGTGATCCGTGTCTCAAATTTCTTTTAAAATTTTCTGTTCAAAAGTTATTTAACTTAACTTTTTATTTTCGCTTCGAAACACGCCGCTCGTCAATTAATTAGCGATTGTAACAAAACTAAAACAATTATCGAAAAACTGAGACACGGATCACTAGACGGATCAAAGACCTTCCGACAGACGAAAACCGCTTTGAAATCGGACAACAATCAACTTTGTAATCACTGTCCAAACACCCCCACTACAAGCTAATTCCAGTGTGTGGAAAATTAGCTTGAAAGATAAAACGATCAAAATGTGCTAATTAAATGGGATTATCGCATAACTGTTCAGCCTTAATTAAATTCTTTTTGCTCAGTAGTTTAGCTGTTTGATACATCGTCCATTATTGACACTTTCCGAACATATAAGTACCTAAACTTTTGGTTTACATCCCATAAAGTCATCTAGAGTCATAGTGCACACGGCATATAACACATAAAAAGTCACGTGACTATCTTCAAGCGTCGAGATAAGGGGCCCCACACAGGGAAATAATGGATACCGAAGCCGCACTAAGCCGAGCAGTCGTAGGGGCAGAGTATGATTGAAATGTGTTTTTTTGTGCATTTATTAATTACATATACCGTATTTTATTATTTGATATTATGCCTGTTTCAATATGATACATAATTAGGGTTTTGGTTAAGGTAGCGACATTGGGTAATAACGGTAAAAAATGCATCAAAATGTCTATGAAAATAAAATTAAAGGACACATTTTGTTTAATCAGTCTGTATCTTCATTCTGGTACAGATCTCCAAAATTAATAGAAATAATCGATTATAAGAAAATAACCATTATTTATGCTCCATGCACAGACGTCGTATATAGCGCACGTCATAAAATCGACGTCACGCCTGTCTTTGAATAATAAGCAAATTTTCTCTTTTGTCGTTTTATTGATTCTTAACTGAAATCTTCACGACAAAAAAGTATGGGTTTTATCGGACTTTTGATTGGTTTGCTTATTTATCAACACTGTCTCATCATTTCTTACATATAAACGGTTTCTTATCCTGCTAATATGCAATATACGAACCCCAATATACCAAAACTGTAAACTTCTATAACAATAGATTGATTTCTTAAAATTAGTAATTATAATGGTTTTTTTTTTATTAATTGTATGTGTAAATATAATTGCAAATAAAAGCTTATAAAAATAAAGCCATTGCTAGGAAATACTTTTAACTGAAAATAACCTTATTGAAACGTATTGGCATATATAAAGTTTTGTTTACAACTTTTGCAACAATACAATACAAAAACTTTGTGTTTAAAAATATTGTCTGTATAGATTATGACTTGATTTGTCTGGGTCGGGTTAATCAGTGTCCCCTGAAAACTGGTTTCCTGTGTGTACTGCACGTGTGCTTTTATTACCGTGTGCCGTTTGGTCATATATCACACAGTTTACTGGACTCGGGGCCCGAGCTGTCACCTAGTATATTACGTAATAGACTCCCTGTCCCCAGTGTAACTGGCTACATGTTGACAACTAACGGGCCTCTAATTTGTTACTATTTGGGTCTCTAAGAGACCGCGTGGAAACAATTGTACTGATAAATTGTAATGAAATAAATGAAGTTCATTTCGATATTCAAATAAAAGGACAAATACTTTAAGATGTTGAGTATATTAAATACTATTGAAAAGATTTCTTTTATTTCCCATATTTACTTCAGGTGATAATAAACATTAACCTGCTGCTATAGTAACTGATAGTTATTTGACAAACGACAAACTAATATCTTCCTAGCGTATAAACTGATTTCCCTACACGGCGCCTCTGAAAGCCCCGCCTACTCGACGTCACGTGATCGAAATAGCGGACTGCTTTTTCGGCTATATGGGGTCTGGTTATTCAGGGCCATAAATCGCATATTTTAAAGTGAGATATTGGATTTTTGTTTTCACAGATCATTAGAAGAAGGTGTGAAGTATTTTATTCCGTTAAAAACCCATTTTGATGCATTTTACCGTTATTACCCAATGTCGCTACCTTAAGCAATAAAAGCTATTATTAAAATTGCTGTTGTTGTGAAGGTATATAGAGTTAATTTCCTTTGCAATGGGACATAATGATTTTTAAAGACGTTTATTATGAAATTAGAATAATTTCTGAATATCGCCATGGTTATCTCTTAGGCTGTTTATAAAAGTAAATATAGTTTTAGATATATAATCACACTTGGTTGAGATCCAAACAACAACATTGTTTTAAAATAAGGTACAATATATTTGTATTTTTAACAGCAAACATAATCCTCCATAATAGGTTTATCTTAGGTTTTTCAAAGCAGCTACTGGCTACATCCTACTAGTCAATAAATCATTTCACTCCGAAAAAGGAAGTATACCTTAGTAAATCAAACACTTCAAATACATGCTGGTTGCTAACTGAAAATTAAATGCATTGTTCAGTGGGATACAAACATGCACTTGAGATTGGTCATTTTAATTAGCGAGTTATACCGAAAATTGTCGACCCCTAGTGTATTATTCGATGAAAACTTATCATATCTGTTTTGACACTTGATTAAGTCATGACAAAATAGTCGGCCTGACTGCTGGAATAAGTGGTGGCATCCCTAAAATGACAAGTTATGAAGCATTAACATCAAAGATGAGAGCAAACAAACTTTACTGAAGTCGAACTTATTCGCCTCTCATTACCTCTATATTGCAAATTCAAAGAACGTTATGAAGTAAGGTTTAACAAACGGCTACAAAGTACATGGTGTTTGACCAACATACCCAGTTGTGGTATTTGTCCATAGCCATTTTTCTTGGAAAACAGTGCGTACTCGTTCCTGTCTGTAACGCAGATGGTGCGGGCACAAATGAACCGGTATCAATCATATCCGTCTTTTTCATCATGGCAAACTTATTAAAATTTATTTCATGCATAAAAACTAAAGTAATTTTTACACGGTTTACTGTTTATATTCTAGTTTGGTTGGGTTATTCTGACTACTATTCATACATACTTGATTATGGAGATGAAATGCGCAGTGTTTTCCCTGATCTTTCACCAGTGTCAGGAGTACATAACAAGAGGGCCAAGATGGCCCTTGGTCGCTCACCTGAGAAAGATGATTGCTTAAGAAAAAAAGATGCTTGAGTGTAAGAGTGAAATCTGGCTTTTTTTATGGTGAAATGGGCATAACTCCTAAATTTACAAGTCAATATCAGTTATAATTGAACCCGATTGTGAGATTATGGGCATAAACATTGTCTTAAAGATTAAAAATGATTGTTAAAAAATGAAATTGGTAGAGAATAAACAAAGTGAAATCTTGCATTTTTTGTATTAAAAGGGGCATAACTCCTGACCTAAATGACCCATCTCAGCCACAATTGAACTCAATCGAGACATTATGGTCATTAACAATGTCATAAAGTTTGAAGATGATTGCTAAAAAAAGGAAGATGCTAGAGTGTAAGCAACGTGAAATATGGCTTTTTTATATTAAAAGGGGGCATAACTCCTGACCTAATTGACGGATCTCAGCCATAATCGAACTCAATCGAGACCTTATGATCATAAGCATTGTCATAAAGTTTGAAGATGATTGCTCAAAAGATGAAGATGCTAGAGTGTAAACAAAGTGATTGGCATTTTTTTAATATTAAAAGGGGCATAACTCCTGACCTAATGGTACGATATCAGCAATAATCGAACTTGGCCGTGATTTTATGGTTATAAACATTGATACAAAGTTTGAAGATAATTGCTCATGAAATGAAGATGCTACAGTGCAAACAATGTGAAATCTGGCTTTTTTTAATTTCAAAAGGGGCATAACTCCTGACCTAATGTTCCGATATCAGCCATAATCAAACTTGACCGTGATTTTATGGTTATAAACATTGTTTTAAAGTTTGAAGATAATTGCTCATGAAATGAAGATGCTAGAGTGCAAACAATGTGAAATCTGGCTTTTTTGAATTTTAAAAGGGGCATAACTCCTGACCTAATGTTCCGATATCAGCCATAATCGAACTTGGCCGAGATTTTATGGTTATAAACATTGTTTTAAAGTTTGAAGATAATTGCTCATAAAATGAAGATGCTAGAGTGCAAACGAACAAATTGTGGACGACGGACGACGGACGGACGGACGGACGACGGACATTCATCGATCCTAAAAGCTCATCCTGAGCACACGTGCTCAGGTGAGCTAAAAAGCAAATGTTATCTATAACTCCCCATCCCTTTTCTCGTGACGCTTGTTTTACCCTGTAGTTATATTACTCCAAAGCCATGTTTCTTGGAAAACGGAGCGCAACCTTCCAACTGGTTGTAGGGAAGCTGAATTTGGTGGAGGTGCACTGGGAGCCATAGGCATCATCGGCATAGGCCCCAAGGCGACAAAATGGTTTGGGTCTACAACAACTAAGATAAGTTTCATTTATTGAATGCATAGTATAGTAAACATGAAGATGTATAAAAGCAAAAAAATCCTACAAGCAGAAGGTAAATGCATAAACATAGATTAAGTAAGAAAAATGTTAAATGCGGTGCCTTACCAATGGTTTTATGCAAAGCTATGTAGTTCTTGGAGTGACACTGCGTTTTATAAACTTTGTCATGAATTTGTTGCAAATCAAACGGTTACATTGTTTGATTATCACTGTATGGTTACCCAGTAGTTGTATTACTCCAAAGCCATGTTTCAGGGAAAACTGTTCTAACACGGCCGACAAATTGAAGTGAGGATGTGGCAGCACCTGTAGCACCGCCAATAGAGGCGGGCATTGGCATTATGCCACAAGCCATTGCGCCGTCGCCGCCACGAGATCCAAAAGCAAACTCTTGGTAATCTATGACAAAAAAAAAAGTTTAAACACTGCTCGCCTTGTTTTTCATTTTTAGTATATTGATGGTTCATAAAGGTTTTAAAAGACCTGACTTGACAAAGGTGTTGACTATATCGCCTATTAGCGAAGCAGTCCTATTTGGGCTGTGAGAGAGGCATTGTATAGATATTTATATAAAAAACCATGACAATTTTGGGTAACGCTGTGGGTAACCATACGTTTATAATATACAATGGATAGATCCATAGCCTTTTGAATTTGCATGATTAACAGAGAATTGCAATCATGTTTTCACAACAAGGACGGGTAAAACAATATCCAACATTACAATGTTTGTGAGTAAGGTCTTTTGTAACCAGATTAAAAGGTCGCCACTCGGATCTATCCAAGGCTAACAAAACACTCGTATTACCTCTCTAAAACACTCTTCCATGTACATGATGTGATGCTACATGTTCTAGCTTTGACTTGATAAGTTTCCACCACTCTTTTATTACCCGGTAGTTGTGTTACTACAAAGCTATGTTTCGGGAAAACAGATATTAGGCGGCCTACGGTCTGAAGTGAGGATGAGGAAGTGGCGGTACCCATGGCAGCGCCACCAGGATCATACCTTTCAAATTTCTGAGTTTATGATGAGGTATAGATATAATGATTTAATTTATGAAAATATTATCGGTTGTTTTAATCAAATGATGAATTGATTTCTTGATTTATTCAGAATATTTCATGGACAAGACAAATTTTACCTAAACAAACTCGTTTATTTTTTATTCGTCTCCGTATACTCTTTTAAGCTACCAACGTTAAACTGTAAGTTACGAGAGTTATTGTAAAAGATGTGTTACTATTAGGTTTCCATATATAAATACTTAGCTTTAGGGAATCCCATAGCTATTAGAATCGAAAGCCCGTGAAAATCAGTGCTAGTGTAAAAAAAAAGATAAAAGGTATTCACCTTTGAATAGTATCAATCGTTTGCAGTTTTTTTTTTAAATTTTATTAAAAAGAATGTAATCAGCGATAAAATTGTGCAGTTAAGCGTGTCCTACATGACCGTTTGCATTTGCGTAAAGAATTCAATTTTAAGATGCTAATCAATCGCAATGATCGATCAAAACATCGGTGTATAGGAACGTCGCTGCCGTTTAAGAAAGACTTATTGCAGAGGATTGGCGAGATAGATTGTAAACTGAAATTTTAGAAGGAACAGAACATACGATACAAATAAAGAATCAAGGGCTGAGAAAGATGTGTGCTCTATCGGAGTTCTTGCCTAAACTTTTAACAGTTATAAAATCAAAAATAGAAAGATATCTATATAATGAGAAGTGAGACATAGGTTTATATGTTGAATAGGAAAGAATGAATGATAATAAGTGGTGGAGGGGGAAACCATGAAAGCGTCCGATCATAGGAAAAAAAGTTCCAAAAAGCTATATACGTTGCAATGGCTATCAATTATACTAGCATACTATCATGAGTCAGTTGCGATTCTAAATGTTCTAGCATTTACTCGAAACAGTTCCCAGATATCTTTGATTATCCGGTAGTTGTGTTACTCCAAAGCCATGTTTCAGGGAATACTAATCTTACGCGACCTACGGTCTGAAGTGAGGATTGGGAAGTGGCGGTACCGATGGCAGTGCCACCAGGAGGAGGCTTGGAACCATCGACAAAAGTGCCACCGCCACCAGCTCCCTCAAAAGCCATAGCTGGATACACTCTTCGTACACTTGCATTGTAAATTTCTAGTACACATAAAATTAACTTCTGTAGCGCCTAAGAGAAGAACCTCATTCAAAGAGGAGCATGCAAAATTAGCGGGCTCAGCTTCTACTTTTCGCGATTTGACTATCAAAAAGATCTATCTATAATGAGAACGATTTGGTTTGTAGTGTAACTACCCAACAGTGGTATTGCTCCACAACCAAGTTTCGAGGAACACAGATCGGACACGGCCTACTGATGCAGCTGACGAAGTAGCCGTTGCTGTTGTATGCCGAGTCATAGCCATGGGTGGTTGAGGACCTCTCTCAAAATCTATAGTTTCATCTCAGTTTATCATAAAGGCTAAATATCATGATCTTTTTTTATGAAAATATCTATTAATATTTTGGGTTATTTTATCAAATTTTTATTTGACTTTTTGACTTATTCAGATCATTATATGGACAAAAAAAAATGTTTCTATTGGTCTATGGTTAGTAAAAAAAACTATCAAGAAAATGGTGTTCGTAATACGATGGTGCTTCAAAAGGTTTTGCTGTTAATGGATTTTCCATTTATATTTATTTGATAATAGCTAATATAATGAGTGGAAATAATTGCGGGAATGGAGCTCCGCAGAGCGGCCCCAACTCTCGTCTGTTTTACATGTCGTCAACGGGGGAGGGGGCGGAGGGCTATTTGAGATTTTAAGATTGAACACCATACCATAAGGTATAAAAAGTAAGTGTTTAGTAAATATGAAAAAAAAAACCCCAAATATCTGACAATGTGTAGAAGAAATTTCTGTGGATAAAAACAATTTTGACCAAAATTCTAAGTTAAAAGGGGGCATACTATGAAAATATAGCTTCCAGAATAATGCCCCTTGTCTTACAACTGAGCCTTGTAAAGATGATAAAGTATTCCAAGTTTCGTGTTGATACGAAAAAGACGAGCTGAAAGACATTCACTTCTAAAAAAAGTATTAGTCTTATATATATATTTCTTGTATGCTATATTTGAAAGGGCGAATTTCGCTGCACACATCCACAAAACAAATATATCATAAACTGAGTTATATATATTAGCAGTTTAAAGTATCACACATTTAAGGTTCTCTTTTTCAATATTAAAGATGCTTATCGTAAAGAAATACCAATAAATGACTGCTTAGAATGTCGCTGTCATTCAAAAGCTTCTTGAAGAGGATGGGCAGTATAAAGTCTAGAATATTGCTGGAAGACGGGGATATCATATGGAGTTTTGCAATACTGACAAAAATTCAGTGCCTAGAGAAATTTGCGCAGCAATTTGACCCCACATGTTTTGTCTCCAAGTAAGAAAAAAAAGGCAAGAACGAAGTGTTTCTAAAGTTTCAAAACATTAAAGAAAAAACTGACACAGCTGAAAGATTTCTAACTCGTGAAATATGTGCGAAAACCAAAATAATGGACCGGAAATGTTTGGGAAAACACCAAAACATTCCAGTCAACGCAAAATGTCAGAAAAGTTCTAAAAAAGGTTTAGAACATGTATAAATGCTTATGCCTTAATGTTAAGTTCTCGTGATCTAAGACCATGTGCTTTCCTTCTTCTCAAGACAGAAAATGCTATCAAATTGAGGATATGATACTAAAAGTGTTTATAGGAGTGTAATCTGTTAATTCTTAGACAATGGAAATCGTTCTTCGGAAATGCATTTCCGTGTCGCGGAATTACATAGAGAAGTCACAATAGTTAAAATCAATTCTCTCTTTTATAATTACAAAACCTTTAAAACACTATTGTAATGCATGTTTAAGTTTATGAAAGAGTACTTACATGGTCCGTTATGATGGTAAACCAATGCGTCAGTAATGACCTTGACTCCAGCATTCTAGAAATAAAGTGCAGAAAATCATTAATCATTTATTTTCTTCATTCATATCAGACATTTGGGAGCTTAACCTTCATTAGACAAGTGCTAGTCGCACAATCAAGACAACGAGCCAATATTTCATGAACTGCTTCCATATAGTGAACGCCAAACAAATTGAAGTGAAATATTTTAAGCCTGGCGGGAATCTGACAAGGTCGGGAATCAAAACAAAGTCCTTGATCACCGTGTCCGTTTAAGAACTGTAAACCAGGAAACTTTTCGTGTCAAGAAGCTTTTGCGTTTTTATGCATCCAGGCATATTCGCGGCGTAATACTTCGGCGGATTTACGCAGACCGCGAGCTCCGAGCAAAATGTAATCATTCGATAGCATGACACGGCATAAACGGTTATTTTTCTGGTCAGCTATTCGACGATAAATAAAAGCTATCAACATGACGTACATCCCACTACATCCGACTAAAATTCGTGATCATTGCATAAAATGAATGAAATGACTAACAAGTATACGAACACTCACGGTGAATATCTGGTGTGCGTCTGAGCCCCCGTAGTATGTTGGGTATGGGAACGAGATCATCCTCTTCTTCCTGCCCACCAACTGCGGACCGCCACCAAAGAAATCACAGCAGAACGAGTTGGGCTTATGTACAATCGTGTCATATGTCTTCAGCTCGTCGATTACCTAGAAACATAATACCTATACTTATGTAAATTAAAACATTGTGTAATAGTTGTGTGAGGTTTTGTATTATTTATATTGAAATTTATTCGTCGCTGCGTCAGTATTTTAGTAAGTAAGCGAGGTCCAGCAGCTTATAGGAATGAACAGAGGCACTAAGGTAGAACAAGTGACCCATCGAAATAAATGACGGCCTGAAATTGTAACTTAATGCAGCGGTGTCACTATTTGTAATTAGTTTATCAGAGGAGACTGAATGTCGTTTCCACTTTCATATTTACACTCGATAATTGCTATGGATTACTCGACGTGTATGATTAATGCCGCCAAACACAAAGTGTATATTTTAATTCTGAAACTATTTCATGATATGGCCATTCGTGTTTAAACAGAGTAATTGATATAAACGTCTTAACGTTAATATTTCAAATATCCTATGCTATCTGGAACAAACAAAGTTTCAGAGATTTTACTGTTAGAGGCGGTTAAAACAACTCAGACTATTTGTATACTGGGAAAGATTTATGAACAAGGCTTTGAGCGAAAGATATATGCATCTTGGCACATAGTAATATGTCAGGCTGAAAACTTTTTTTCTATCTGTTTCACAGAATAACATAAAAGCTGCCAGCCCCACTTGTTGTAAACGTAAATATATCTTCTTAAAGCTTGCCCGCTAAACTGAAAATGAAAGTATCTGTGATTCATTGCGGTTATTACTAGGATAGTGTCAATAACTGTCAATGAAGAGCTACTATGCAAGCTGTGGAGGTTGTATCAATGGTTTGTTGGGGGCTTTGTTTATCACATTGATCATTGTTCGTTCTTGTAATTGCAAAACAACAACAACAACAACAACAAAAACAAACAAAAAAACGGTGCTACTGTCACACATGGACAAAAATACGTATGGAAGTTGGCGTCGCAGAGTCAGATTCAATACATGTATAGCTGATTAATTTGTATGAAAGATTTGAGTCGACTAAAACGTAATATGTATTTTAGTCACATAAACAGTACCACTAGATGACTATAGCGTTGATGCTGAATACGTAATAATCACATTGTCTTGAACATACTATATGCATTTTTATTCAATAATAAAAAAGAAAAGCAAAAACACCGAAAATTGCATACACTATAAAACAAGCATCCCCTGCAAAAAAGAAAAAAAAATGTCTATGCACATATTGAGTCATTACTGAAATGTGTTCAACAGTTATAGAGGTGTTTATTTTGCTAGTAACTATACAATACATCAAATAAATTTATTACGTGAGCACTGTCCTTTAAGCCCAACATTATAAAACACATTAGGTTATAAAAAAACACACCACATGTCAAATTCAAGTGATGATGGTGTCAATGATCATTCTCAATGCTTTTTTTTCTCTTATGAACATACCAACATATTTTGATTAAAAAAAATCATATTAATTGTAGGAAGCTAGTTGATCCCTGTATGAAATATAATTTGAAATCTAATTAGATGTGGATGTGAACATTTTATTTTATATTGACCAAGAAAACGCATGCTGTTTCTAACATTCTTTGATAGAAAAATAAGGTTCAAGGTCTTAAAACTCTGACACAGTTGGAACAGCTTGAGTTTAAAAATACCTCAAATTCAGAGGTTTTGTAAAAAGCAGACACGGTTGTTTTCAGTTGCAACATAAATACACAGGATTGT
Source organism: Solen grandis (assembly GCA_021229015.1). Classification (NCBI taxonomy): domain Eukaryota; kingdom Metazoa; phylum Mollusca; class Bivalvia; order Adapedonta; family Solenidae; genus Solen; species Solen grandis. The sequence goes on from CM037777.1 coordinate 61,801,038, forward strand.
GCGCTATAAACAAATAACGGAAAGAGGAAGACGATACCTGTGAGGCCGTAACATCATTTCCAGATTTGAGGAGGAGGACGCTCTGGTCTACAGCCAGCAGATTGACGAGGGAGGAGGGATCTGCGTTCACAACCACGTTCACAGAGTTTCCTGGCTGGGCCTCCGCGGCGCTGAAGCTAAGCGACACCTAGTGGCAGGAAATGAAAAAAATACCATGGTGACAAGAAATGAAAATAAAAAACACCCTAAGACAAGAAACCAAACTACACATATTGTCAAGAAATCAAATGACATTCGGTGTCAAAAAATAATAAATCACCTGGTAACAGGAAATCAAAATGTTTCAGGTGACAAGAAATCAAATCACACGTGGTGACATGAAATACTAAAGCATTTGGTCAAAAGATATCCAACGTCTCCCTTTGACAGTCCACAGTTAACCCCTATTGTGGGAACTTTTGACAATATGGAGACCTTCAACCCTCGGATTTTGTCAAAGCGTCCATTGCTTTCTAAATCTCCAAAGCCTTGGTGTGCCCAATTCCCTGTCCTAACAAAAAACTATGATGAATAAAAACTGATTTCAAAGCGACACCAACCTTGTTTTGGAATGCACCACTGACATCGAAGCTAATGCTGTCTGTGACAATTTCTCCGTCAGTTCTGACGTAGTACACAACGATACGCGCATTCGGTGCCATTTTGTCTGTAATTGGTACTGAAAGGGAGTTTCCGGAGAAACTTCCAGCGCTGACAACAGTCCCTCTGGCCATGATCTGTCACAACAAAAAATACATGTAATAAAAAGTTGTCTGGCAGTTACAGTGATCCTTTAACTCTCTTATTCTATTACTCTAATAGCCACATCATGGCTGTTTTAAAGTGTTTTATGTTATTTGTTTTGTGTTTAAAGGTAGTCCGTGCGTTTAGGTTTTAAAAATCAAGTTAATAAGTTGCTTATTATGAAGACTTGTGTATGCTACAAACTTAATTAAATGTGTGACAACACTGATGAAGATGCAAATTATTTGATTATATTTGAATTACAAACCTGATAAACGCCGTTTGTAATTGCCTCTGTTCCTTTGATATCGAAATCGACATTCTGCCCGGCCTGAAATGTGAAATAATTACTTATAATTTCCTAGACGGTTTTTATACATATAGATATAGACATATAGTACTCTCTTTCAATTACATAGAATTCCCCTGGGACAAACGGATGAAACAACCATGCAGGCGCTTGTAAAGTAAGACCTACACATTTCATCTCTACAACAGATTGAAAGACTTGTATCCTAATAAACTATACATCGGATCAAACAGAACAACACTTTAATTTTATGATTAAAACCTTGTATGACGCCTATTAATTGCAATTACTCGATGTTACTAAAAGCTAACTTATTTACTAAATGTGTCTACGTCGGACCCTTTATTTAACAGATAGACAGAACATGGCATCGTCACTTAACCATTTACGTAATACAAGAGATTATCATAGACTATGTCCATTTAGACGCTCAAAATAACCCCAAACATATATATTGATAACCGTGTAACACAGCCCGATCATTCGGAGTGCTTTTTACATTATTTCTTTGCCCAAGAAGTGCTCGTCTCGTCTATTCGTGATAAAGAAGCATCGAATATCGGATATTTCATCATTTAACAAATTTTAATATCCAGGAGCTTAACGCTTGAATCTGTAATAACGTCTTTTTATCAATCAACATAAGGATCGTTTATTGTTTTGTCAAAACAGTAAATTCATATCAGCGGAGCCTCGCTCTCTTGAAAACCAACGGTTAGATGGAGTTCTCTCGAATTATCTATGTTTTTGAATTTACATGTACTACTGCATATTACTGTATAATAATAAAATTGTTTGCAAGTATACTATTCGCGAAATCGACAAATTCGCGACTTTTCATCCTAAAAAATATTATATTAATTGTTTGGGAAGAAATCTTGCAAAATTACTCATATACAATAGACAAATTTTAGGTTCGCAAACAGTATACTTTAGTCCGAGTTACACGTTTTTCGAAACTTTTACCTTGCCCTTTGTAACTTCGGGTATCATGTACCTTTTCAGATTTTGGAAGTGAAAAAATTAATCACCGCCTTTATCATCATGTTCTAGTCAACTGCTCATAAATCATATAATGTACAAAACCATGTGCTCTTCTTGTATAACCCAGATCAACCACTGACTGCTTATATTCCAGTGTTGCTATTAGAGAGAATGTAAATCAATTCGAATGCATCAGTAAACAATGAAAGGTCAAGCGCGTAGCTGCCTCTACGCGATACACCCCGGGCTTGCACATTATTTTCTCGATTTTCCTTTTTTTTCTAATCAATTATTGACTTTGCTTAAGGTAGCAGCAGTAATACATGGAAAACTAAAATAATTCACACGAAAGCAAACGATTTTGTTTCAGTACTTTCATTCAAGTACAGGATTAAAAAAGCACCAGACGTCTCCATTTGCATTTTAGGATTTCAAAAATTTTCCGGGTCCCAATGCGGACGTGCACTTCGCGCCCGAAGGTCGAAACATCTGTGAACAATGGAAAAGTCCTTTGCTTTACTGCACCAAAAAAAAAATCAGCCTTCATATGACATACCGTGATTTGAGAAGAAAGCAGGAACAGCTGTATATAGTTGTTACTGGGAGAGTAACTCTTGGATAGACTCAAGTGGGCTTGCGTGGCGTCAGCACTATGAGCCTGTCAACATAGCAATGTCAAATATATTTATACTATATCTATAATCATTGATACAAGTCAAAACAATCACAGTAACACGGCGTTAATTCAATGATTGGTTGATAAAATGAGATGCTCGCAAATCCGGTATTCTTCCACTATGCTCTACATTTCTTTTGTTTTAAAAATATTGTCCACAGTGGAAAAAGGCACAGTTTTTTTATATCAAATACTCGAGCAATCGCTTTTTATGTTGTTCTTTTATACAGTTTCAAAGATTTGTTCGGCATAAGTTAAAAATAAAAGAGAAAATATAAACACTTTATATATAAACATTTAAAACACCAAGATGACTTGTAAGTACGCCATAGTAATTTCGAAAACGCTAAGTTTGCAATGATACATTCACAATACATATACGTAATACCAATTAAATAAAGATGAAAAAATCAATACATATATACATGTATATGTATCTACTTATATCATACATGAAATCCTCACAGAAAATATAATGGCATACCTGAAGGTTGACAAAACTAGCGTTTGCTGGCACATCAATCTGGAAGTACACGATGCCGGCATCAGATGGTGTGAAGGTCATCTGGGACAGCTTCTGTGAGCCGGTTGTCCAGATAAATCCGAAATGGGAGGGTGTAGCGGTTGGATCGGTAAGCGTGACTGTGCCGTCGATCTGTATTTTATGTCTCGAACCCGTCACCGGTTGGCCGTTCTGGGGCTGAAGCTTCAACTTTACATGTGCAATGAGGTAAAGTACAGTAAATGATAAAGATGAAATGCAACATGGTAAAACGTCAAGTGATACTAGTACTTGGCCTCCAACATAAGGAATGCAAAATATACTGTTGTTGTTGTTGTATTGGGGTTTACCGTCGCTGCGATAGTATTTCAATCATATAGCGACGCCCAGCTAATTACAGGTGGAAGAAGACCCCGAGTGCACTGAGTTATCCGGGTAGAACCACCGACCTACCGCAAGCCAGCTGGAAGGCTTCCTCACATGAAAAATCCGAAGTCCCTACCGGGATTCGAACCCACAGCGGTGAGGGGCCAGAATATACTGAAGGGAAATAAAACTATCAGGCCGAAAGAATTTTGAGCTTGAAGACACAAAATCGTATAGCATTATATAATAGCACATACCAAGAACATATAATGCTCATATATCAGTATATTATAGCACATACCAAGACCATATAATGCTCACATATCAGTACATTATAGCACATACCAAGAACATATAATGCTCATATATCAGTATATTATAGCACATACCAAGACCATGTAATGCTCACATATCAGTACATTATAGCACATACCAAGACCCTACAGTGCTCACACAGCCATACATTATAGCACATACCAAGACCATGCTATACTTACATAACCGGAGTATTTCAGACCAGGCTTGAACGTTTTTGGGTTGGAGGAAAGGAATTCGATTCTGTTGTTGTGGGTGTAGATCTTGACGGTGTCCTTGTCAGAGCTGGTGATCTGGTTCAGACTCTCTGTCACTTTGGCCTCTACAACTAGAGTGTAACCGTCCAGGAAAGCAGCGGATGTCAGTGCGTGAAGGGATATCCGGAACGACACGTTTCCGTCGATCTTGTTGAATAAAGCATATTTTAACATGAGTGTATTGTTTAATCGCCGAACTGGTGGGAAGTGAGATTGTAGAATTGAGCATATTTAACATACATGAGTATATTGTTTAATTGCCGAGTTGGTGAAAAGTGAGATTGTAGATTGAGCATATTTAACATACATGAGTGTATTGTTAAATCGCCGAGGCGGTGGGAAATGAGATTGTTGAATGAAGCATATTAAACATACATGAGTGTATTGTATTATAACCGAGTTGGTGAGAAGCACAATATCAAAATACCCCCATAGCTCTGTCTTATATTTAACCAAGTTGCTTGTGATTTCTCTCTTTAACTTTGCAGAAGAAAAGTTATTAATTGTGTTTTCTATATAATGTCTCAGTGATGTCATTTTCTTTTATTTGAATATTATAGCATTATGGAAATCGAAAGTGAACTCAAACGCGTTAATAATTGATGCTGGAGATAGCATATTATTATTGTTCCATCGATGATTAAAGCATCAAATTAGTAATCAGAATTTTCCTTTTTAGACTTTGAATAAAAAATAATGTCAGCTGATTAAAAGTACTGAATACTTTAAATATAGTTCCAGAAATTTTCTCTGCAAATAGTAAAGCAAACCTCAAGGTTCAATTATTCATCAAGTTTGCCATTTATATAATTTCCATTTTATATTATAAAAGGGTAAATGAGAAATGCCACATGAAAGGATAAGCAATTTTAGAGAGAGAGAGAGAGAGAGGGAGAGAGAGAGAGAGAACGAGAGAAGGGGAGGGGGGTAATTAATCACAATCTTACAGTTAGGGTCTGTTCAATTATAGGTTCAGAAAAATCGTACACCCAGTGATCGACACGGACTCGCACACTCACATTGCCTTGAACGGGTTTCCCGTACGTGTATCTGTTTAAAAACAAATCTTTATGCTAGATCTACATTAAACAAATGATTGTGTAGAGTCGAAATCTAAAGCCAAATCTAGTAGAACTATGCAATAGAATATTATTGAAGTTTCCCTTACATAAATACATTATTTTAGAATAGTACTTTAAGTTTGTCTATATCCCAACTTAATTGATTTTTGATTTCCACGTTTGTTTTTCCGAGGATCAAATATTTACTTAGAATTCACACTTCCTTTTTGTAAACCATCAAACCGTAGTATTAAAAACATATTCATGGTGCCAGATTTTCAGAATCACCTTTATTTCCGATAACTGGATGTGTTATTTATTCTATCTCAATTTAAACTAGAAGTCGTTTGTTTAAGATACAAACGAAGTGGCTTTCCGTTTGCTTATTTCAAAGGTATTGAAAGAAATGGAATAATGATGCTTAATAATGGAGGATTTAATACGTAAGTCATCATTATCATAAATGTATACTTATGTTCAAAAATAAGCTTTAAATTTTTTTTTTCTCACTTTTATCTTCTTAAGAAGATTTTGAGAAAGCATAAATATGGATCTTATTTGATAACGCAACCGTTTACTATCCTGCAGAAAAAAACAACAACAGGAAATTTTAAAGATAATACTATTCTCAAGAATGTTTTTCGTACGTTATTCAATCGATTTTAAATGTTTTTTAATGCTACCTATGAGTTAGAAGCATGGAAATCTGACAGCTTTCCGGCCAAGAGGTCTACTTCCTTTTCTCTAAAAGATTTCCTTTTAAGTCGCGTGGTTATGACGCCATTTGAAGGACAAAATCCTATTTTTTCGAAGATTTCTCTCGCTCTGGCATCATACATTTTGAATCAATTGTAATGAAATTGAAATTGCAGCGATAAAAAGTATCTTTTTATACATTCAATCATTTTCAGTTTTCATTAGCGTCATATGACGTCAGATTTAACGTCAGCTATAAAAGCTTGTTCGCGCTGGTCCAATTATCTAGATATTTTAACAAAATATGTATTTTAGGATGTAGATGTGCACTTTGAAAATCATATTTCCAAATTTAAAAAGATTAAGAATTCATGGCAATACCGAGTTTCGAACTTTGGTCCAAAAATTAAATTTAAATGTTACAAAGCCTCCTGATGCGTTAGAAGCATGAACATTGGACAGCATTTCGACATAGAAGTTTACATTCTTTTTTCTAAATGATTTTCTCTTACGTCACGTGGTTATGACGTAATCAAAAAGACAAAAAGCATTTCTTTTTAAAGATTTCTCTCGCTTTGGTATCATGAGTTTTGAGTCCGTCTTAATTAAATCTTTACAATTAATAAAGTTAAAATTGAAGTGATGCATACGCAAGAAATGTTTGTTTTGTCACGTGGTTATTACGTCATGCATACGAAGGCAAGAATTATCTTAAAAAATCATATAAAATCGCCAATTAGACCAATAAACTTAAAATTTTCAAAAATGTCGAAACTTAGTACGTTCATAAGGTCTTAAAAATTTCAAGTGATTATGTAATCCAACATTCATGTTTGATGGAATGCCTACTTGAAAATGTAAAATCAAACCTGTTCGCATTCTCGAAAATATTTTTCTGGATTAATAGAACGTTAGCTGAACATGTCCTTGATATTTTTCTTTAGTCACTTGATTTTGACGTCGTTGAAATATAAAAATCATTCATTTCAATATGTATTCGCGCTCCAGCGTCATGAGTATTGATGCCAATCTTAAAGGAATTTATGTTGTGTCACTTGTTTATGACAACATTGATTTGTAAGCAAAATATATTGAAAAGATCAAAAGATTGGATATATTAACTTTAGATAAATAATATTGCCGTACCTTAACATGCGCAAAAAATCCAGAAAATTTCAAGTGATTACGTTATGAAACATGACTTATTCATGTTTTTAGTAAACGGGCTAATTCATGGAAATCTATTAATTTGAAGAAAGAAATGAAAGTGGTCATTGGTTTGGTTGGGTAAGATCCGATTGTTCTTTTGCAGGAATGAATGCCTGCGTTGAATAGTGAATTGTGATTTTTTTTTTTTTTTAGAAAATGAGTCGCATTTACGATGAATTAGTATAATTATACTAGAGCCAGAAAACCTATACGGATATCTTATTGCATTTGTTATCACGGCTTTCCGTAAACCTGAAGAAAATGACAAATACATGAAATTCTACCTATCGATTTTTATGCTCACCGAAGGTGACGCATATAGTCGCCGCTTCGTCCGTCCGTTCGTCCGTCCGTCCGTCACACTTTCCTTGTCCGGACTATTTCTCAGGAACTGATGGCTTGAATTCGACGAAACTTTATGGGAAGCTTAATTACCAAGAGGAGATGCGCATATCGTCAGCATGACCCGATTCCTAAATTTTTCACAGAGTTATGGCCCATTGACTTTTCGGCCTATAGTACATATTGCATGATTCTTGTCCGGGCTATTTCTCAGGAACTAATGGCTTGAATTCAACGAAACTTTATGGGAAGCTTTATTACCAAGAGGAGATGCGCATACCGTCAGCATGACCCGATTCCTAAATTGTTCACAGAGTTAAGGCCCCTTGACTTTTTGGCCTATAGTTCATATTGCATGATTCTTGTCCAGGCTATTTCTCAGGAACTAATGGCTTGAATTCAACGAAACTTTATGGGAAGCTTTATCACCAAGAGTAGATATGCATATCGTCGGCATGACCTGGTTCCTCAATTTTTCACAGAGTTATGGCCCATTGACTTTTCGGCCTATAGTACATATTGCATGATTCTTGTCCGGGCTATTTCTCAGGAACTAATGGCTTGAATTCAACGAAACTTTATGAGAAGCTTTATTACCAAGAGGAGATGCGCATATCGTGTGCATGACCCGATTCCTAAATTTTTCAAAGAGTTAAGGCCCCTGACTTTTTGGCCTATAGTACATATTGCATGATTCTTGTCCGGGCTATTTCTCAGGAACTAATGGCTTGAATTCAACAAAACTTTATAGGAAGCTTTATCACCAAGAGTAGATACGCATATCATCGGCGTGACCTGGTTCCTCAATTTTTCACAGAGTTATGGCCCCTTGACTTTTTGGCCTTTAGTACATATTGCATGATTCTTGTCCGGGCTATTTCTCAGGAACTAATGGCTTGAATTCAATAAAACTTTATGGGAAGCTTTATTACCAAGAGGAGATGCGCATATCGTCAGCATGACCCGATTCCTAAATTTTTCAAAGAGTTAAGGCCCATTGACTTTTTGGCCTATAGTACATATTGCATGATTCTTGTCCGGGCTATTTCTCAGGAATTAATGACTTGAATTCAACAAAACTTTATGGGAAGCTTTATCACCAAGAGTAGATACGCATATCGTCAGCGTGACCTGGTTCCTCAATTTTTAAGAGAGTTATGGCCCCTTGACTTTTTGGCCTATAGTTCATGTTGCATGATTCTTGTCCGGGCTATTTGGCCTATAGTACATATTGCATGATTCTTGTCCGGGCTATTTCTCAGGAACTAATGGCTTGAATTCAATGAAACTTTATGGGAAGCTTTATTACCAAGAGTAGATATGCATATCATCGACGTGACCTGGTTCCTCAATTTTTAAGAGAGTTATGGCCCCTACTACCATGTTGTTGACTAATATTCATGTCATTTGCCTAATTTAACAGGAGATATCATTTAAACAAAACCCCACAAAATTCAATATGCTAGTAATGTCAATCATAATCATGTCAGCTTATTGTTGTTTAGGCCATTATACACTATTTCAAACATCCAGTCATATGTCAAGAGTGTTGGTTAACCTCTTTGATATGAGCACACATTGAAATGTATGACTTAATTTTTAGTAGTGTAAAAACTTCAATGAAAGATCTGATGAGTAACACGTATTATCATATTAAATAGTAAACTGTTACTAAGTCTCCAAATTAGAGTTGGTAAAACATCTCATCTGATGAGGAGAATAGATATGATTTAGGAATGGGGATTTCAACATATCCTCCCACCCATTGACCAAGGCCTTATTTGTAACAATGACATTCTTCGGGGAGCATCTGTCAGTTCTACTGACTTTCTTGTTTATGTTTTCTAAAGGTTTAACGGTTTCTTTTTCTAAATCTGTAAAAATAAGCAAATATATAAAGCAAACGAATTGTTGAAAGTTTCAAGACGTTTAGAACGTTAATTACATATAAATAAGAAATTATTTTCATGATTTTGCTTACACCTCTGCCTTTGCTTCCATCTATATTTCCAAATGTAACACTCAATCAATTTAAAGGTTGAAAGTCATGGATTTCAAAGTATTTTTTTTTCTTTTTTACAATTCCAATTATGTGGATCAAATTGCAATGATTATTTGTTAAGTCATATGCTTACGAAGAAATAGATATTAAATAAAGAATAAAAAACAAACAAACATTTAAGATGGATTGAATAACGTAAGAAAAAAAATCTTGAGGATAGTATTATCTTAAAACGTTCCTGTTGTTTTTCTCTGCATGATAGTAAACAGTTGCGTAATCAAATAAGATTCATATTTATGCTTTCTTAATATCTTCTTAAGAAGATAAAAAAAAAAAAAAGGGGAAAAAATAAAGCTTATTTTTGAACATAGTTTATATTAATGATAATGATGATTTAACGTATTAAATTTTACATTATTATGCATCATAATTCCATTTCTTTGTAGTAACTTATATATTCAATACATTTAACATAAGCAAACGGAAAGACGCTTCGTTTGTATCTTAAACGAACGACTTCTAGTAGATACAAAAAATGTCTTACATTTAGATGAGGATATTACATGTAAGCAAATCTTATAAAGGACTTACGTTGCCTCCACTTTTCCAGTAAGTTCATCATCATATAAAAACAAGAACGGCTGTAGTTCTAAATTGACGTCAAACTTTGGTAAAACTGAAAATAAAACAATATATTTTCTAAAAATATGGTTCATTACTAATTATTTAAAAAAAATAAATATAGTATGCAAAACAAAAAGTATGAAAAACTATCCTGTTTGGCAAATGGCTGAAAGACAAATAATCAAGAAGGTACATTGCGGCCTACCGTCCCTGGTAGCCTCGTGGGTCGTGTGTGTGTGTGTTGGGGGTCGATATAATTGGATATATATACCTACCATAGTGAGCAACTGTGAACGATTTTTCCATTGAACGTCCCTGAAAAAAATCAAATCTGACAACTAACCATATGTTTTCATCAGATTTTAAAAAATGTCAATGGCATTTTTTATGACTAAATAATTAATGTTAAAGAATAAGATGAAAATACAAATGCGTTTTTATCCGCGAAACCCAACATCCAATATATTGAATAATTAAAACTCTAGATTTTTCCGAGGTCGCAACGTCTTGCAAAAACAGTCAATAGTTATTTATTTCACAGCTTTAATGAAAGAATATGATCGATTTCAGCATTTAAACAAAAAATAATGTGTGAAGCAATTTATATTTCAAAAGCCGACACAAGCTATAAGGAATACGTAAATCAAGAATGACTGGCTTCAGTGAATATTGCGTCATTCTGTCATACTGAATGGCTATTTTAAGACAAGACACGGACTCTGCGAGTTTCGAAATCTTCCACTTCTATTGTTGGAAAAAGAAAGCGCAGCCCGGTTTGTAATGGGAAAAATGTACTGGTGGCCGACTGGCATTAACTCTCCTTTAATTGTGTTAAAAGTAAAGGCATGCAAAAACAGAAACGACATTCATTCATTCTTATTCAAATGAATTAGATATTATTCCAATTAAGAGTATCCTACTTTACTCATCTTACATGGGCGGTGACTTTGATTTTCCAGTCACCGAGAACTGGATGACTGTCCATCGCCATGAGGTTTGTGATCACGCCAGAGCTGTCCCTGAGGTTTTTGATCTGCTTGATTTTGTTCGTGTTGGGATCCTGCAAATATTACGTAGATGCTTTGAAAGAAGGTCAAAATCAAGATATAAATAGACACAAGCAATGTTTTAATAAAAATATTTTTTAAAGAAATGTTTAATTGTTTCATTGCTTCAAAAAGCATTCCTAAATCTTTGATTCATTCCATTCTTCTTGAAGGCTTCTGGGGCAGTCTAGTGGTTTTTGTCTGTAAGGATATTAAAAATTGGACCCTACAGTGGGGGTCGAACGATAAGTATTTGTTGGGTTCGACTTCCCACCGACATAATTTCAGTCATTTGGAGAGGATGTCTTCTTATGACAAATATAGAGCTGCTTCACTGTTGTATCACCCCGTAGACATCTGACATGACACCATACACAGTCACATTATCCTGACACCGGGCCAACCAGTCCTGGAACTACCCTTATATACCAAGCAAGAGAGCTATACCAGTACCATTTTATAATTGTATCATGTGTCACCATAGCTTCAAAAAGATGCACATCTAGTGTAAATGTCAAAATGTTAAAACCGTGATTAAAAAAGTAAGGTTTGCTTAATCTAATGTAAGCCATAGATAATACTTACAAAGATATCTACGTCATATGCCCCCGTGTAGACAGTTAGATTTGGGAACACTGCAAAAGCTCCTGTAGCAAACTGAAATAGGATTAACATTGTAATCATTTTATATATTATACTTTTGATAAGGTTATTTTTTAATTATTTTAACCATTATAGTATTTAGCATTAGCATTGCTTTTGAAATACAATACGTGATGTCTTACACGTCGAAAAACAAATTTAAACACTTAAAGACGTTTGAGCAGTTTTTTTCTAACGGACTGATTTTTCTAAAAATGTGCATATAAGTATTTAAGATTTTAACTAAAAGATATATAATGTAAAAATAGGGGCTTGTTTTAGAAATCAAACTTATGGTAGAGCATCACTATTTGCTAATATTTGTTGAAAAAAAAGCATGGCATTAAAAAATAAGGAAGATTTTGTTTCTAAATACTGTAACAGCATATAAAAATGATATTTTTAAAATATTTTTATCACCATTTGTAACTTCTAATGTATTCTGCAAGATACAGATAAAAATACTGTCAAATATGCAATGAAAATACAAAACGGGCAAAAAATCTCATTTGTGCCCGGACAAAAATGTATACAAAAACTATCCTAAAACTGGGAATTTTTATATATAATTTTCTTAATAATTTTTTTTCAACGGACAGATTTCCTTCATTTTTCAGAGACAATTCTCTGATATAAATGCTTTCTGAAAATGTAAAAAGTACATACCTTACCAGATTTTTTTTTAACTAAAACTGCTTTTTTATTGTAATTTTAGCCAAATTTGCCTAAAAACTCTACAATTTGAAAATTTGTACCTATAAAATTTTGCAAATATACTTTTGATGATATTCTTAACAGCTGAATCTTACAATTTGGGCTTTCTTCTATCAGTCTACTTAAAATAAATGAGAAATTAAAAAAAAATCAAAATCAGCTGTAACCCGCTGAAACTGACAACACTCATTTTGCAAATTACCATTTCAGACACCTTATGTTGGTTTCAGACGTCTTTCGTGTGAGTTATAACAGACATTTTCGGAACATTATGCAGACCTTCCTATCTTGAACGTCTAGCAGACAATTTATTTAATTGACATTTTCGACAATTAATGCTAGCTCATAAAATGAAGAGGATTTATAAATCGCTTGTGTATTACGTTAAGTTCTTGTATGTTTGTTTTAACTTGGTTTTCTGTACTAACGAGGAATCCTACATATTCGACCAACTATTCCTAGCGCTACGTACTGTTTTGAATAAGATAACACATTCCACACATTTCCTATTTTACAAACTATCCAAATTACTTATTCATGTACATAGCGTAACATTAATCATTAATACTTTAATAAATATCAATATTTGTCAAAAAATGGACGAATTGCGTATTTTGATTTGAAAATAAAAGATGACGAAATTCACGCTTAAAAACGCGAACATTAACCCCATGCCACTCGTTTGTAAAATAGATTCGGAAGATCAACTAGAAGATGCCCTATCTCCCGGAACTACCTTTAGTACAAAAGCAACGGAATGTTATGTTAACGAAAAATTATGAGTTTATTATATTTATTAATTAGTTCTTAAGACGGATGCTTAGATCCGAACTTTAGTAGGGACAATATTCTTATATAACTGTTTAATGATAAGGGGCTTATACTCAGAAAAGAATTAGCAAATAATTAAAGAGGAATTCGTCATATGTTCATTCGTAATCGCCGTAAAATAGCACGAATTACGGGATCGATTCTTGTTGAGGGTCCAGCTTCTCATAGGGGCCTTCCAGGAGGGAAAATACTGGTTTAGATAAACATAGAGAGGGTTTAAAAATAGTTTCACAGATCATGAAACATACGTTGAAACTGATGTAGCCCTCGCAGTTACTGGGAGGTAGTGGGTTCGTTCACCGGATGCGACACAAAAAACTCGTTAGAAATGATACTGATATATTTAACCTATTTCCCCAAAAGCACAGATCCAGGCGTAGTTTACCCAGTTTCAGAACAATGTAATGTTATATATGTGTGTAGGTCAGGTAACTTGAATTCTGCGTGAACTTGAAATGAAACAGCGCAAAATATGGCTCATGTTTATAAACGTCCCTAAATGATTAATATACAGTTAAAGGGACAACAAACAAACACAACCATCTGCAATACCTGTTTGGCCTGGCTTGTATTTGGCCTTATTGGTCTGGATAAAGATGGAGATACTCTTTTTCTCGTAGTTAATGTCCGTCTCATCAGTGAAGTGAACACCATGTCCGTTGCCTTGCACGTGCAGCTGATACCAACCGCTCGGTACATCATCCGGGACCTAGGCGATATGTATTGACAGTTTATAGACGATATCCGGATCTCACATAAAGGGGTTTTTTCATGTAAGTACAAAGCATGTTAAAAAGCATGCAGTACAACATTAATTCTAAAATTACTTTTTGTTGATCTTTGTTAATTTATAACAGCAATATGTGTGTTGTACCTACATGAATCTTGGAAAATTCCGAATATTCCGGAATAAGTATAATATTTACTACTTATATCTCATATAATGAAGATAAAATTGCATCATGTTTCTTATTCCCGTGAAAAGCAATTCAGTCGGCCACCTTTAGGGATATGACAGTTAACAGGGGATGTATGCTGTTATTATTCAATCCGATAAAAAGTGAGAAACAAAACTAGTCTTAGTATATTTATTCCGTTTGTATAAGTTTACTATTTTTGTAAATGAACTTTATATTTATAATACATACCTGGAGCTGCAAAGTGCCAGCGTTTCCTAAAATTTACAAATCAGTTTTTAATACATTTTCCGAACTTGTATATTTTTTTCAAACATGCTAGGTGTCCTAAATAAATCTGCTAGATAAATATCATCATCACCAAATACTTCATGATCAACATCAAATACTTCAACGCGAGGTTATTACTGAGGTTGACTACGCGATGTGCTTATTCCTTGCACTAAATTAGATTAAATCAATCGGGTTAAAAATAGGAATTTTGAACAAATTGCTCAACAACTTCTAAATGCATATCCGACGATAAAGGAAATAACTACAATAGCGTACCTTGTGTAAAGTCACCCTTGGTTGTGACTACAGTTTCGTGTCTGAACTTGTTTATAAGGTCGACCTTGACATTGACCGAGCCTGTCGTGTTCAGGATGTTGACACTCACACTCAGGGGGACCCCTGGGCGGAAACTCGTCGGCGTCACGACGACATAGGAACTGTAATGAGAGAACAGGTACAGGTTATAATGGAATATTTTGGTTATAGTGCAGTTATCAGAAAACCCTCATGCATTACTTACTTGCTTAACAACGGTATAATCTCTGATTAATTTCGTAAAAAGAAATATGTAATGTGGTACAGTCCAAAATGAGACAATGACAACGCGGGAATAAACTTTTAAGATGAACATAAATCCTTCCGCCAAATATCAAATTGGATACATACTCGCAGATGACTAGAAAGGGTTATGTTGTGTTTATTATTTTTTCTTGTTAAATTAATTTAATGTCAACGGCACAACAATTGATTTTTTGCTAGGGAACTCGACCTCTTATTCTAATTAATTATCAACTGAGTACGCGAAATATCATTTTGAAATAAACGAATGTTTTCTTAACAGGCGTCCAATTAAACTTGTGTGTGTTATCTCCCACTCCACCCACACGTTTGGGTATATTCTCGTACAACACCCTAATGACCCAACCTTTTACTTAACTTAACAAGTACAAGACAATTATTGTTTCATATATTGACATTTCAATGTAATTCAGTTCGCCACTATAGAATTAATTTAATCAGTCATGGACATTTGAGAGATATGTCTAAAGAACAAACAATGTGATATTAACAAGAACAGAGCCGAGCGACAGAAAATGACAAAAACTGAATTATTAAAGTACATTTAATGTGTATTCTAAAAAGTCGACTGATAATACCTATCGAAATATATGTGTCTTAGAATTGGCCACCAATTTTTGAACAGGCAATTGGACATTCCGGAATATGAAGACTACAGTGCCCTGCTGTACTAGTGATTTGTATTTGCACACAATGGCTTTTTCCGGTGGCCAGTTTTAGATCCAACCCTTACCAGGAAGTCGAGCGTTCGAATTCCTGACATATTTTAAAGTCGTTTAACTGTTACTGGTATGACTCCCATGTGTTTGTCACTCAGTACACACATGTGTAATATAATTCCAGGACTAAA
>CM037777.1:61817116-61867116 GCA_021229015.1 Solen grandis
TGTTTTTTTCTTAATACAAAATGATTTCCACGCAGAATGACCCTTTTACACTCAAATTTTAAAACAAAAGTATCTCGGAAATTCTATCTGCTGTGTTTACATATTTATAAATGGAAGTCATATGTGTACAATTCGCAACTGCTATGATGGCATTATATTTGACTCGTAATGTATTAAATGTTATTTTTGAGTGAATAATTATTTATACAAGATTTGTTTGGGGGGTATCAGTGTGAATTTGAAAGAATTAATTGGTACGTGAACATTTGCTATTTTCTGTATTTTATTTATGTTGCATTTCCTAATTAAATCTTAGAGTGGCGCAGTTTGGGCACTCGAGCATACACAATGCTTGAAACGAAAATCAAACAATACAAATTACAATCACTTAACCAACATTTTATTATGAATACATCATGATTTTGATTCTAGATACATATATAACGCATTTGCCCTCACGATTTGACACCAAAACTCCTTCAAATGAAATCACTGACTATTTGCAATGCATTTAAACAGAAACAGTTTATTTTTTCATTCTTATTCCAGCCTGTATTCGTCGCAGTATCATGTAAGACATCATACAATATATAAGGCCTGTAATAAAAATAGATACCTATCATGTACTAGCGATATAAATACTATGCACTTTCACAAGGTTATTCAGCAATGCCTCAAGCAGCTGTTTGGTATGTATGTTCATATCTAAGTAGGAAACACTCATTAACTGGTATCTATGTGTCTACTTCTCTGAAAAACAGCAACGAAGTAAATTATGTTACAGATGGTTAAAAACCGGTGCCAGCGGAATGGCAGTTCAGGAATTCGGCATCCCCACAGGTTTCGAGGCTGACCTTGAGAGTTTTGCCCAGCACACTCTGATTAAGAAATTTGAAACAGAAAACAGGAAAGTCATCTTTTATTTTGACCAGGTACAGACTTATTACCAGATATGCTTCTAATGACAGATACCGTAGTCTTTTTAGTTTTGCAGAATTTTTGGTCGCTCTTTTAATAACTGTTTAGAGATTATCCTCTATTTTAGACTTGTTTATCTGCTCACAAACAGTAGCACAAACAAGCCAGTGGTTCAACCGTGTTTTTGTGTTGTTTTTCTTAATCACAACATTCCGAAAGATATCTAAATATTGAAAAGTTGAAAGATCCAGGTTTACGGACATCAGTTCAACATTTATGTTGGAATTATTTTGCCGAATCATTTGGATCCAATGCCCATGATATTCAAACTAATGCGTCGAAAAATAGGGTTATGATATAATAAAAGAATTTATACTACCTACAATGTACTCAGCGAGAATTGAAAAAAAATACATTGCATATCATAAGAAATCAAAACAATGTAAGCTTTGAATGCAAATTAATCAATATATGAAACTGGGGTTCAGTTAAGAGCAGTGACAAATTATTCTGCAAATTACTAGCTAGTACATGTCATTTCCTGAATAGTTTTCATTCTTACTGTGTAAATGTATATATTATTTTGCCCCACCGTCCAGATAAGAACCACGCCCCTCTGTCTGACCATGGATGTCATCAGGACGGGATTTGTTGCCAAATCTCAGCCAGCAGCCATTCGACTGTACGACTACTACCAGCCGAGTATGTAACCATAGCTACCCAACATCTCTCTCTCTCTCTCTCTCTCTCTCTCTCTCGTCAAGATTACGTGATTTGCTTATTGATGTTCTCAAGCGAAAATATATATTTGAAATATTTTACTTATTTACACCAAACAAAAGTGATAGATCAAAATCCAAGTACTGTGAAATCATTAATCTAAAATTAAAATCACGAAATTCTCTTGGGTACATAATCAACGAAAATGAATGTCAACTAAAATGAATTATTTTACATTACATAAAATAACGTTTTCCTTCAGTTGCAAAATTGGACCTTATTGATAACAGTTTCCATAGAATATTTGTGATATCTTAGTACTACAACGAAAGAATTGATATTATCCTAACTCATTGGGAATATTTTAACATTTTATTCCTTTAAAATTTTGGAGTACCCATCAATCTTAAATTGTTCGGGGTTTTTTTCAGGTAACCAAGTGACCCAATTCTACCAGTCCCACTTGCTCCAGAACAGTGACATTTGTGACGTATGTGCAGAGTGCGCATGCGCTATGGTAAGTGTGGACCTGATTTGCCAGAATTACTCTTGATGAATATTCATGTGTAAAATTTAAATAAAGATATGAAGATCAGGGAAATGGAGATCATGGGGCCGATGCATAGGATAGTTATTTCAAAATATAGTTCAATAAAGGTGACAATTGAGTGTCATTGATAAACACTTCGGCTTTTGTTTTCGGGGGATGGAGTGTACCAGGCAACCATGTACAATAATGGACACAGATTAAGGAAAGAATATTATAGCATGTAACAAAGTTTATTTACGCTTCATATTTCAAGCGATATTGAATAAAGATTATTTAAAATTCATATTTCAAACGATAGAAATGTATCATTTAACAAAAATATATACACTATATATTAAATGATAGAAATATATTAAAAAGAGTATTTGTATTTTTATTCAAACTATAGCATTATATATTGAACAAAGTCTACTCACACTTTATATTGCAAGTGATCGATACCTATCATTTAACAAATTTATGTTTTAATCGATGTTTAAATTGACTTTACAGAGATGCAAGCTTGTAAATGAAATATCAAATATTGCATTTTTATCGTAACTGAACCGCTGACCTTGATTTATTTTCAGGCTGATGGAAAAAGCTAATTGGATACTCAAAATAGTTCTTACAGAATGACAACGTTAAAACATTAAGACTGGACAGCAATAGGGCTTCACTTTCAATTAATTACAGTGTGATTATGTATTGATTAAAACGTTTCCACATTATTTGTGAATACATGTGTAGTTTCTATAGTGCAGTGTACTGACATTGATATGCTGATCTGTGAGAGCAACCTCTTACATTTATGATAATGCATGCACAAACATTCCTGCATGACTTACATACATGTTGAGCATGCACGTTTTATATGAAGAAATCAGAATAAGTGTATATATACTTTGTCAAAACAATACAGAGCTAATAATAAAATGCATTTTTACCTTGTGTAGAGTGTTGTCATTAATCAAATGAACTTATTGGTAAAATAATTGACATGTTACAGATATTACAAAAAACACGTTAAGATCTAGAATTAAATAAATATAAGGCATTAATGGGCAAAATCAGTTTTACAACTATCCAATAAAAAGAAGTCCCATAAAAACTCTTATATGCTAAATATCAACTTTTCCTGATATTAACTTTTCCTAATTCACTTAAGTTATTTCTCCTCTCAACCCAGACAGTTTCTCCTTCTTCTAGTGTGTCACTTTGGTGTCTTTGGGGGTATTTTTTAACACATTGTCCCCTGTCCGAACCTCTAGTTTGTTGCCCCTGCCTTTTAGGCGTTTGGTTATGAAGCCGATGTTTGTAGGTTCGATCCTCACTTGGGTCGGGCACGGTCTGCATGATGAATGACCTACGATTTCTGTCTGATGGTCATTCGTTTTCCACCAAGCCACACTCTTCACAGTAATTACGTCACGCAACGCTCTCTAATTGTTATCTACTGATAAGGGGAAGTATCTGCTGATGCAAGCTAATATTCTGTTTAACCTAACCCCGGAAAAAAATTGTTAAGTTAAATGTCCATGTTAGCCTTTGATGGCATGAATCAAATCAAGTAACTCAAATTTCAAGAAGATAAAAATAATTGTTTAAAGGTGTATGTGTTTTCAAAAAGGAGGATAATAGTTGCAGCATTGGAAAATAATACAGAATGGATTTGTTTTTGAAATCTTTCAATTGATGTGAACAATAAAAGTTTTATTGCAACTTTCATAGAAGAATTAATGTCTATAGGAATGACACACGAAATGAAAGAAAAATGAACACAAATCTATGACTAACAAAAATGCACAGGTGAAACTTAGATTGTAAAACATCCGTTGCCCGTTATTGGTGTAGCAAAATTATCATTGAATCGGGTACGAACTACGTCAAGAGTGTCACTTATTACTACAGTTGTTTAGCCTTGCTGTATGCTGTAGAAAATCGTGGTCAGGCCAGACTACAGCGTCTTCCTTTCAAGGGTTCGTATTAATGCCACGTAACATAAACTAGAAAGATAAACTGGATAACTCTCAGAGACTAAAAAAAGAGGTTTGTGGTTAAAGTGGAGATACCATTCCGATTTTGTTGCTTTGAAACACACTTGTGACGTAGCTGCGAGGCTAGTCAAGGTTCCCCCAGAAATGTAGACTTAATTTTAAACAATACGTAGAACACCTACTATACGGTGTTCCCAAAAAATGTTCCTATTATTAGATTTATCCAATTTCGGTGGATTCACCACAAATTCTCGCAAACTGTACAATTTCATTTATTTCTAAGTACAAATAACACAATTCTCGAATGGTTACTGAATAACCGTGATACTCTTTTTACATTAATTTTGTAACGTCACCAAATCCGGCACAAAAAAAACAGCTCGTTCTTTTAGTAATATAGACGCATAGTGTATTACAGTCTGGCTATAAAAAATCAACGATTACATAATACATGTAAGACATCAATGTACATGCTCGTTAACAAAGACTTTCATTCAATTAAAAATCCTATCAAGGAATTCATGTGCTCAATATCTATTTTCCCTGTTCCCCAGTTTTCATTTCTCCTCTCAACCCAGACAGTTTCACCTTCGTCCAAGTGTGTCACCGTGGTGTCTGAAGAGTAGTCTTTGTGCGCATTATCCCCAGCCCGAACTTCTCCCAATATGCCGTCCCCGTTTTTCATTATATAGAGCGCCAGCCAGTCATCATTGTTTGCACACGCCGTTACAGAAAATAGATACATACCGGATGTCGGTGCTTTAAAGACGTAGAGATTTTTTGTAAACTCTGTATGTATAACTATAATCAAACGAATTCGTTAGACATTGTTAAATTTCTGTGACTCATTATACAGCCTTTTTTTTAATAACGGTCTGTTAAATAGTGAACAGAGCATAACTTTTATTCACCCAGGTATCAGTAATACAATATGGGGTTATTTACAAACAGTTTTATAAGATAAGAAATGATGTTTATGGCATTTACGTTATAAATAATATGTGAGTAAAAACAAGTAGTAAGATAATTGTCTATAAGCGTTGAGTAAGGAACTGCTAACGCTGATTAGTGGTCATTATTTAATTAAAACGGTTTTAAGGGTTGTTTCCATACACACAATTTTCCACGAATAATGTACGTGTAGCTGGGGTAACTATCACCGAGCGTGCTACTGAAAAAAAGTTTTAGCAATCTTTTCAAGGGGGTTAAAGGCACAATGGCTCTTTATGATACAATTGTTTTCCGTCATGCAGCTGCATTGGAAGAATATAAATAAGATACAGAGAAGGCATGTTATACCCTCCTGCAAGATCGGACTTGTTAAAGATGTTCGTGACAAAAATCATATCCTGATCCTGAGTAATATATTTAAAAGTTTAAAAGTTGTTAGTTATTTAGAAAATATGACTTGAAGTCTTTTGCTATCAGCGAGTACTACATGTAATACACTATATGCACTCAACGATCGCAGGAACACTGTTTACCATTACCCAGCAACTCCTATAGTATGCAATTCAGAAAACTTGGAAATTGACGAAAAAACCAATAATCTATTCAATTTCTATAGTTACTATTCAATAAAGGAATTCTATATAAAAAAAAATGAACATTTAGTATGGAACATCTATGACCATACAACCGCAATCAAATATTGAAAACCATAATTAGTTATTATTATATTAAATATTTATCAAGTTTTACACAATTACCACAAACATGAATGTTTAACTATATAATAGGTTGCCTTTTCTGTAAATCATACTTGCATATTATCTCATTTTGTATTTGTTGGCTGTAAATATAAATATTTACTTCTTAATGAATAATATGCTATGTTTATAATTTGGTGACCGGTGTAACGTTGTAAACTGACCCCCATAGAATAATGACCCCCCGGTCATTAAATTATATAAAATAGTGACTCCCCGGTCAGAATATTATGACCGGGGGGTCATAATATTATGACTCTACCACACGTAGAAAAACGACCCACACGTAGAATTGTGACCCCCTATGGAATAACGACCCCCTATCCCAAATCTATATCCATGTAATGTATATTTATTACATAGACATCGGAGGAGAATATGGTAATGGCACCAGTCTGTACGTACGTATGCGCAACAGTATTTTGTGACCACAACTCTTCATTCATTATTGGACGGAATTGATTTAAACTTTGAGGGATAAGGCCTACTTCTACCGATGCCTAATTGTGCACAAAGAAAAAATGAATTTGCTCCACCTATTCGGGAGTTATAGCCTTTAAATTCGAACATCTTATTGCCATGTGTGTCGCAGTTCATAAAACATAGGACTTCCCCACAACCGATTTTCAAATTTATGCCTTATATTGATATAATAATAATTGCATTCTTTAAAATATATACTTTTCTTAGTATAGATAATACAGCCAATAAAATACAGCTTGCTTGTTTGCTTGCTTCATCTTGTTTAAGTAAATGGCGTATTGTCGTTGAAAATTAAAGCAGAGTAAATAATTATTGCTAGTTCCGATTATCGGTGGTTCGGGAGTCTAAAGGCTAATGTTCGGTAAAAAAGACCCCAAAAATTATTATGAACGAGATTTATGCATAAAAAGGCTGATTTTATAGAACGAAAGAACTTTTTATTTGAAACTGTATGGAGTACAACTGTAACAAGAAGTTCCTGGGTGTTTGCTTTGGTAAAACATCACATCATCTGTTTAGATATTAGGCTATCTAGCAGTAATTCACACAACTTTTTTTAAGGACGACGAAGATGCTGTTTTAAACAAAATTCAGCATAAATTGTTTAGTTCACCATTGATTCATTACGTGCATTTTTCACAACATCAGTTAAGCTTGTTTTCGACATAGCCCCAGTCGCATACAATATTGAAAATATTTTCATCCACCTCCTCAGATAACCCCCGCAACCCCTCTACATCGTAGGGCTTGTTAGTAAAAGCCTTCACATACACAGTCCTTACACTTTGGTCACGTTTTAAAAGTAACGCTTCGTCTGCGTAACAATTCACTAAAGCAGCATCTAATAGGTCAGCGTTTATTGGTGTGTGATACTTTTCTGGAATGTGGTTCCGAATTCGTTTATGTGGCTTTCTTGAGAACTCTTCACCATCTACCTCTAGCACTAGGACAAAATGATCGCTTTGATTTTGAATGTAAACTGCTCGATCCCTTAGATTACCAGTTAAGCCTAAAGGTTTGTATTCTAACCATCACCACATTTTCTTACTGCCGTACTGTGAATAAACATACACAACGGTTCTAGTAAGCGTTGCGAAAGCGAAAATCTCCACTTCCGTTCCCCATGTGCGACCGGCGATCGAACCCACGACCTCCCGCACCCGATGCGGACTCTCTAACCACTAGGCCAGCGGGGCCGGTGGGCGCATTGAGCGCTGTTTTTGAACAATGCCACCGTGTAATGAACAAAGGTTATCTTACGTCACTCAGATGAAATTGTTATCATTTTAGTTGAAAACAAACCAGAAAAATGTAACTTTACCAACAAATATTTTAGCTGATATGCAAAAAAAAAAAGAAAAAAAAAAGAGTTTTAAACGACAGAAATCGAATATGAATATACACAACAAACAATAAGAATGAGTGACCAGTAAAATTGTGATTTGCGGCAGAATGCTAATAGATCATTATGTGAATCTTTCTTTTCTTTAAGTTTCAGTGTTTCTAAAATGTCATCGAGAAGCAAATAAATATTTTTTCTCCGTAAAATAGGTTATATAAAGGCCCAAAATTGATGACAAACCAGCATATACAATATGTTTCCAAATGTTTTTTTTTACTTTCGAAAACGTTTTCTTTCTAAAGGATGATCTCAATGTCTCAAGAAAAATCAATGACCAAAATCATTTTAGATGTCTAATTATTGATGATAATACACCGTTTGTAAACAAAACCAAAATTATCATCCATCCTAAATACCGTTTCTCTCTATTTTTAAGTTACCTTTAAGAGAAAATTACAAATGAAAACAATTTTAGGTTTTATTTTCAATAAATGCACGCTTGCTTCCTAGCGGGGCTCTAAGATATACTGTCGTTGCGTCATCTGTAGTCGCAGCAGCAGCAGCAACAACAGCAACAAATATAAGCGATTGAAACACGACAGCGACTTGAATTGATATAGAGTATATTAGTAACAGGTTAGGTGGGGTCAATATTTTATAGATAAACTCTGATGGGGTCATTATTTTATAAGGGGTGTCAGTATTTTATAGAAAGGGGTCACTATTTTATATAACTTAATGACCGGGGGATCATTATTCTATGGGGGTCAGTTTACAACGTTACACCGGCCCCGCTGGGTGAGAGGTTAGAGCGTCCGCCTCGGAATCGGGAGGTCTTGAGTTCGATCCCCGGCCGCGACGTATCATTGTCGTAAAAAATGTACTTGTATAGCTCCCTCGCTCAGCATATAAGGATAGTTTTAGGACTGGTTGATCCGGAGTCAGGATAATGTGACTGGGTGTGGTATCATGCTACATGTCTATGGCGTGATACTACAGTGTGGCAGCAATATATCTGTTTCGCGTAGACATGGTCTCGAAATGACTGAAATACTGTCGGTGGGATGTTAACCCTAACAAACAAACAAACATAATTTGGTCCTACTCGCTCTCACAGCGGAGTCACTAGATTCCACATGGAGTCCAATTTATAAAATAATTTTGTTGAATGATTATAAATGCCTTTCTGAGGTCTATGTTTAAAATATAAACTGTGCATGAATAAGTCTAGTCATGTAAAATAATTATTCTACATACGGTTTATTTACGTGAAAATATTTATCATTCTTATATGTAAAATTGGCATTATATTTTAAGAAAGACCTGGAAGTAAGAATTTTTTTATTAAATAATTTTGTGAATGATGTTATAAATGCCTTTCTGAGATCTATGTTTAATATATGTACTTTGAATGAATTATTTGTTGGGTCTAGTCTTATGAAAGTATTATACATACGGTTTATATACGTTAAAATATTTATCATTCTTATATGATGGATATGTAAAATACATGCAATATATTGTACTTGTGATAGTGGTTCATCCTCGCTTTGGAAAAAAATCGTTGACTTGATAGTATATGACCAAACTGGAATATTTTCTATTTATTGTATACTTGACAATGTACATTGTACACGTCGGAAATAAAACATTTGTATCTTTGTATCCAATGCTTCGTGTTTGTAGCTTGCTAAATGAGTCGAACTCGAGCAGCGTCCGACACGCTTCTTGTATTGACTTGCGCTTCTTGTACAATACAGTACTTGCACATTGCTACCGTCCATTGTCGCCATTCGATGTCGCCAATGGCAAAGATAAAATAATCATGATAGTTCTGTATAAAGCTTATTTCTATTGTTCACCTCCATCTAATCATTAATTGTCAATCTATAGGTGCACTCTTCCTAAACTGTGTTTCGCTTTCTATTAAAGATAAGTGCATATTTACTGAATTTATTAAAATAATTGTATGAGATAAATGTTTATTACATTTCTCGCTGTTTCTTTCTCTCTCCTTTTTCACTGCTACTACAACCACCACAACCTCCACCATTACTACTACTGAACTATATACACCATATTTGTCTTAATATCTGTACAAAACCGAAACCTATATGTTGCTTATGCTTACTGATTATATGTTGTATACACTGTATACAAGGGTATTATAAAGTTATGTTCTGTTCTGTTCCTTGATACTCTTTTTACCCTTAGAGGTAGAGTAAGTGCGCCGATAAACGCGAGGGGAGGGGGCGGCAATTGTACTTCGGCCCTATATGTTATTTGACTAAAATTCCAAACATTGCCTACATTTTCTATATCAATTTTCATTTAATACTTTCATTCAGTAAAGTATCCATATAGATTATGCAACCGATTTCCGTCCATTTTATCAACACTATTATACATATACGAGAGATCCGGGTCAACATGTATGCATCAATGGAGTTTTTATTTTTAATGTAAAGTACATTAGCGATGATCATGAGATGTTTCACTGCTTACAAAAGAATAACTAAATGAATATATGGGTAATAATCCAGCAAATTGTGTATAATAATAATTAACATTACTGGTTATATTCAGTGTGCTACTTTATCTCTAATCCTTTAAAAATGACGACATACATTTTATTAAATGTATATACACTGTATATAAAAATCACCAACATAAAAATGATATGGTGAAAATATTTTAAATGCATTCTAACACGAATCTGACATATCTCAAATAAGTTAAACATTTCATTCTGCATATAATTTCCGCAAGGGGCTGATGCAGTATTAAAAGAAAGACAGAAGTACTTCACACATTAATTGATGATTGGAGAGAGAAAGCAGAAAATAAGAGCAAAAACGACACATGTTTATGTAAATATATTAATTGGTATCTTTGAATTACTATAATGATCAATTACCACGTAAAAGAATCGTCAGTTTTTTAATTGCGATCGACAATATTGTTTATACGCACTGTTCATTTCCTGTACTGTATGAGAAAAGCATGCACAATAAAGGGGGAAGGTCAATAAAAAATACAATATATAACAAATTAATTTACACTACACGACAGAAATAGATCATTTATCAAAGTTCATTCACACACGACAATCAAAATGATTGCTACAGAGATGACAGTTTGTATAAGAAAATGAAATATTTTGACGTAACTGAACCGTTGCTCTTTTTTATTTTTCAGGCTGGCTGCAGACACTAATTATTACACCAAAGATATTTCTTACAGATCGACAACGTTGAAAACATTAAAACTGGACTGCAAAATGACTTTAATTTCTATTAATATACATTGCTTGTTTCATTTGCACATAATTTGTGAATACACGTGTAGTTTCAATGGAACAGAAATACTGGCAATAAAATGCTGTCCTCTTACAAACATGTATATATATGTGTGTCGCGTCATGACAAAACCTGCATTAATGACATCGACTACGTCATGTGTAAATACCAAGATAAATAATGACGTCACTTTTCCAATGCGACAAGGTTAACATTCAGACATTGTTTCGAGATTTCCCATTGATTTTGACGATTAAATGGACCGACAGAAGCGATTAAAATGGACCTTGAACTAGAGGTAAGTTTATTTTGTACACGGCATTCGTGTTTTATAATTATCTATCATTTTCATATGTTTTTCAACACATTCTTTCCATCGTAGTTCATTCGTGAAAATTGATTACAATTTGAAAGCGCGTGAAAATTGTTTAACCCTAATTGCCGTTATGTCCATAGACTATTATATTCATATTTAAATGAACTTACATGATGTATCATTTAAATAATATTCGTTATACCCTTGATATATATATATATATATATATATATATATATATATATATATATCATTGATAGAACTAATGAATCTGTGAATTTGGTTTGAATCAAGAGATTGATAAGCGAATTATTATTGTATTTATTCTTGTAAGAAAGCGTGCTTATGTTTGAAATTGATATGTATATATCCCACACTCCCCCTCAAGCTTTATTTCTGTAATACAAATATGTAATAAATACAAGCTCGGGTGAAACACTTGTCTCGGTGGCGTAGAGTGTCGATGCGCTGAGATATATTGTGAGATATGAAGGTTTTGTATGAAGGTTCTGAGTTCGGGCCCCAGTTTTGTCAGTTTTATTTATTTATATATTTATTTAAAATCTGGATCTTATATTTATTATTAGAGTTTCGCTAATTTTCATAAGTTTGATATATTAATCTATGAAATACACACACACACACACACACACACTCACACAAAATAATAAAAAGAAAATAAAAAAAAAAAAAAAAAAAAAACGTATAGGCCTATTGTTATAGTATTAAATTTACTTCGCTTATATGCCATACTTAAAAAACTATAAATATCATTTCAGGAATTAGAAAGTGTTGTCGGATCACTTTGGACGGACCCAATTAACCACGCCATGCAGTTCGCAAACATTGGAATATGGTGTAGAGGAAGACCCAACAGAGGAGGCAGATTGTCAGACAGGGCACTTGCTGCAGTGCCGGGTCAGATCCGTTGTGGGGGATATGCGCCAGTGTTGTGGTGATGACAATGATGAGCAAGAGTATAGTGATGCTGAAAGTGACGGTGGTGAAAGGACAGGATGTTTTGAATTTGCTCCAGATGATCCTTATATAATTAACATTCGAAAGTTTATGAATGCATGTGGATGTAAAAATCACTGTGAAAAACATTTCACTGTCACAGGTATATATAACACAATACTGGAAACCCGCGAGAAGACTAAAGCAGAGAAAGACTTGTTTTAATGGATTTGTTGAGCAACAGTTCTGATGTAAGCTCAAGTACAAAACGCGGAAAGTAACGAATGCAAGGACGAACACAATTCCGTGTAAACGGCATTTGTGTTTGTAAGGCCACGTTCCAGTTGGTTTATGATGTGAAACGGACGGTCTTATACAACATCATTGAACGCGTGACAAGTGAGGGAGCTGTACCAAGGGTACATGGGAATATCGGCCGAAAGCCCAAGCATGCCATGGGATATGAAGATGTTGACCGGGTTGTATCGTTCTTACTGAACAGTGCAGAGGAATGCAGTGCATTCCATACCCGGCTGCTCCACGAGGTAATGACAACATTCCCATAGTGTCCCTGCCATCTGACACTACAAAACTGCAGCTCCATACACAGTACCAACAAATTTGTATACAGTAGAATGTTCGATATGTCAAACTGTCGGCATTTAAGACTATTTGGTCGACCTGCGTTCCACACATCAAGATAGCAAGGCCAAGAGAGGACGTCTGGGACACATGTGAGAAACACAGAAAGGACGTTAGTTTTGCCGTTCCTGAGGAGGAGAAATTGGTAGCTATTGGGGCCATGGAACTTCACATCAACGATGCGCGGAAGGTTAGTTATAAACTGTTTATATCGTATGATGTATATTCTAATGGATATTTTCAAAATAAAATGATCCTTAATTCTTCAATGTTTGAATATGTTCCATACATGCATTTTAAAATCAATATACGTGTTGTTCATATGTATGTTTTTACAACCGAACAGGTAAAAACATAAATACTTAACAATTCATTATCTGACTACACAGGAGAATTGAATACCTGATGCAGGTACCAGGTACGATTTATCAATTAGGTCTAGATAAATACAGATAAAGTGATGTTCCAATTTCTTTTTGAATATAAAACATAATAACGATGGACAAACGTGTGTCCTTTATCAATTACCGTATATATCTTCTTGTTATGTAGATAATTTATGGACAATCAGATTTTCTTCTTCTTTTATCAAACTGTTTATTAACAACATTATTTTCTTCCCCTCCTTATGAATGATTGATTAATAAAATGTTTTAGGGCATGCGCGCTGCCATGTCGACAGTGGATTCGCATCCCCGAAGAAGGGCTATAAAAGACACACAACTGAGACATTGTCAGAGCTTGCCGACGGGTCGTCTACAACAAATGTCGCCGTCCGTTATCCTGCATGGTGCTGGAGGGATTGGAAGACATTCTTAGCTAAGCACTTCAAACCCCTGCCTAGAATTAGGTAACGTTCATACCAATTACGCAATAATCCTCACTAAATTTCGATTTTTAAAAAGATGTGTATTTTTTAACATTTTTGAACACGAAAATACATGTACATTAAATATAACGAAATAATATTACATTTGCAATTTTCAGGAAGTACCAGTATTTCAGAATGAGCTATGAGAACCCTGGGGTTGTTGTGGTTAAAGAAAGGATCGATGGGGAGGAACTAGCCATAAATATGTTGAGAGATTCAAGATTCCGGTTTCCAACTACTGCACGACCAACTCCAGTACCGGCCGCTGGTCTCATCAACGGCAGACGAGAATACCTTGCCAGCAAAGTGTGCCCGCATATGTCTATGCACGGTCGAGAGCAGTTTTTCGTTAGACAGTGATTACTTTAAATGGCATGATATTTTATGACACAACCAAGTTTTATTTAGTACATGGGAATATATCCATTGAAATATATACAACTTGTTTGTTCTTTTGTTATACGCAATATCCTTACCCTAACACTAGTGCTTTCATTTCATGAACTGATTATTTTATTATGTTTAGCTTTAGGACATCTACATTACGTTATCGAAAAAAGAAGAGATCTATTTAAATTATAAAGAAAAAAAATATAGCACGTAAAATATCAGTATTGAAAGTTACGTTTCACAAACAGCGTACCGTTGTAAAATATGTACGTCGTTGACATCATTTTCGTGTTACTTGTGGTAACAAATATTAGTTTTTGCAACAGAAAATGCCAACGGACATACACAAAAAATACATATTTTGAAAGAGGAAATTCAACGCTATTAGAAAATATAAAAAAGTAAAAAATCGATTTTTTGGTCATTAATGCAGGTTTTGTCATGACGCGACACTTATACATTTTATTAAAAAAAAAGTATAATTATATATAAAAATACTACCATAACAATAATGTTTAAATAATAAAATACATTTGTTGTTTTGTACATACGAGTATAGTCTGGGTAATAAAAATAGGTCTAATACTTACATACATGCAAGGCATTAATGAAACATGCTCAGATTACAGTATTGCTATGTGTTGTACTATTGTCATTATTGGTTGAACTGATTAGTAACACATTAGTTAATACATTCCGTTTTCAAAACTCTCATCCAATTAAAACTCCTGTAAAAAGATTCATGTGCTGAATATCTATTTTCCCTGTTCCCCAGTTTTCATTTCTCCTCTCAACCCAGACAGTTTCACCTTCGTCCAAGTGTGTCACCGTGGTGTCTGAGGAGCAGTCTTTGTGCGCATCGTCCCCAGCCCGAACTTCTCCCAATATGCCGTCCCCGTTTTTCATTATATAGAGCACCAGCCAGTCATCATTGTTTGCACACGCCGTTACAGAAAATAGATATATACCGGATGTCGGTGCTTTAAAGACGCCGCTTATTACATCATAAGCGTCACCAATGTTTACGAGCGCTACGTCAAAGACGAGTTTCTGCTTTGGCGATAATGTCACCGCACTTGACAATTTCACTTTGACTGCAACCTTTGACCGTGGGTCAGCTTTCTCCGACTCCAGAACATTAAGACGTTCCACCAGCGCGGACTTTTCCATTTCCAACTTTATAAGACGTTCCATTATTTGATATTCATAAGCGAACCTGGATGAACAGTCATTATTATAAGGTTCCGATCCCTCGTTGCCATCAAGAAATGACAGAAATAAAAACATAAAGACGACAAACTGGTACATTGTACAGGTCAACTTTTTGAACAAAAAAAAAAAACTCAGGATATTAAGCCAACAGTAAGTAGGAACCTCGCCAGTAAGTAGAAACCTCTTGCCTCTCAATAAAGTTATACTTTACATATACTTCAAGTTTAGTTTGAATTGAAAACACTGGATATCATGTCTTACTTCTCAACCAATGAAATGGCTGTATTCCATACTTGAGAATACAAGGATGTTTTGGTATATGGTTGTATTATGCCTAGGTGACATAAACAACGTTCTAGCACAGCTTATTGGGCAGGCGTGCGTTCAGTATAACAAGCCGTATACAGCCGTACGCTTACAGTTAGCTATGAATCTCAGTGTCATAAACCACGATATTGACGTATACCCATGTACAGCATAAGGAGCACGTGAACAGCATGTTATATGGTCCTAAGGCAATTCCATAGCTGACTGTAAGCGACCGGTTGCATACGGTTTGTCATACTGAACGCACGCCAGGTTTGAAAGCTCCAGAAACACATGACATTTTCCTCTCGTCCAACCAGATGCTGGTATTTGTTCATAGTCACCGTGGACTATAACGCGTAATCCAACACTTTTGTGATTTGACTTGACCTGCCTATTTGAGTTCACCGTCGCTTCGACAGTATTTCGGTCATATAGCGACGTCCAGCTAATTACAGGTGGAGGAAGACCCCAAATGCACGGAGGCATCCGGGTAGAACCACCGACCTACCGCAAGCCAGCTGGAAGGCTTCCTCACATGAAAACCCGAATGACCCTGCCGGGATTCGAACCCATACGGTGAGGGGCTGAGTGAGTGTTAAAGTCAGCGACTTTACCCTCTCGGCCACGGAGCGCCCCCACCCCCGCCCCCTCAAAAAAAAACATAGATGCAAAATCACAAAAGCTAAAAAAAAAAAAAAGACATTTTTCACTTATTGAAATTTTGATATTATCTTTTAAACTTCCAAATTAAAATGTTAGAGTGAAATTGTTACTGATTTAGACCCTGATAAGGGATATGTACAGACCGCTGTATGATCATTACCAACATGGAATTTGTCAAGGAATTAACAGGACAAACAATAGCCGTTAACTAATTGGAAGAGATGAGTGTCTGAAGAAGAAAAAGGTGAATGCTGGTGATGAGAAAGCCTTTGAAATACATTTTTAGTCATATTTATTAACCCTTTCCCTCATAGAGGAAACCATGAAAAGACCTATGCTCGTAACTCGTAGGCTGATCAGGTTTTATGCTGTTCGCTGCTCCTCAGTGGTCTGGAAATGAGGATTTTGTAATTAAATTTGGTAAGGTTTAACTGGTTTTCTGCAGATCAGGCTTTATGTGGTACCTACTGAGTGCGTCAAAATGAGTCTATATGAGGGAAAGGGTTAACACATTTACTATGTGATATACCGCTGATTTCAGAGAGATATGAAACACACATTTACTATGTGATATATCAGTCATTAGCTGATGTGTTCGGTAAAAGGTAACCGCTGATTTCAGAGAGATATGAAACACACATTTACTATGTGTCATATCAGACATTAGCTGATGTGTTCGGTAGTAGGGTACCGCTGGTTTCAGATAGATATGCAACACACATTTACTATGCGATATATCGCTGGTTTCAGATAGATATGCAACACACATTTACTATGTGATATATCAGTCCTTAGAAGTGTTTAATAATGAAAGAGTTAGATCCATTAGAGACAAACACCAGTTTTGCTGACTGTCACTTATCATCGCACAAGTGGATTTCACGTTGAAGTGTTCAGTAATACGTTGGTCCGCTCTACATGATTAAGAAGTGTAACCATTTTTTTTTTTTTTTTTTTTTTTTTTTAACGACCATTATTTTTTAGTCTTTTTAGAGTATGGATGTATGAGTATCGCACAAAAGACCGGAACAAACACTTGGAGGAAATCCACATTGCATTTTAGTGATG
Organism: Solen grandis; assembly: GCA_021229015.1. Lineage (NCBI taxonomy): Eukaryota > Metazoa > Mollusca > Bivalvia > Adapedonta > Solenidae > Solen > Solen grandis. The sequence continues at coordinate 61,834,542 of CM037777.1, forward strand.
TCGAAACATCTGGGAAACCAAAGCGTTTGTTGATGGTACTATATATAAATAGAGTAAAATCATATTATAGATAAGTACGTATCTAATGGGGGTTGTCAACTACATTTCACCTCTTCAGATTAATGAGTAAGATACTTTTCATCCCCTACTGTCAAGAGAAATGACGTGTACGGCTACTTCAACGCTAGATTAGCTGGAGAATTTGACAAGCTGGTCAGACTCTACATGTAATAATCATACTTAGCGCCAAGTGATAATTAAATTCTTAAATTCTTAAATTAGGTAGAAACATATTCCACCATTCCAGTTTTATCAAATATTCAAGTACATACAAAGTTAACATGAATCATTTCCGTAATAACTATTAATAATGGGTAATTTGTTCATGAAATTCGCCCGACGGTAATAATCGCTACGTATGCTTGGTGACGAATATGATGCTGTCACACTGCAGTACCACGCCTAGACGTGTGTCATAGTATGATGCAATACCCTCTCACATTATCTTGACACCAGGCCAACCAGTCATGGAACTACCCATATAAGCTGGGAGCCACCGGTATACCAATCACTGAAAAACATCATATATTACAAATACATATATAACAAAGGCGAAACAGCTATACTAAATGGCTGCAAGAACGTGTTATTTTGTATCTCATTTCATTTTTATGCCCCGGGTCGATAGATCGTGGCATATTGTTTTTGGTCTGTCTGTTTGTCACAAAACTTAAACCTTGACCAGAACATGGAATTCCTTCCTTAATGAGCTCTATCCGCCACGCGACCTTGACCTTCAAATGATCTTGACTCCCAAGATCTAAGCCTCCTCCTCCCCCCCCGTGGGACATGGCGTTCATTCGAGCGTAGCGATTGTTTATTTGTTTATTCCTCATGGTGAATATACATTCAATAATTAAAGATATGATAAGATTTAACTCACATTTATTTAATCATTTACTTGCTCTTTTCACTCTGTCATCCTATGAGCTGTTATTAAGACGTTAAATAGCTCAAATAGCTTTCGATTTTCAAAATTGCATTATTAATGTTGATTATCATGAGTTATTTATGTAATGCAAATAGTTCGTTGCCATGGCTACCAGGGTTCACACGGTTCGTCACAGTATTGCAGCCATGACTCCAGCCTCCCCGTGTCCACCTGCATCAGAGCCGTGTATGTCGTCAGCTGCAATAAGTGTGGCTTATCAGTCAACAGGTGACCATGACCTTTTCAGCAAACAGATGAGTTAACAGGTGACCATGACTTTGTCATTCAGCAGATGACCATGACTCTATCAGTCAACAAGTGACCATGACCTTATCAGTCAATAGATGAATATGACCTTGATCATGACCTTATCAGTAAACAGGTGATCATGACCTGTTCGGTCAACAGATGACCATGACTTAATCAGTAACAAGTGACATGACCTTATCTGTCAAATATACTGTTAGTTGCAAAAGTTTATTCGGGTTTTTGTTGATTTAACTACATCCTTTATTTCATATGTAAATTAAGGCTGCAAACAACCCCCAAAAATATGAATAATTTTTACATGAACGAAATTCACATTTATCATTCAATACGCAAAAATATTGAATACATAACTTTTCGCTCCGAAGTCTTCCACTGCGGGTTGTTTCTAATTATATCAACTCTATTTTAATAAGATCAAAATACAATGTAGCTTGTAAGTCACGAACCTTATTTAAGACCGGTTTTGATGAAAGGACATTGAATAATCCTGGAAAGCCAACATTCTGTAAATTAGAAGAAAATGGATGCTTAATGTAAAACTTTAAGCATATACACATTTAATGACTTTTCTCAAATAACTAATTGGATACTTGCAAATGATATCTTTATTTATTAAGTTTATTTCACGATAGAACTTTATTTTGTAATATATATTTGATAAAGACTAAGACAGAGAAATGTTGTAAAATGTCGTTTTTCAAAGCCCTTCTTTCTACCTACTGACAATGAAGGGGCATCATTCTTTAGCTTGTTATATATTTACATGTATTGAAATTTCAGGGAATGAAATTTAATCTTTGCTACTTCGAACAGGTTTAATGCAACTCTTTGTATTTTTGAAATTTCAAAAAAATAATTCAGTGTGAACACATTCCTACTGAGATAAACATTATACTGATGATAAGCCGTGGAAAGAAGTGACGCAATACCTGGATCGTCATGTTCTTCATGCAACGGTTGGCCGGGTCTCTCCGGTCATCCAGGAACAGTGGTTTCTTCCAGTGGTCATAGTTTGTCTCCAGCACGTACCAGCCACCCGCCATCTTGTCGATCATGGGCCAGATATCCGTGCCGTTCACTTCCCGGTTACGGGTGATCACGCAGCCCTGGCGATAGCAATACTGACTTAAAGATCCATTATAACGCTAAAGTATGGAGGTTTATTCCAATAGATATCACGTTATACCAGGGTCCTTTAAATACAGGCGTAATAAAGAAACCCTGCCTGAACTGAACCGGGTTGTTGGCGTGTTACATCAAGTGTAAGTACGAGTAAAATTGGTCCCATTGTTTGAAGAGCGTTATATTGGAACTCGTGTTAAAATGGAGTGTATAATAGTGAAGCTTTACTGTATTTGGTCACATATGAATGCTAATCAAATATTTGAAGATATGTGTCTATCTTTCAGACCCGTTAGCCGAGTGGGTAGAGCGTCCGCATCGGAATCGGGAGGTCGTCGGTTCGATTCCCGTTCGCGAAATAGCATAGTCGTTAAAATTACTTGCAGGTTAAAATTCTGGAGGAAAACACTCTATTAGAGATGTTGCGATGTAGGTATGTGTTAAAGGACGACGATATTATCCCACCCACATATGTACCGTTTCTAAACGCTTCAAAGTAATTAATAACTACATGTATTAATTCAAATATTCGTTTTGGTATATTTTTTTCAACATTTTCTTTATTTAAATCATAATTTCCTCAAAATTACCTCCCCTGGCTTTGTCCCGCCAAGAATAAAATACGCAGGGGCTATCATCTGCGTGTTCGCTAGTCTGTCACGTGCTTCAGAGAAACTGTCCGCCATTTCCATGGTTTCTCGGCTCAGAAATCCCATCCATGCGCCTTTCCTGTCCCTGATCCATTCTAGTATACCTGGATAAAAAGTATTTAAGTCCGACATAAAACTTATTATAAACAACAATTTGGTCTGCTAAGTATTGAATGCTAAATTATTAATATAAAATATAGAATAGGCATGGTGTTTTCATACTCATTCACTGAACCTGATGAAAACCAGGGATAATCATAAAAAATGATAATATGCAAATCGGTCTGCATTTAAAAACTGAAGTTGATCATCCTCTTAGGTTTCCAGAACTAAATCAAAGCGCACAGTGCGCTGAGAGACGGCGACGGGATTAACATTCTAAACCCAGCGTTTCTGAAGTTATTGAAGCAGTCACATGACGACAAAAACTCCACCGCTGTTGCTACAGAGGTTCTGTTTGTAACATAATAATCCGGAGTAAAGGTCATGAACCTTTCATTCATAAAGAGCTGCATACCTTAGTAGGTCATTCTCTTTCTCTTGTACTAGCGAATTCTATCTGTTGTTTTGTATGTGTAGAAATTGACCAGGTATTTGATTATTTAAGATACTAGAATGTTTGCCTAACTATTTCAAAGTTAAGAAATGCCCTGGGAGGAACCTAACTCGCCATCATGCAAAATATTGTGTGGACTACTTTAGGATAATTACATACATACGGAGCACTACTTTTTCTTGTTACAGGAGTAGATCTTCATGTACGTAAGATGGGTTGCTGTTCTGGTTAAGAAATGTCACGTATATTTTTTTCACGCTTAAAATTGATGCTTCCAGTGCAAAATAATGGCAAAAGAAAACATGTTAACAAACAGTAACACGCTAAAAGCGGTTACGGTTATGATTTAAACGCCTGTGTAACATATTCCACTCGTATTCGTTAGTGCAGAATCGCATTGCACGGAGAGGTACAGTTAAATATGTTGTGGAAAATATGCAAATTAGCAAGGCCTGATTTCGATTTCCAGCATAAGACGGCTTATCGCCGTCTAAAAATCGTTAAGAGGCAAAACTCAATACCTTTTTACAACAAAATAGGTAAACAATGAAAAATATTGCTATGGGCTTCTGACATTGGTACATATTTCAGATTTTAAAGGGTAAAAACATCTCACAGCTCTCGATATGAGAGTATATACGTCCTAATACAATTTAGAAAAGAGAATTTGACACAAGTTTACTAGTTTCAAAAAGTCATAAAGTAATGAATACCTATAAACATGTACATATATTTCTATATTCGTTTTTGGTAAATATATTTTACATTTCCTTTATCTAAACCCGAAACTTATATGAATCCTGACAAAACAATGGTTAGTGCTATTAAATGGGCATTCCTCCAGCACACTCTTCCCTACCTATCCTTTGGGATATGTTTGTTTGTTTGTTTGCTGTGTTTAACGTTCCACAGTATTTCAGTCATTTGGAGTCTATTTGAGATGGATAAAGTGCTGCCACACTGTAGTATCACGCCGTAGACATGTGGCATGATACCACACCCAGTCACAATGTCGGGTCAACCAGTCCTGCAACTACCCTTATATACTGAGCGCCAGGTAAGGGAGCTATACCAGTACCAATTTTAACGACTTTGGTGTGTCGCGGCCGAGGATCGAACTCATGACCTCCCGACGGTCCTTTGAAATATGGCCCTCAAATCACAGCATGGTGATTGACGTTACTTTCCCCAACACTGGACCGTCCTCTCTTAATGGAGTCGCATTCCAAAAAGCTTAAGTATTGCAGGAAGAATAAAACGTGCGTCATATAATGAACTAAGATATGAACAAAGATTTTTTTCTTGCCCCTTTTATGATAAGCTTTTAACATGAGCTGAGTAACTGACGTGTTCCAGGGGCATCATTCATGGCTATGGATCCTAATGTTTGAGGTTCAAACCTTTTTAGGGACAAGAATAGTCCATGATATTCCAAAGTGCAAAGTACTTGTCCAATCCAAGAACTGTAAAATTGGATCAGTGTAAGTTATAACTTGTTTCCTGATCTAGGTATAATGAAATGCAAAACCTTGCAATAGCTTACCTAAATATCCGCCATCTTTGTTAAAGCGTTCGTCCATACTGAAAGTAAACTTCTTCTGTAACATAATATCAAGTAATGTTTTAGATTTAGTGTCATTCATTTGAAACTATTAGAATTACATCAAAGAAAATAAACTGAATGCTTGAAAATATATTAAATTTCTGTTTAACTTGTCATATACAGCTGAACCTGTATTAGCGGTCACCTCTATTAAGCGGTCAATCTGTATTTAACGGTCAGTTTTAATATCACTAAATTAGCATTTTGCTGCATTTGTATATATTTAACCTTCGTTTAGGGACCACCTCTGTTAAGCAGTCATTTTCTCTTATTCCACTTATTGACCGCTGAAGACAGGTTTGACTGTAGTACATACAACAAAGCAAAAGATACGTGTAAAATAGCTCAATAGTTGTGTATGAGTGGGAATATTCGTGTAGGAAATCTTAAAGAATTTACTTATTGAATTATCTAAAAACAAATCAGTAAAATCTGAACTGTTTGTAATTGGGTAGAAAAAAAACTGAAAACCAATATACTCTGTATATCCATGGACATTGTAAAATGTGTTTTAATATTCGTTTAATACTTTATAAAACACCAAAGTGTTGAAATCACTACCGGCTTGACAGCGGTAAGGATACCAATGTAGCCTGCGTAGTTGACAGACTTGAACACGGTCTGGCCTCCCCGCTGCCAGTCCAGGTTGACGATGGCCGGCCTCAAGGCTTCCGTCAGTTCCCACGTCCTATTCTTGACGTCCCACCTACAACGCACAATGGACACGCGCATAACGAAACTCAGTGTTTGAAAAACTATAGAATTGCAGGTGTATGTACATTTAGGAACAGAGAAAATAACATTAAACAGTGGCAGATGACGACAATGTGGTGATGAGATGGAGGAAGAAGGAGAAGGCGACAAGGATAATGACGATGACGATAATGACGATGATGATGATGATGGGGGTGGGGATAGTTTACAGTTTTAATCATCTACCCCATAAACAGTCCGAAGTCCAAGTTCCTGGCATGGTACATGTTGCCTGCGGGGTCCTGGGCAACTATGGATGTGCAAACGGTGAAGAGCTCGTAGAATATGTTGTAGATGACTACCTCGCCTATCAAACATATCAACAGCTGCTGATAGTAATAAGCAAACAAACGTAAAACTTAAAGTTTTAGTATAGGTACATTCAGTTTGGCTCCTTCTATAAAGAATAGACCAAATAACAGTACAGCTTGGAGTTGCAAACTGTTCGAATATGTTCATAGCAGTACTAACGGCTTTGAGTGGGCCTTTCGTTATCGTTATCAAATAAAATTTTGAAGATGCTGCATTATGACATAGTGTTTACCCTATCAAGTTAAGATGAATCAATTATATATTATCATTATGAGTAATACCCCTTCTTTGAAAACAGGTCAATGCTTATTTATTGTTTGAGCTATACTTTGTAAATGGATTCATTATAATTAAGCAAGCAATATATTTTACTTGCCTAGGGGGATCCCTGTATAGTTGGAGATACTGTGCATCTCTTCCCGGTAGGGACTAGGAGTAGGCTGTCGATCTCCGGCTGGACAGAAAGCAGGTTAAAAAAATGTCAGTTTGTACGTCCGCCATATACATCATGCATATACAGATAGATAACATGTACCGCCAGTATTTTATTTCCAAAATATAATTTGTTGGACAATTGACAGGTATCTGTATCTTAGACACTGTATATTGATTTAGACATGCTTTACTGTATATTGTCCTAGACATTGATTTAGACATGCTTGACTGTATATTGATTTAGACATGCTTTACTGTATATTGATTTAGACATGCTTTACTGTATATTGTCCTAGACATTGATTTAGACATGCTTTACTGTATATTGTCCTAGACATTGATTTAGACATGCTTTACTGTATATTGTCCTAGACATTGACTTAGACATGCTTTACTGTATATTGTCCTAGACATTGACTTAGACATGCTTTACTGTATATTGTCCTAGACATTGACTTAGACATGCTTTACTGTATATTGTCCTAGACATTGATTTAGACATGCTTTACTGTATATTGTCCTAGACTTTGACTTAGACATGCTTGACTGTATATTGGCCGGGGCATGTTCACTGTATATTGATTTAGACATGCTTTACTGTATATTGTCTGAGACATTCGTGACTGTATATTTTTTACTCAAACATGCTTGACTCACGTGAATTTTAGACATCGCCTTCATGTACTCGTACATTAATAGTTGTGACACTGTAGTCACTTAGGCGAAATAATCGTTTAGGTCAAATGAACACTTACCCCCAAAGTGTCGACTATCTTAATCATTTCTCCGCTACCAAACTCAAGGATGAACTTCTTCATCTCGGTCACGATCCCGGTAATCTGGTATGAAGCCGTATTTACAGACATGTAAGTCATGTTAAGCCATGTATATATACTATATAATTCAAATTTAAACAAAAGAAACCCCGACTGTTTGTTTTCTTTTGCAGTATGTATAGTATGAGGCAGAGAACGTACGAGATGTACATGCAGAGGGCAAACTATCAGATATTAATGTAAGACTGGCAGACAGACACACAGACAAACATACAGCTGTTAAACTAGCAGATATTAATATAAGACTGGCAGACAGACACATAGACAAACATACAGCTGTTAAACTAGCAGATATTAATGTAAGACTGGCACACAGACACACAAACAAACATACCGCTGTTGAACTAGCACATATTAATGTAAGACTGGCAGACGGGCATACAAACATACCGCTGTTTAACTAGCAGCTATCAATGTAAGACTGGCAAACGTACAACCAGATAAACATACCGCTGTTTAACTAGCTAAAAGTAATGTAAGACTTGCAGACGGACATACAGACAAACATACCGCTGTTGAACTAGCACATATTAACGAAAGACTGACAGACGGACATACAGACAAACATACCGCTGTTGAACTAGCACATATTAACGAAAGACTGACAGACGGACATACAGACAAACATACCGCTGTTGAACTAGCACATATTAATGTAAGACTGGCAGACGGACATTCAGACAAACATACCGCTGTTTTCTTATCCAGGGATACTTGCTTCCATCTCATTTCGTACGGTAAATCAAGATTGATCACGTATTCCTTCACACCTTGACTGGAATGGGAATATAAGTTTCACACTGTCCACAGAAATAATTATTTATATAAATCTACAATATTAAATTCAAATAATTTTTTCCGTAGATTAGAAATGAGGATTTTTACAAATTATTCTCTACGATTCCTGGGTTGGACATGGACTGTGCTGGGGAAGGTCATGATTCTTGTCCTCCAAAAATGATTTGAACTCGCAACCTTCCTTAATAGGACTCTGTGTGTGTGTGTGTGTGTGTGTGTGTGTGTGTGTGTTGTTTCAAAGGTATCGGTATTCGGTAGGGTCTATATCGGATTTGATAACCATATTTCTAAAACAGAGAGCGAGAGGGAGAACGTACCTGGACGGTGGAGGGTACGGCACCTGCACACACGAGCCATTGTACTGGAATAACCGAAAATATCAGACTCATTCAAATAGGTCACAGTTGATAAAGGAATTAGTATCACTATCATTAACTACAGACAAAAATATCCTCATCATCATCATCATCATCATCATCATCACTTGTGCAATAGGTGTTTCTAGAATGTGCTAAATAGTATACGGACTAATGTATGTATCATGAGAGACGTTAAGTGCAAATTGAACAATCAGCGGTCAAACGCGCAAAGTTACGTTACCGGAGGTGGGTCCTGACAGAAGCAGACGACCGCTATCAGCAGCAGAAGTCCTAGGCGGTACACTGGCGCCATCTACACCGCTGCTGTCGTCTGCAACATAATAACACTCTTACTGATAGGCAATGAACATGTGAAATATGTTTGACCAATAAAATTATTTCCTTATCTTATTCCAAAATGTTAAAACTAACAAATTAACATGTGTATTTTAACAATATTTTAATTGATGCCTCTCTCTCTCTCCCTCTCTCGCTTTGTTAAAGAGTTGCCTAATCGTTGGATTACTGCCGGTAAGACTTTAAAATAAATAAATGGCTGTGCTTAAGAATGTTCAAACTGTAAATGAAATAAGAACAATATATAAAAATAATTATAGTGCTTTTGTACATTTAAAGGTAGAAATGCAAAATTACTTACAGTATTAATTAACCTGATATTTAGCTTCTCCTAGTTAAATGAAAGATGAGAGTAAACCACTGTGTTGATGGTCACATCAAAAATAGGTTATCTATCTTGCCACGTGATCACCAATTATGCATTGTTCGGGTTATCAATTTGAAATTACAATGTATATATCGCCGATTAATATCTACATAGACATCAACATACCTACAGATTTACTTGCTATTTTTCATAACATTTAAAATTAACAGCAACAATAAACATCACATTTACCAGAATGTGAACGTTTGTATGTGTCGCGGTCAGTTTCTACCAGCACATAAACGTTTGTATGTGTCCCTTGCCAGCATATAAACGCTTGTATGCGTCGCGGCAAGATTATACCAGCACAATAACGTTTGTATGCGTCCCGGCCAGATTATACCAGCACAATAACGTTTGTATGCGTCGCGGCAAGATTATACCAGCACAATAACGTTTGTATGCGTCCCGGTCAGATTATACCAGCACAATAACATTTGTATGTATCCCGGTCAGATTATACCAGCACAATAACGTTTGTATGCGTCGCGGCAAGATTATACCAGCACAATAACGTTTGTATGCGTCCCGGCAGATTATACCAGCACAATAACGTTTGTATGCGTCGCGGCAAGATTATACCAGCACAATAACGTTTGTATGTGTCCCGGCCAGATTATACAAGCACAATAACATTTGTATGCGTCGCGGCAAGATTATACCAGCACAATAACGTTTGTATGCGTCCCGGCCAGATTATACCAGCACAATAACGTTTGTATGTGTCCCGGCTAGATTATACCAGCACAATAACGTTTGTATGCGTCCCGGCCAGATTATACCAGCACAATAACGTTTGTATGTGTCCCGGCTAGATTATACCAGCACAATAACGTTTGTATGCGTCCCGGCCAGATTATACCAGCACAATAACGTTTGTATGCGTCGCGGCAAGATTATACCAGCACAATAACGTTTGTATGCGTCGCGGCAAGATTATACCAGCACAATAACGTTTGTATGTGTCCCGGCTAGATTATACCAGCACAATAACGTTTGTATGCGTCGCGGCCATGTTTAAATCGTGTAATTATAAGGTTCTAATTAACTCCCTATTTAGAGTCCTGTACTCTTAATTTTGGACCAATCTTAGCTCGTGACTTGTTTTTAGAACCCTTGTGGGAACCCTGCTACAGTATAGCATATTCTAAGATGCGCATAGCATGCCTGTTTATCTCATATTATTCCAAACAAACATCACTTATTTACCTATCATTCTGTCCATTTGGTCATCTTCACTCATTCATCCATCTATCCATCTTAATTCATGCATTTCTATTCCGAATTGCTAACAAAATATAATAAGCATTAAGGTATGATCAATTATACATAATTAGATGCACAATTAAACATTATCAATAACAGGCATCCAATGCATTAGGGATTATTCCATTTTGTAGACTTGTGTATGTGTTTTACACGGACTACCGAATATGCGCAAAATGGCATGGACGATGTTGCTTTTGAGGGAATAATAATAATGGGATGTATTCATGAAACATGTTGATATAAATCCCCCATATACCAACAACTATTTTACCAGATGGAGGGAACGAGGTCTACTATTATATACCTTTCCCAATAGTACTCTCTGTAAAAAAATAAAAATAAAAAATAAAAAACAAACAAAACAACGCTTTACTTCTTACTCTTCTTTCCTCTTATAGGCTGAATTCAAAAATCGTCCTTTAAACAAACTGATACACAGAAAACACTTGATAATTTTGTCCAAAACATATTAATTCACAAAAACAATTATTTCACTGAAACTTTTATAATTTTCTTGATAAAAATTCCTGCTGCAACTGAATGACCCTAAATTGCCGTACCTGGTCCGTATATCATAAACATGCTCGCTCTGCTGAACGAAATGAAACACCGCTTGAAACGGACCAGCAACAATCAGATTATCTTTGTCGCAGGGAGGGACCGATAGTATGTAACACTGAGCCAAATTTGAAGAAAAAAATGTTTCGATCCGCAAATTTATGCATGGCAGCCAGAGTATTTTTTTTTTTTAATTCGTATTGGCTGAAACATGAAACATGTACTCGAGCATCGCTTTATAGGACTGCTTCTAAAGCTTCTTTCACATTCGTTGCGAGATTTACAATAGGATTACGATATAAGAGTAGTGTATGCTATTTCAAATTGTTAAATCAGAAATTTCGTCAAATATCTCACGCCAAAAGTACGATGCTACTACCGAACGTATTTGTGTGTTTATTGTACTACAATATTTCTTATACAAAAGTTTCGACCTTCGTATTTGTTTTTCTTTGGTGGCAGATTTTCTCTGGTATATGGTATGTGACAAAAATGAGGCACCACTGTTCACGGAACCTTTATATATGCTTCGATATCGTATATTCGTCGAAAACATGTCTTAGACTGAGCATGCGACCGTCGTGAAGCAATGCTTTCCTTCAGCACAGGGTAGAGACATCTTAAATGTGATCATAGTAATATAAATACCGCTGTTACAAGTTTCATCCAATTGTGTTACCAACAAATCGTAACCAAGCCTCACAAGATGATGGTGTCCTGTGAAATTTTGTCTCACAACAATCGAACGAAAAACATGCGATACAACTTTTCACATAAAACATATGCGACATCAAACAAACGAGCCTTGCCTTATTGCATGACGACTTTTATATTGCAGAAATCTAAAATCATATGACGAAAATAATCGTGCAAGGAGCTTAAGCAAAAAATGCTGACAATGTTGTCTTCAATGTGCAGGTTTTTGGTTTATATCTGGGATAAGAGAGGGTTTGGGGGATAAGAAAGAAACAACACTATATACAAAATAATAAATATATTTCAGAAAAAAAAAGCATAAATATGAGTATGAAGAGTTTTTTTTCAAAATTTAAAAACATACAAAACAGGTAGATATACATGAGTAATTGCACAGTGACGAGATTCCCGCCATGATTCAGTGATTTATCAACCAACACAGTTAACTCTAACATAAAATTCAAAGTTGGTAGTCTTGGTAAAGGTTATATCAATAACTAGAATAAGGCAGAAAACAGCTGAAAAATCAGTTTTATCATTTTCTAAACAGGTTATAGCTTGAAAGCTATCGGGGAAATTGATTTGGTCAGCCTGAGAGTAAGTCCAGTTTTATTTTGTCCAGTTTTATAACTGAATACACCTACTATTTGTAAAGTAAGTTGAAATCTCTAATTTTCCTCAAAGCTGTTTGCATTTAAACACAATAAAAGTAATGTCAAAGTATGGCACCAAATGTAACTTGCATCTTAAGACTGATCATTTAAACTTTCGTGTTTATGAAAATATCAGGATAATTATAAAAATATTAATAGGCGACATAAAGCATTTTTTCAAAGAACTGCTGAAAATCAAATTTTAAATCACATACAAATAAACATGTAATGTCAATTACACAAAATAATTAATTGTGATAGAAGCAAGCATTTTAATGACCAAAACATTAAAGCTATACTCTAAACTACACACTGTCTTCATATGTTGATCATAGAGAAGTCATTTTCTGAACAAATCTATATGCTCATTTATCATTAATACACTGTTCTTCCCTTGGTACATAATCACTTCCATAACATTCAAATAATGAAATTGTCAAAGTGACGTTAATAAATTGGATAAACATTTTTTGTTCAATTCTTTGAATAATTTGCATTTTTATTTACATACAATAAAAGCTTTAATGAATGAAATTTTGATAATTTGAAGAAAAAAAAAGATTTACATAAATAAAATATCTGTTATTCTGATAATGTTCCAATGTGGTGAAAGAGATATTACCTTACTTGTAAGAACAGATCACTGTAAAGGAGATTGTCGTAAACTAAGTGTATAAAAAAGCCAGGTATTTGATGACATAACTGACTTATTTTCGAAAAACATATCAGCAGTACATACAGTCATTTATGAAAAAAGCAACAAGCTGCTAAATTTACAAAACACAAAACAGCTTTATACTTGAAGGCATATGTAGTTTTTTTCTTATTTCTGCTTCATGTACTTATTTCAGGGGCAGTGTTCAATAACCATTTTTTGAAGAAAAAAAAATTATTTTCTCCCTTAAATTTGATGAAATTTTACAACTGCTGTATTTCAATAAATATGAAACTTTCCAACAAAACAGCATACTTACACAAAATTTAAGAGCAAACATCTTGTTATTGACCATGCTTATAGGAATGGCAAAGTAGAAAAATATCACTTTAAAAATAATCAAACAATTTACTTAAGTTTAAGTTTAATTTGTTTTGTGAATACAGCCCCTGACATCAGTTTCGCCTGATCATGGAATGTTGTTGAGTAGAACATCATTGCTATGGCTACCATGGCACACAGGGATCTGGGCAGTACTGCAGCCAGGTTTCCAGGTGTCCAGTGTTGACCTGCATAAGGGCTGTGTAGGTAGTCAGCTGGAAGAACATACATACAGGATGATAGAATTGCAACTAAAGCTACATGTATCACTTAAAGTGATAAATACCCCCACATCCCCTCAAGTCTTCATGTTAGGTGAGTGTAGGATAGGACATGACCCAACGATATCTTTTCAAGATTTTTTTTTTTTTTTGATATCTTGTTTTCCTATTTATTCCCTCAATCAAACATAAAGAACAAATGCAAAATATTCAAGATAAGATTTCCTACTATAACCTAAACTCTCAGTTATCTTTATGCATACAATGTTTGTTTTTTTGTTTGTTGGGGTTAACATCCCACCGACAGTATTTCAGTCGTTTGGAGACGATGTCTACTTGAGACAGATATAGTGCTGCCACACTGCAGTATCACGCCGTAGACATGTGGCATGATACCACACCCAGTCACATTATCCTGACACCGGGCCAACCAGTTCTGCAACTACCCTTATATGCTGAGCACCAAGCAAGGGAGCTATAACAGTACCATTTTTTATGACATTGGTATGTCACGGCCGGGGATCTAACCCATGCCCTCCCGCTCCAGAGGCAGACACTCCAACCACTCGGCCACCAGGGACAGTATGCACACAATGAGTGAAGCAATGTTCTCATGGAGTAATCCCTATCAGCTGTTCCTGGGTTAGACCAATACTTTTGTCTGGGATGGTCTTGAAAAATTCTTGTCACAAGTAGTGATCAACTACTACTAAATCATGGTACCCTGCAACATACCTTATTAAGGACTGGTCTTGAGGACAGCATATCAAAAATGGCTGGAATACCAACCCTCTGAAGACAGAAGATCATATCATGGTAAGTCTAATGTCAATAGAAACATTTAAATTGAAAATTTTGACATAATCATATAAACACAGAATCTCACAAAGTTATTTAAACTCAAGACTTCATATCAATTTAAACTGAAGATCCTTTATAGCAATTCATCTTGGGTCCAGACTTTGGTACTTGTGATGGTGTATTTCACGGTAGCTATGATATAACAGTAATTAAATGTTAATTCATTTGGTGTCCAAGATTAAAAGCATGTTATATGGCATCATGTTTTTAACAAAGAGCATATTAAGATGTTTATAGACCTAGAAAGTAGATAAATCATACAAGTACTTGAAAACCCATTTTTTTCATGTTCAATGTTCTTCTTATATGTTTAAATGTGTTAATTTTCAATGTAGTAAGGTCACAATTACATGAATAGATATTTGGACTGATGAGAAAATTCGCATATTTAGTACACAAAAAATTTACACTGAAATGTTTGCTTGAAGGCAAGTGATGATGCAAGGCTTTGAATACATTATCTATTGAATTAATCTAATGCCCCCATTTTTGCCTTCATTTACACATCAGCATTTCTCCACAACTGCTATATCACTTTTTACCACAGACAATCTAGACCAAACTGAAAACAGTGTCGAAACTGCAGAAGTAATTCTACTTTATCTGAAAAACATTGATGAGTAGCAAATTCTGTGAAAGCAAATTAACTTTCAAGTCACTAGAAAGCTGATCTGGTTTTATGCTGATTTCACTGGTCTTTTCCTTAATAGTTCTTATATTGCAATGTGTTAACAGTGTTCTCCATAAAACAATGTGCTCTCTCTCTGTAACAATGAGTAGAGGTCTCGCTAGGATTCAAAAACTCGAGTCCTTTCCAAAGATTTGCCAAAATGTTGAAGTCCTCCCAT
Organism: Solen grandis; assembly: GCA_021229015.1. NCBI lineage: Eukaryota > Metazoa > Mollusca > Bivalvia > Adapedonta > Solenidae > Solen > Solen grandis. Next base: position 61,850,093 of record CM037777.1, read on the forward strand.
ACATGTAATCTTAAGAAAAACAGAGGGCCTTTTTCCAACAAGAGTGGTCTTTGGAACATGTGTGTCACCTGCTGAAGCGTGACAGAAAATGTGTGATGGACAGACAGATGACGGAAAAGTGATCCCTATGTGTCATCTCTGCTTACAGCAGGTGATACAAAAATTGAAGTCCAGGACTGCAAATTAGGAGTTAATGAGAACCCTGAATGTGCTTTGTATAACAATGCCTATCTTACAAACCTTCTGTGTCATTTGCTTCATACACTTGTTGGCAGGTGTCCGCCTATCGTCAAGGAAGAAAGGTTTAGACCAGTGGTCATAGTTTGTCTCCAGGATGTACCATCCACCTGCGTTCTTGTCTCCCATGTTCCAGATGTCTGTCCCATTCACTTCACGGTTTCGTGTAATTACACACGCCTTAAATGAAAGTAATAAGAAACTAAATCTGAATCCCTTGAACTTGACTGGTATTACACAATGAAGATCTGGCCTGATATCAATCCACTGACTTAATTTAGCACTATACTAAAACTCTTCTGGGCAAATTTCGTCATTCTTGTTTCCCAATAAAATGCCTAAATATTCCGTATCATAACAAACACTGTCTGACAGTTCTTAAGAACATCATTTATATCAACTTTAGTTTTGACTTTACACCCTTTCCCCCTTTCCTTCATATAGATTCATTTTGACACATAGGCAAATAAAGCAGACCCTGATCAAACAGCTCCTATAGGAACTGTCTGATCAGGGTCTCCTCTATTTGCTCATAAAATGTTGTAGCTCAGTTTCAATACAGTCATCTGTGGCAAAGAAAAATCCATTATTTGATAAACCATTTAAAAATCAATCAATTAATATTCATCAAGTCATATATTTTTACATGAATATTCATGAGGTAAAAGATTAACATTTCCTTGAAACAGGAATAGTAAAATGTGTTCATACATTACTTAGGCTTGTAAGTATTACTTAGAACAAAGTATTGTTTGTGGAATTTGGGCCAAAAGTTTTTTTTGGTGTTTTTTTTTTAATTAAACTAAGTATGACTTTCAAGCTTGAACTAAAAGCAGGGCCTTTCAATTCACTTAAGATTTGAGTATGATATTTCATTTTGGGACATGGTATTGAAGACAAAATTAGTCAGTTTACTTGCAACACCTGCCCTACCTGACCAGACGAGTTGCCTCCTAGAATGAAGTATGCAGGAGCTATCATCAGTGTGTTGGCCAGGAGATTTTTAGCCTCGTCAAAACTTTGGGCTGTCTCCATGGTTTTCCTGGTCAGGAAGCCCATCCATGATCCCTTGCCCGTCAAGATGTAATCTATGATACCTGGAGATGGAACAATGTGTTTTAAAATTTTACCTCATGAATATTTATGTACAAATTTATGGCATGGTAAATATGAATTCACTGAACTTTAAATGGTATATGAAACCATGGATTTTTTTATGCCAGGTAGACTGTGCGGATTCTGAACTACAATAAGAATAAAAAAGACCCTGATCAGACAGCACCTTCCAGAAGTCCTGGGTCAGCTCTGTTTACCAAGGCATCAAAATGCATCTTTATGAGTTAACCCTTTTGCTGCCAGGTCACCTATCACTGGCTATTTGCCTAGGACTACCTTAAACATTTCTTAGAAATTTCTGGCTATTACTGTACTAGCATAATGTGGCTGCTCCCTTTAGCTGCCAACAAGACAGGTTAACCCGTCCTACAGATGAGGCAGCATATTTGCCAACAAGACAGGTGTACAGATTATGGAGGTTTCCACATGGGAAACCCCTCAAAACAGATGAACCCTTCTTGTTAGCAGAATACGCTGTCTCATGTGTAGGACAGTTTAACCTGCCTTGTGGGCAGGGAAAGGGTTAATGGGTTATGTACAACACAAAGATCTCTTAACTTGAGGTTTCCTTCAACTCCAAATTTTAAAGATGTGTTTGTTTGCTTGTGTTTAACCCTTTCCCTCATAGAGGAAACCATGAAAAGACCTATGCGAACAACATAAAACCAGATCAGCCTGTGAGTAACTCGCAGGCTGATCAGGATTTATGCTGTTCGCTGCTCCTCAGTGGTCTGGAAATGAGGATTTTGTAATTAAATTTGGTAAGGTTTAACTGTGGTTTTCTACAGATCAGGCTTTATGTGGTACCTATTGAGTGTGTCAGAATGAGTCTATATGAGGGAAAGGGTTAACATCCCTCTGACAGCATTTCAGTCATTTTGGGAACAATGCATAGGTGAAGAAGAAATGCATTCCATTTGAACTGATATATGTATATAAGTAATGTGTTCTAGTCAAACCAATTAACATAAAAAGCTATATAACTACACACTAGAATACCATTCATATTCTTTAAGAAAGTCACATGCAAAATATGCTATGACATTTTATGTTATAAAATATATACACTTAATCTTTAACATTTCTGTTGAAAGGAAAATAAATATTAGCAATTAAACCCTACATATAGTCCCTGGCCCTCGAAAATCAAACTTTGATTTCTTGTTTAGCATTAGGCAGTTACTATAGAAACAACCCAGTAGCTCCTAAATGAACTTGATGACCTATAATGTTTTTCATTGTTTTGATAAAGCAACCATTAAAGAATAGTTACAAGAAAAATGATTTCTGTATACCTAGTAATTTCAAAAATGTCTGAAAATGAAGCTATTTTTTCTCTCCTATTTTCAAATATACTATTTTTTTTCATTTCTGTAAAAATGAAGTAGCTGACGATATTTAAACCAGGGCTACAGATAAGATTTGAGGTCATTTGGGTATTTACTCATCAATTTTTCAAGGAATTGGGTTTTCACAATATTAATTGAGTAATGAAAATATGGTTACTCCATAAAAATTAAGTCAATTGCTTTTTTTTCATCAACTTTATTTTGGAATTGAAATAACCGTACATGTTCTTACTGGTATATGCACCTGCTGTCCTTGTATGCAACAATGTCAATTTAACAATTATCATATGCAGGATTTATCATTAGCTCCTCAACAATTAAATTTAAAAAAAACCATTCAATCATATTTGGTCTTCCTGATCAAAAGATTTAGCACTTTTAACTATTGAATTAAAACAAATTATTTACTGGTTAACATGGAATTGGATGCTATCGACTCTATCTCAACTTCCAGATCGTCAATTATTGCGAGACAAATGCCTGACGTTTGGTTTGCAGTGCTAGGTATCTACTCAGTGTTTTTTTAAACGTTTACCCGTTTCTTCCTGCCTTGTGTAACCATATTTGAAGCAAACGAATAGAAAAGCGTCAGATGAACAAATAAGACAGACTGGATTTATGTTTTACTTGAATGGAACCCAAAGTAGAAAATTACCGGAAATCGTTTGAAGTTATTTTGCGGATTCACAAGTAACCAGTCAAACATATACGAGTATTTGTAAACATCACTCGGTTTCAAAATGTTGCGTACCAGTACGCTTTAATATTTTGGATATTTGAGTAGTCTAATTTTTAATTGCTTTTTGATACGCTAGAATTTTAAAAGAATTGGGTTTTTATCTATTTTATTTGCGTAATTACGCAAATACGCACCTTATCTGTACCCCTGATTTAAACCATTCATTCAGATAAATTGAACTATCATAAATTAACTATTAGTATGTGTGTCTTCTATTTTGTAGGATTTTCATTTATATCTATTCTTTAATGAAACATATATATTCTAGCTATTAATTGAGTAACCATGGATTTGCATGATGCATGATAATAAGTTTTCCATTTTTATATTCAGCACATTTTTAACATATATGTAAAAATCAGAAAATTCTATTGAAGAAAAAAACTGTAGCAAACGCCTTGAAGAATTCATTTCCAGCATACCTCTGTAGCCCCCATCTATCTTGAATCTTTCATCCATGGAGAATGTAAACTTTCCCTATAATTGAGATGAGAACATCATATTTATTTATATTACATGTATACTATATAATTCTATAACACACATCATTATTACATGCCATAAATACCATGAAACAAAACTCATCTTAGTTAAAGAATATAACCAAGAAATAGAAGTATCTACATAATCTAAAAATGTATTCACATGAACTCTTGAATCACTCACTTACATCAAGATGTGAAAAGAAATATCAGTTGTACTGTAAATCAATGTTTTCTCCATGCTCAGTATATATAATGTTCCCTTCATGCGTTCTCAATTCAGCGACTGGACAAGTAAAGCAGTCTATACCATAGACAACTATCACTGAAGGTGATAATACCCCAGAACACCACCTTAACTCAACAGTTGTAGAATTTTTGTATAGTGGGTTGGGATGCAACAGAATATAATGTGGCTCTCCAGTGTTTTGTGGTGAAAATTCAAGCTCTGTCTTTCCCATTCATGACGAGGTGAACTGTTCACTAACAACAGTATCACAAACAAAACCATTCATTTGTGTAAACCAGATCAACCCTTGACTACCTATTATCCCTGTGTAGCTATGTAGTAAAACATGAATTGACCTGTGAACACCGGAAAGCTCCATTTCTATATATAGCCCCATGTCACTTTGTTAAGCCAGATTATGACTAGAACCACAACAATATCAATGGCAGGGAAAGCAGGTCTACCATGCTACACTGGTGACACAGAAAGTCTGTGGTATAGAGATCCTGAGAGAAGTGTTCATGATTATCTCTGTGGATAAGTCGGCCAAGTAACTTACAGGAGCAACAGCAGTGAGGATTCCAATGTAGCCTGCGTAGTTGACAGACTTGAACACAGTCTTGCCTCCCCGCTGCCAGTCTAGGTTTACGATGGCCGGCCTCAGAACCTCCGTGATCTGCCAGGTATGGTTCTTTATATCCCAACTACAGCATGGAAATATTGTAAATGCAGTGAAACTTTGATAAACCTAAAGCTATCACTGAATGTGATAACTGCTCCACAATAATACCTTGTCATAATTAGAGTTCTTTACATCCTAAATAGAGTATAGAAATGTTGTATGTGTCAAATTTTATTTATGTCACTCCCCTTTCCTCATGGACATGGAGTGTGTATGAAAATCCACCTACATGTAGAATAAATTGCATGAAAAATATAATTATGTTCATGACAGATTTTTCTTTTCTATCAAGCAGGGTATTTCTTTCTATTCAATGATAGCAAGTGCTACACCTTCAGAGTCAAAGACAGCTATATGGCAAAACTTGCAAAATTAATGTTTTGAGATTTATCTACTAATGACAGCACAGAACTAGAACGTGATGGTGATTAACATCCACATCCCACCTTGTCTTCATGTAATGTGAGAAAAGGATGAGATGTGACACTTGACATGACAAGGATACTTCCTATATAGCCACAACTTCATGAAATAACAAGCATACTTTCTATGTAGCCCCACTTCATAACATAACAAGCATACTTCCTATGTAGCCTTCACTTCATAACATAACAAGCATACTTCCTATATAGCCCATATTTCATAACATAACAAGTATACTTCCTATGTAGCCCTCACTTCAAAACATCACAAGCATGCTTCCTATATAGCCCTAATTTCATAACATACAAGCATACTTCCTATATAGCCCCCACTTTATAACATCACAAGCATACTTCCTATATAGCCCCCACTTCAAAACATCACAAGCATGCTTCCTATATAGCCCTAATTTCATAACATACAAGCATACTTCCTATATAGCCCCCACTTTATAACATCACAAGCATACTTCCTATATAGCCCTCACTTCATAACAAAGCAAGCATACTTCCTATATAGCCCTCACTTTATAACATCACGAGCAAACTTCCTATTAGCCCTCACTTCATAACATAACAAGCATACTTCCTATATAGCCCTCACTTCATAACATAACAAGCATACTTCCTATATAGCCCCCACTTCATAACATAACAAGCATACTTCCTATATAGCCCCCACTTCATAACATAACAAGCATACTTCCTATATAGCCCCCACTTCATAACATAACAAGCATACTTCTTATGTAGCCCCCACTTCATAACATAACAAGCATACTTCCTATATAGCCCCCACTTCATAACATAACAAGCAAACTTCCTATATAGCCCTACTTCATAACATAACAAGCATACTTCCTATATAGCCCCCACTTCATAACATAACAAGCAAACTTCCTATATAGCCCCCACTTCATAACATAACAAGCAAACTTCCTATATAGCCTCCACTTCATAACATAACAAGCATACTTCCTATATAGCCCCCAATTCATAACATAACAAGCAAACTTCCTATATAGCCCCACTTCATAACATAACAAGCATACTTCCTATATAGCCCCCACTTCATAACATCACAAGCATACTTCCTATATAGCCCATACTTCATAACATAACAAGCATACTTCCTATGTAGCCCCCACTTCATAACATAACAAGCATACTTCCTATGTAGCCCCCAATTCATAACATAACAAACATACTTCCTATATAGCCCATACTTCATAACATAACAATCATACTTCCTATGTAGCCCCCAATTCATAACATAACAAACATACTTCCTATATAGCCCCCACTTCATGACATCACAAGCATACTTCCTATATAGCCCCCCCTTCATGACATCACAAACATACTTCCTATATAGCCCCCACTTCATAACATAACAAGCAAACTTCCTATATAGCCCCCACTTCATAACATAACAAGCATACTTCCTATATAGCCCTCACTTCATAACATAACAAGCATACTTCCTATATAGCCCTCACCTCATAACATAACAAGCATACTTCCTATATAGCCCTCACTTCATAACATCACAAGCATAGTTCCTATATAGCCCCCACATCATGACATAGCAAACATACTTCCTATATAGCCCCCACTTCATAACATAACAAACATACTTCCTATATAAACCCTATTTCATAGCATACTTCCTATATAGCCTCCACTTCATAACATCACAAGCATACTTTCTATGAAGCCCTCACTTCATAACATAACAAGCATACTTCCTATGTAGCCCACACTTCATAACATAACAAGCATACTTCCTATGTAGCCCTCACTTCATAACATAACAAGCATACTTTCTATGTAGCCCTCACTTCATAACATCACAAGCATACTTTCTATATAGCCCATACTTCATAACATAACAAGCATACTTCCTATGTAGCCCTCACTTCATAACATAACAAGCATACTTTCTATATAGCCCTCACTTCATAACATAACAAGCATACTTCCTATGTAGCCCCCATTTCATAACATAACAAGCATACTTACTATATAGCCCCCACTTTAAAACATAACAAGCATACTTCCTATGTAGCCTTTACTTCATAGCATAACAAGCATACTTCCTATATAGCCCCCACTTCATAACAAAGCAAGCATACTTCCTATATAGCCCCCACTTCATAACATAACAAGCATACTTCCTATATAGCCCCCACTTCATAACATAACAAGCATACTTCCTATATAGCCCCCACTTCATAACATAACAAGCATACTTCCTATATAGCCCCCACTTCATAACAAACAAGCATACTTCCTATATAGCCCCCACTTCATAACATAACAAGCATACTTCCTATATAGCCCCCACTTCATAACATCACAAGCATACTTCCTATATAGCCCCCACTTCATAACATCACAAGCATACTTCCTATATAGCCCCCACTTCATGACATCACAAACATACTTCCTATATAGCCCCCACTTCATAACATACAAGCATACTTCCTATATAGCCCCCACTTCATAACATAACAAGCAAACTTCCTATATAGCCCCCACTTCATAACATAACAAGCATACTTCCTATATAGCCCCCACTTCATAACATAACAAGCATACTTCCTATATAGCCCCCACTTCATAACATCACGAGCATACTTCCTATATAGCCCATACTTCATAACATAACAAGCATACTTCCTATATAGCCCATACTTCATAACATCACGAGCATACATCCTATATAGCCCATACTTCATAACATCACGAGCATACATCCTATATAGCCCCCACTTTATAACATCACAAGCATACTTCCTATATAGCCCTCACTTCATAACATAACACGCATATTTCCTATATAGCCCTCACTTCATAACATAACAAGCATACTTCCTATATAGCCCCCACTTCATAACATAACAAGCATACTTCCTATATATCCCACACTTTATAACATAACAAGCATACTTCCTATATAGCCCCCACTTCATAACATAACAAGCATACTTCCTATATATCCCACACTTTATAACATAACAAGCATATTTCCTATATAGCCCCCACTTCATAACATAACAAGCATACTTCCTATATAGCCCTCACTTCATAACATAACAAGCATACTTCCTATATAGCCCACACTTCATAACATCACGAGCATACATCCTATATAGCACCCATTTCATAACAGAGCAAGCATACTTCCTATATAGCCCTCACTTCATAACATAACACGCATATTTCCTATATAGCCCTCACTTCATAACATAACAAGCATACTTCCTATATAGCCCCCACTTCATAACATAACAAGCATACTTCCTATATATCCCACACTTTATAACATAACAAGCATACTTCCTATATAGCCCCCACTTCATAACATAACAAGCATACTTCCTATATATCCCACACTTTATAACATAACAAGCATACTTCCTATATATCCCACACTTTATAACATAACAAGCATATTTCCTATATAGCCCCCACTTCATAACATAACAAGCATACTTCCTATATAGCCCTCACTTCATAACATAACAAGCATACTTCCTATATAGCCCCCACTTCATAACATAACAAGCATACTTCCTATATAGCCCCCATTTCATAACATAACAAGCAAATTTCCTATATAGCCCTCACTTCATAACATAACAAGCATACTTCCTATAAAGCCCCCTCTTTATAACATTACAAGCATACTTCCTATATAGCCCCCACTTCATAACATAACAAGCATACTTCCTATATAGCCCCCACTTCATAACATAACAAGCATACTTCCTATATAGCCCTCACTTCATAACATAACAAGCATACTTCCTATATAGCCCCCACTTCATAACATAACAAGCATACTTCCTATGTAGCCCCCACTTCATAATATAACAATCATATTTCCTATATAGCCCTCACTTCATTACATGACAAGCATACTTCCTACATAGCCCCCACTTCTGTGTAGCAGGCTTATAATTTATAAAATTTACAAGTAATCCAAGATCTAACTTTACTGCTTTCTTTAAAGCAAGTGATCTTTCAGTTTTTGTGACTGAACCATGAACTTTCATTTTGTATGTCGCCAACTTTACAAATGATGCAACTCTTGGCAGATACCATAATGAGCCAGTTTGTTAGTGACTTACCCCATGAACAGTCCAAAATCAAGATTCCTTGCATGGTAAAGTTTTCCAGTAGGATCTTGAGCCACAACAGAGGTGCATACCGTGAATATCTCATAGAAGATGTTGTATAGGGTTACCTCCCCTGAAATATGAAATTTTTATAAGAATCTAGAAACCATCTACAGGAAATTATGAATGTACTTCTCATTTACTTATATGCACTGAATTTTTTCATCCAGGTTACATCAACCTGTATCATCAAATAATAATAATAAGGAAAAAAATGCTAATTGAAGCTATGTGTTTTGGGAATGTGTATACATGTTAGTTTTATTTTTAACATTTTCTTCATGGTCTTCAAAATTTCAGTATTGTACTGAAACAGATAAAGAGTTGAGCAAATCTCAATTTGAGATGTTTGATGAAATTTCATGCAGGCCAGAGGCAGTGAAATCTAAGATCAATCCAGACTTATGAAGGCTTAATGCAAAACTGTTGTAACTGCTTCTTTATTTATAAGTAGTTACTATAGTTTAGCATCAAGACCTTGACTGGATCTCAAGAGCAATTCATGACACAGGGTAGTTCTGAGCTATTTTTCTTTAAAATTTAAAATATTATTCATAATTATATGTTCCCTTTATTATAATGAATTAGGGATTTGTTTCAAATTTCAGAAAAATACAGCAATTTTGAAATTTTACTGATGTACAGAGCAATGGAAAAGTATTTTGAGAATACAGTCCTAGATTCCAAGATGCAAGTTCTAACTCTCCTTGTTACTGTCTTCTATGACCTTCAACTGCCTTAAGTGTTTATTTTTGACTAATTAAATTGAAGTCACAAGCTAGAAGACACAAGTTTTAATAGACATGTTTTGATGCATTGGAAAACAAAGAAGGCCCAGACCAGACTGATCCTTCCAGGATTCTCCTCAGATTCTACACCGTCTGTATGGCAAAAAATCTTTGTTTTATATACAAGTTTAAGTTTAGTAAATTAATATTCATTAAGTCATGAATTTGTAAAATGAATATTCATGAGGTAGAGGGTTAACATAAGAAATGTCATCCTACCTATCTCGATGCCTGTTGCATTGGAGATGCCCCGTATCTCATCCTGGTACGGCTGAGGCAGACCATTGATGATGACAGGCTGATGACAGAAAAATAAATAAAACTGAATGTTTAAACAGTCAGAAGAACCTGCAATTATTGTTTGTTGGGTTTAACATTCCTCCAATAGTATTTCAGTCATCTGGAGATGATGTCTACCAGTACTTGATGCAGATATAGTGCTGTATCACGTCATAGACATGTAGCATGATACCACACCCAGTCATCCTGCTACTGGGCCAACCAGTCATGAAACTACCTTTATATGTTGAGTGCCAAGCAAGGGAGCTATACCAGTACCATTTTTTACAATTTTGGCATGTAGCGGCCAGGGATTGAACCCATGACCTCCCGCTCCCAAGACAGATGCTCTTACCACTCGGCCACTAGGGACGGTCTGCAATTACTGAATCCAGGTCTTGACCACATGAAAACCTTCAGGACCTATGAAACTAATACAAGTAACCACACCAGCTAGTAAATCAAATGACTAACAAGCTGATAAGGTTTCTTTGCTGTTCTCCAGTAGCAATGTTTGAAGTGAGAGAGTACCAACATCAAATATTTCTGGCTTTCTCATGTTCAAACATTGGACCAAAAAATACTTTACACCTGGATCAACAATGAATTTTGTTTTGCCCAAAATAGGGTTCGAACCAACAACACTTGTATCTATAATCAAGTCCACTACCACTGGACCTTAGCACACTCTACTGGTGTAATGGTTTAACCCTTAATGTCATGAATATTAATGTACAAATTTATGATATGATGAATACTAATTAACTGAACCTGAAATGCTTTGCAGGCTGTATAGAATTCTAGGTACAAGACTGTTTGAACAAACAGAGGAGATCCTGATCAGATAGCTCCTGGAAGGAGTGCAGTGCAGTCTGATCATGGTCTGCAATGTTTTCTTTTCAGTCGATAATTTTCAGCAAGCACCCCCATAAATAATTGTACAGTCCATAATGAGGAAATGACAAGTTCAAAATTTAGCATGGTATGGGTTAAATCAATATAAATTGCAAACAGTTTTAAACTCTTTCAGCCACTTGAGATTTTCAATTAACTACAGAACTGCAACAATAATAATTGACAAGAGTATGGCATACAATGCAACACTTGTCTGTTAGTATTTATTTAAAAAGGTCAGGTCAAAAGAGACCTAAGAGTTATGGCCCTTGATGAGAATGTAGCCCTTGTGATAATGAACAAATACAATTCATGACTGTTTAATAGTATAGAAGGTATGGCCAATGTTAAAGTTTTTCACCACGACGATGCCAATGATGATGATGCCGACACTAGGGTGATGACAATACCTTGACTTCTTTTCCTTGAAACAGACAAGCTAATAAAAACAAGTAACTGGTGTTGCATGCAACACATGAATCCCCTACCATTAAGGTACATAATTTTTCCATTACCATAGCAACCAGAATTTTGGTCCAAGAAAAGAACAAAGTGACATGCAGAATCTCCATACTGCCACCTATTCATATACCAAGTTTCATAATACAACTGTATTATCTTTTTAAGTTACATCGAGATCCAGATTTCTGGACATCTGAACGGCCAGAGGGACAGAAGGACAGACAGACGGAGAGCAAAATTATATTCCCATCCAGTGTAAACACCGGTAGGGGACTAATAAAATGCAATATGGTAACTTTTTCATACTTACACCGAGTACATCAACAAGGTAGATGATCTCTTCTGCCCAATCACCAATATCATGGGCAAATTTTTTGAAGGCTTGTAGAACTGCTCTTATCTATATTGCAGAAAATCAAAACAGTTAAAAATTGTATAAGCAGTCACCTGTATAAGCAGCCAACCTGTGAGTAAAGGCCAATGATTTTATATCCAGCAACGAATTTTGAGAGAGGACCTCTGAATAACAGCCACCTCCAGATAAGAGATGGCTTTCTATCTCCCTTCAGCAGCCTTTATTTACAGGTTTTACTGTTCTCATAAATAGGTATATGTTTAAACTTAATTTATTTTACATAGATTATGAAACAAGTTCTTACAACTTAAATTAATCATTCTCAATGGCAGGGATGACGATGTATGTGGTCATTATTGTGGGAGGAAACCGGAGAACCTGGAGAAAACCCGCAACCACTGTACCCTCTCACGTATACATCCTCAGGTATATGTATTTATGATATATGAAAATTTTACAATATTGGTTTGTTTTTTAATTACTGTTTTTTTTTTCTTTCTGTTTATCACATTCAAATATGAGAGCCTCTAAAAATATTACTTCTAACATAATTGAATTCAAACCCATGACTTTGACCTCAAGACTCTCTCTCTCTCTCCACAAAAATGCTTCGTCAAAAGTCTATATCAATATAATTCTTGATCCAATTAGATTCCATACCAGAAATTCACTGAACTATCAATAAACATCCTTCTGATCAGTTGTTCATCAAACCTTGTGTTCTTGAAGAAAAAAAAGGACTTAAGTATGATTTTCATACTCAGACTCAATGCTCATTAGTTTCAATAGGGATTTGCGTATGATACTCAATTTGAGCCTGAGATCGTACTTAAGTATTTTTGAGATTTAAGGACCAGTTCCTTCAATTTATGTAATGAGGTAAGAAACAAGAGTGCCCATGTGTCTGGACAGACAACTACCATACCAGTTCTCACTAACTCTTAATTTGGATTCCTGGTATTCAATTTTCAGGAAGGAATCCTGGGTCGAATTCCACCTTTAATTCTTAGTGCGAAGTAAAACTAAAATACTTAAATGTGGATTTCATTAGTCTTGTTTCTCTCATAAAAAATACCCAAATATTTCATTTCTTTACAATTATTGTTATTCATTAAGACAATAATTCATTTCAGCTTAGTCATGTACTTGAAAATTTCATAAAATAGTAAAAGTGGAATGTGTATCTACTTAGTTTAAAAATTTAAGTATTACATAGCGCTAAGTATTGTTGGTGGAATTTGAGCCTGATTTCATTGGCATTTCTTATATGAGTTTAACTTATCAGATTTCTAGTAGGAACCCTGAAAACTCTGCTTTGTCCCATCCACACCCACACTAGTACCATATACAATGCTCAGAAACTGAAATCCTAGAAAAGGAGCAAAGTGTGATAGTACTAAACTATCCCAGTAAATGGTTACTAGGTAATCAAGGAAATAATGCATTACAGTTATTGTTTCATGGGCATCTCAATTGACAAGACAGTTAAATATAAGTGCATTTCCCCCATGTTTTCAATACCTCATTCTTCTTTTCCATTGACAACTGATACCATCTCTCTTTGGGGTCAAGGTCAAGGTTAATCACATAATCCTTGACCTTGTGGCTGAAACAAATACACAAAACAAACTTGAAAAATTCATGCACAATTAAAAAAAAAAAAAAAAGCTGCAAAATAGCTCCCTCCAGTAATATTTCTGTCATTTTCAGGACAGATATAGAGCTGACTTACTGTGATATGCCATAGGCTGGTGGCATGATAGCACCCCCAGTCACATTATCATAACACTAGGTCAACCAGTCCTGGAGCTACTCTTATTTATTGAGCAACAAGTACAAGATAAATATATAATTAAACCAATGGCTTTATGGTTATTCGGGGACAAAGTATTGAAGTTTTCAGGATAGTTATAATTATATTTAACTTTTTTATTAAGCAAATGACCAAAATGGACATACATATAAATCTCAATATTGGTTATAATAATTAAGTATTCTTAATACATCAACGTTAACATACATAACATATATGTATCAAATTTAATGTACTAGTGTTTTTAATTATCTCACAAATCAAATAACATTAACGTAAATCGGATATGTCTAACATTTCCTTACCATTAACGAAACAGTACAGTAATAAGATAAAAAACAAGTGACCGGAATTGTCACAAAACCAGGTTTTCTTTTCGCAATGTTTCGTCCCAGTACAGATTATTTGTATCAGTCAAATAATTTTGTGCTCAATGTCTATAAAATCTAATGCAATTCTGTATAAATTTAAAATATGATGCAACCATCTGCTTCTGAAAATGTCACTTAAGCATTTACTTTAACTAAATTCTACTTTATTTTTTTTGTGGGGGTATATAGGAATCACCAGTTGTCTGTCTGTCTGTCTGTCTGTCTATCCCTATTCTTGTAAGCACAACTCCTAAACCTATTTGACCACCAAAAGGGGAGATAATCCACTTCAATTTTTTTAACAAAAATTGCCTGTAAGCGCAACTCCTCCTAAACCGTAAGAAGGATGTCACACAAACTTTACATAACAATGGCACATCATATGTAAATATGCATGAAGTATGGGGATTTCAAATCTGACAACTGAAAGGGGAGATAATCCATTTTCATTTTTTTTTTGGCAGCTAGTGTGTGTAAGCATGTGAAGATGAAAACGAAATGTGGATATTATGAAAAGGAAAAAAAAGTTTATTACTTAATAATTTAGACAAACCATTTGCAGGTGGGAGAGGTATCTCTTTGTATGTTTACACACAATTCTAGTTCTCTTTATTTTCCTCAATAACATAAACATGTTACAAATAATGATGTACTACTACAACAGGCAGAAAGTGTATAAGATAAAAGCTAAAAGGGAATTCAATATGGTAAATTTATATTATTATCTTGATAACAAGTACTGCATTCCACCTAAATGAGATGTATGCATCTATAAAGTTTCAAGTCAATACCTCTTATAATGCAGGAGTTATGCTCCGGACAAGGAATTTTATCAAAGGGGCATAACTCCATCAAAAATGGTCAAAATGCAAAACACAGGTAATATTCTCCAGGGTGACTTAGTGAAGGTACTTCTGCTAAAGTATGGACAAAATTTATTAAGAAATGTAGAAGTTGTGCACGAAAGAATATTTCCCTTTATATTACATCCGTTAAGGGGCAAAGGGCCATAAATGCATCAAAAATAGTCGAACCACAAAACCCTGACAATATGCGCCAGGACACTATGTAATAATGCTTCTGTAAAAGTTTGGGCCAAATCTGTCGAAAAATGTAGGAGTTGCGCACAGAAGAAATTGGTTACGCCCGCCTGCCGACATACCCCAATCTAATAACCAGAGTTTTCCTTCGGAAATCCTGGTTAAAAAACTACAATCAAAACAAATTCATCTTACAGGCTACCCAGTACATGCTGCTGCTCAATTTCAAGCTGATGTCATGACAATGTTTAAGTTGGTAACACCTCACAATTTTTTTTTCATAACAAAACACTCAAATGATTATATCAAATTCTCAAATGACTCATGAGCACACAATACTTTGTCATTGCTAATTTTGACACATTTCAAATGTCTCTTTTTTTATCTAATGAACACATATGTAATTAACCAAGTATTGTTAAAAGTGTGTGCGCTGCCTACGCATCACCAAGGTTACTGACCAAGGCACTTACAAAACTAATAAAAGTATCAACATTTTAGTTTACCTTCAACATTAATGCTCAGATTTTGTATTACCAAACATCCACCCCTATCGAAGCAATAGCAAAAGTTTACGTTATTTGGATTCTCCATTGTATATAGTTTTTATTGAAAATTAAGTATTGTTTGTGTTTCTACAGAGCTACAAATGAATGCACTCTAGCATCTACAAACCTTATTGCAAATCTGTAATATATATAAAAGTATGCTATGACCTCATGCTAGGGCTGTCCAATCATAAAATCTGAAGGAAGTATAGAGAACAGAACAAGATGTACATGAAAACTTCCTGACTTACCTTGCAGGTGGGGGATATAACCCATGTTCACAGGTCTCAGTAAACTGGAAACAAATCAAACACATAGTCAGGGAAGTTAATATAATAAATATTTTATAAAGAAAGACTCAACAACTGGTGCTGTGATTTTTTGACACTAAATTAAATGAGAAAATTAAACAAATGAAATGTTTCTCTAGACTTCAAATTAAATCTAGTATGACTGCCCAAATGTCTAATCTGGTGATTGATGAGCTTTGTCTCATTTAAAAATATTCTACAAATTTTTTCCAGAAAACAATAACACAAAGATCTGAATATAACTCATGCAGGGTTTTCCTTAAGAATCAGAGTAGAAGGCTAATTTTAAATTGTAGGAGGCAGTGGGGTCTGGGGGTCCTACATTTTCTTGTGATTTATTTCATTTCCTTTGAATATTTCTGAAATTCTCATTCTTTTAACAATTTGACAAATTTGAGCTGGCCAAGAAAGGATTTAAGGCAGTCAAATATGCCACCTCTTAAGAAAACCATGCTCATGTAGACATGTTTTGATGCCTATTGGCAATCAGAGTAAACACAGACAGGTCAGTTCTTTTTGGAGCTGCTGTCTGATCAGGGGCTGCTCTTTTTGCTAATACAATACTGTAACTTGGATTCTATAAGTCTACACAGCATATTAAAATTAATTGACATAAGGTTCAGTAAACTGCTATTCATTAAGTTAAAAACTTGTACCTGAGTATTAATATGCTAAAGGGTTAAGGAAGAGTGCAAGACCGACTTACCGGGGGTACCTGGCACA
>CM037777.1:61867216-61917216 GCA_021229015.1 Solen grandis
TTTGTGTGGAATTATGATTATTTTGTTGTACTTCTGCATGGATTTTGTATTCAGTAGGAATGTATTATAAATGGCAATGAAGACAATATGAAGGTGAGCGATTCAGGGCCATCATGGCCCTTTTGTTTATAGTTACTTTTATTTGATCTCAGAATATATTTTCTTATTTAATACAAAACATTCATGAATAAACCACTGAGCTTATATATTCAGTATTCAAATAAGAAAAAAAAACATAGGCAGGAATATATTAATTTTTTTTATTGACAAAATCATTTGTTCTGATTGAAGTGTCCCTTTTTTTTTAAATTTTTCTCTGTAGATCAGTTCAGAAATTTTCATGTTTGAATCAGTTCACTTTTAGCTGCAGATCAGTTCAGAAACATTTTTTTGGGATCAGTTCATAATTTGTTTTAATACATTACATGTTTTAATGTGTAAAGGAGATTAAAGTTTTTTTGTATTTGTTTTTTGTTTTTGCTGAAGGAAAACTGATATTATAGATATGTGATTGTGTGAGGCTAAGCAAGGTGTTTGTGACAAGGCAAACCACTGTACAAATGTACCATATCACATGTATACTACAACAAAAATGCAATGACCTGCAGTGAAATATTCCAAGCTCCTGGAGAAGGCTACATGTATATAGAAACAGGCAGAGGAAAAGTGATACACTAAAATGGAAAAACACAAAAGCTCCCAGATTTCTGGGCCTCTCAATTATCGGCACATTTCATGTGTTTTCCTGTCCTCTGTTTATCCCAATTTTACCTTATTTCCAGACAAAGTGTGTGGTATATGCTAATAAGGTTACTCTGTGGTCTTGAATAATAAGTTACTTAAATCAAGCTTGTGTTTAGGGAAGAGTTACTCAATTCAAGCTTGTGTTTCAGGTAGATTACTCAAATCAAGCTTGTGTTTAAGGAATGGTTACTCAAATCGAGGAAAGGTTACTCAAATCAAGCTTGTGTTTAAGGAAAGGTTACTCAAATCAAGCTTGTGTTTCAGGAAAGATTACTCAAATCAAGCTTGTGTTTAGGGAAAGGTTACTCAAATCAAGCTTGTGTTTAGGGAATGATTACTCAAATCAAGATTGTGTTTAGGGAAAGGTTACTCAAATCAAGCTTGTGTTTAGGGAATGATTACTCAAATCAAGATTGTGTTTAGGGAATGGGTTTGTTTAGGAATGGTTACTCAAATCAAGATTGTGTTTAGGGAATGGATATTCAAATCAAGCCTGTGTTTAGGGAATGGTTACTCAAATCAAGATTGTGTTTAGGAAATGGTTACAATGTACTCAAATCAAGCTTGGTATACTTTATCTCATGAGCTGGTATACTTAATCATATAAACTGGTATATTTTACCATATAAGTTGGTATACTTATCATATAAATTGGTATACTTTTATATGTGAATTGGTATGCTTTTACATGTAAATAGTACACTTTATCATATAAGCTGGTATAATTTATCATACAAACTGGTATAATTAATCATACAAACTGGTATATTTTATCATAAAAACTGGTATACATTCTTATGGTATGTTTTAATAGTGGCACACTTTGGCTTACATTCACAGGGGAAAAAATACAGAACTGGTAAGTGTGAATGTAGTTAAAATTTTCAACAGCTGTCTACCTCATGGAATACCAAAATAAGAAGGGTTAACATTTTTTTTTCTAATGAATTTGTTTTAAAAGTACTCATATTTATAAACCATACAATATCTGAAGTTGCTCATCAGTTGTCATACATATAAAGATTTATAAAGACAAACATAACCACTTTGTGAGACCAAGGTTTATTTTTGTTAACAATGAAAAGGAATAGTTATGTGAATATTTCATAAATAATTTGATTTTAATTTCATTTACAGTATTTTGATATTGCAATATCATTATAAATATTAAAAGACCGTTAAGAAATATTACAATCTAAAGATAGAAATCATGAAAGAATTATGGCACAAATGATGTATAACTTGAATAAGAAACTTGAGTTAGTCATGTCTCACTGTTCAATTTATAGAGCATTTGTCTGGTAAAAGAAGGATGCAGGGTACAAGTAAAGTCTGGCACAGTTTTTCCCTCCCTACAAATATACATATTATAAGGCAGGAAAAAGTTTTATTACAGACTTGTATATAATTTTTCTTTCTTAAAATGATGTCTATAAAGTAAGATATCTTGAATGTTCAGTCTATGACCTCAGTCCATGTCTGTTAGCTTCATCCTTTACCACTCCATAATGCTATTGCACACCATGGTATAGCGGAGAAAGTTTTATGATATCATTTCCTGGTCTGTGTTTCACAAAACCTCTCAGATTGAGACTTGGTATTTTTTTCAACTCAAAACCCCTGAAGTTCTGTATCACCACAAATATGAATATCTGAATAAAGGGAATACAGTATTCTGTCAGAGCATGCTGATAATAGCATGTTTGCAGAATGTTTCTTGGTCAGTATGTAATACTGGTGGGTTTTCTGGTCCTCACAGAAAACGAACAGTAGGTCGTGGTTCAATTCTTTATATGTATCATAGAAATATTAAAAATAAAAATAAATTTTTAGTACAAGTTAACTTCATAAGATAGGTTTAAGACTAAGTATATAAAAACACATATAATTCATATATGAACATTTTACATATACATGACATATTACAATTTATCTCTCACCTAAACTATGGGAATAAGGCCATTCTCTCCTGCCAATCTCACTTAGTGATGTGTGCTGGTCACTGTTAAGAATTAAACAAAAGGGTTAAGTACATGCATGTTACATGTAGATAAAGACCAGGAAATACAGATTTCAAAGTAAGACCGCCATCTTACGTCATAAACAGCGAATAATATAAAACATTACAGAGCAGCAACTACAATGAAACAGCTTCAAATAGCGTTCTAGCAAGTCAAACAATTTACCTCTAAAAACGTCCAAGAATCCAATGTCCCAGCTAAACTACTTCTTCCATAAGAAACAAGCGGGAGACAAGAAAAACAAATGTCCTTCCTCAAGGAAAACTTCGAACCGACTACTCTGCTGACCAGTCTTGCCAGGCCATATATGTCAGTGTCAAACAAAGCAAGGTATCCACTCAAGCATAATCATGTGCAAAGCATGGGCATTGAGTGAACTAAAACTGAGTAAAAATCAAGAGGTATCAAGAGGGGTAATGGGGTAACAAACGGGAGAATGACATGTTTTCATGAAACTAATTAAATGGCCAAAACCTGACCCTACTACAAGTAAATAAGGCAGTTCTAGACCTTCAAAATTTGGAGTTGAGAAAATTCTCAATTCAAGATGTGTTGTGAAATGCAGACTTTATCTCCAAGGCATACCATATAAAATCTTATCAACTTGTCATTTACTGGCTGGTTAATCTCTGGGGCAGTACATTCGCAAACATTGCAAGAATTTTCCAGATTGAGGGAACAAAATATCTACCCAAATAGACCTTTTCTTCTTTTTCTTAAAATGATAAGGAATTGTACAGCAGAAATACTTAAAAATTGCTGATTTTTCATTCATGTGAAAAGTTTTTCACATATGATGGAATGTAAATATAACCTCTGACCCTATATTGTTTACATAGGTTGTTTTCATAATGAGGCTCAAGTGTTAAAGGGTCCAAGTGTTTTTGCTTGTTATTGTCATCTGCTGCAACGCTACTTCAATGCAACCGTACAAACTGTTGTCCTTCTATGCAGATCTAATCCTGCTTATTGTTACATGTTTGAAATATATTTTGTATATTGCTGTTACTTGTTAGCAAGTCCTGCTGTTGTTGTTGAGTTGAATATGCTTGTTTGTTATTACTGTGCCCCTGTTTCACTCTCTGAAGTTGGGGCTGTTCTGGAATCACGTCATGTTGAATTCCGTTGCCTCTGATACCCCTTGAATATTTGAAGTTAATCATGTATTCTAGTGTATTTTTTAACACTTTCAAATGGACTTTTCAAGTGTTTACAGATGTGTTCAAAATGACTTGGAGGCTATCTAATAGCTACACTGGGGTGATAGGTAGTCAATGGTTGACCTGGTTGACACAAAAGAACACATGGTTTTGTTTGTGATATTGTTTGTGAGCAGTTGACCTAAGTTTGAATGAGAAAGGTGGGTCTTGAATTGTCATTGCTAAAAACTTGGAAAATTGCATTTCCTAAAATGTATTGTCA
The DNA here is from genome assembly GCA_021229015.1 of Solen grandis. Classification (NCBI taxonomy): domain Eukaryota; kingdom Metazoa; phylum Mollusca; class Bivalvia; order Adapedonta; family Solenidae; genus Solen; species Solen grandis. The sequence continues at coordinate 61,871,404 of CM037777.1, forward strand.
AAAAATGTAGCTTTAAATTGTTTTTTGGAGGAATGGGGTCAGCATCAAGGTCATCGTTATTAAAAATAGAAGAAAAAAGAAAAAAAGAAAAGGACAAATAAATGGGAGTATGTAGTGTTATCTAGCATGTTGCAGGGGTATTTAGCTCTTTCATTGAAAGGTCCAGTTTGTGCCTGCTTTAGATATTTTTATCAAGTGTTTTGAATCTGAAAAAGTATTACTGTTGTAAAACATTAAGCATGGGTAATCGGATGTCTCCAGGTCAAAAGCATGAAAAGTGTGTAAATTCTATAAAAGTAATACTTGTTACTCATGAGTGTGTCTACAGCCTATACGCTTAAGAATCCTTAAACATTTTACACTGACACATGTGCTGATATTGTGTTGTTGTAAATGTATGTGATTTAAAGAAGGTAGGAGATATTGGAAGCATGAAAATTTGTTAAAAAGAGACTGTGTTTGGTATTTCAGTTGAGGACCCACCTAACATGAAAAATGATTGAGATTTTATCTTATGATTAGGAAATTGGTGTGTTTGTATGAGTTTTGATAATAAAATTAAAATGCTTAAGTATTTATTGTTAATGCTTTATCAGAGAATGTTGAATGATTGTATGAGCAAACATTAGTGACCTTAATTAGGACCTGACCTGGAAAAGCTGTCTGATCTGGGTCTCCTCTGTTTGCTCATAAAATATTGTATCTCAGATTCTACACAGTCTGCCAGGCAAAGTAAAACAAATCCATTGTTTCATATACCATCTAAAGTGAAGTTAAATTAATATTTATGAAGTCATACATTTGTACATAAATATTCATGAGGTAAAGGGTTAAACTGTCATTAATATACATGTATACACATAATATATATGAATCATAGATCAAGTGAATATTTACAGTGCTATTTGTGTTGAGTTTTGTATGAGATGTGATTTTCTTTTTTCATTTAAAATTTATTTACCTTGTTTGTGCTTTGCTGATGAAAGAAATGGCACAAACTCTCTTCTGTGTTCAGTAGATTTTCACTAAGAAATTGTTCATGAAAATCATTTTTGTCATTTGTGGCATGAAAATAAACAATGCATATTGCGAGAACATTTGTATTTTATTCCTTCCATTCCTATCAATCTCAATCCCATGTCAATATGTAAATAAACGAGAGACCTTCTAAATAAGGCAATCTTCATTCAGTCATTCTTTAAATACCAAGATAATGTGAAAAGTGATGTTTTAACCCTTTCCCTCATATAGACTCATTCTGACGCACTCAATAGGTACCACATAAAGCCTGATCTGTAGAAAACCACAGTTAAACCTTACCAAATTTAATTACAAATTCCTCATTTCCAGACCACTGAGGAGCAGCGAACAGCATAAAACCTGATCAGCCTGCGAGTTACTGCTGATCTGGTTTTATGTTGTTCGCATAGGTCTTTTCATGGTTTCCTCTATGAGGGAAAGGGTTAATGAAATACTTTAAAAACGCAATACATCAAAATGTCAGTAGAATTTGTCCAGTAATAAGTTAAAACTTAGAGCCAATTTTCTGCAATGGCTTACCCATTGGACATGAAAAACATGTTACATACACATCTAGACATCACCATGATATCTATATAAATGGTGGGGACATAAAACAGAAATAAAATCTTGCTCTTCTCTGAAGAAGGTAACACAAGACTGATAAAGAAATTTGTGGTACGTATACTGCACAGGTGTTTTGGCCTTTTTAACAAAGAAGAATTGGGCTAAGAAAATCTAGTTTCTTGGTCTACATTTTTGACACTTAGAATTTAAAACATATTAAAATGCTTAAATGTCAAACAATTGAATATTCATAAATGATGCAATAAAGAATGATCAATGTAGATCAAATTGAATTCATAATGGATGCATACATTAAAGCATGCACGGATCCACCAGCAATTTGTCTCGGGGGAGGGGGGATGGGGTCTGACAGGGATAATTACCATGTCCAGTTCCAACTATGGAATTCAACAGACGTGCTGTGGGGGGGGGGGGGGGGGGGGGGGGGGGGGGAGGCGGGATGTAAAAAAAACCCCCAAAAACAACAACAAAATAACACTTTATTACTGGATTTTTAAACTTCATAGCTAACTCCCAGGGTGTCATGGCTCTTATGCCATGGAGTGAAGGCGGTCATACCCCTACCCCATCTTTTATGAATATTTTAGGCCAAAACCTCTGTGGGGGACAGATCCCCGGTCCCCCCTTCTGGATCTTCACATGCATTAAAGGATGGTTATTGTCAAATACTCACGCCCAATCGATATCATCTATAGGTTGTGGGATTTTATGCCTTTAGATCTTCAGATTACCAGTATCCAATATCAACTTTTTAGTATCGGACTCAAGGTTGACCCAATTTATACAAAATAATGTCTGAGAGCAGTTCACCTAGCCATGTAAGAAAATAATTTCATAACACAATAAAAAAAAGTTGGGCTAAAGCCATCACTGTGCATTATCAGTATATCAGTGTCAGCATGCCTTTAAAGACGACATATACAAATTGTATTTTGTGGGAGATGAGATGTAAATGTCAATAAACTACATATACAAATCTGGTTTCGGCTCTGAACCTTTCACTTGTCTGAATCAAGTAATCTTCGTCTTTTCGTTATCTATGAAAATTTTATCAGCAAAATGTACTCTTGTGAGCAGTTTAAGAAGCTTGATTCAGAGAAAGAGGTTTTTATTTTAATCCAAGCCGTATAAGGTTTATCTTAACTGCATAGAACTGGTTAACCCTGAACATGCATCATGCATACACAAATAACTGATAAACGTGGCCAGTCTATCAGCCTGCTACTTCCTAGTAACTTGGAGATAAGGAGGTAACACAAAAGACAGGTTACTGTGTCCTGTGCCCAATACAGTACCCTATGACCCAAGACTACCAGAGGATACTCTTTATATGTAGCATTACAGCAGCTCATTCACAGATGATCGAAGGAAATATAATAAAAAAAAAAAAATGTTCTACTCTCCCTCTTGTTGTCTTTGTTTCCCGATAAATAAACGCAGAAAGTGTAGGTCTCATTTCAAAGGAAACTGCTATTTTCAAAAACTCCCATTTTTTGAGGCAATAAGAATAAGGTACCTCCGAAGAACTGGTACCAATGCTGTGTCACAAAACACGTTCTGCAAAATAGCGTCTTCACCAGTTTCGGGTAGCAAACTCATAAGTTCAGCCTGTGAATTAAGTGCATGCAAGTGTGGAGTGTGAATGTGATCACACGAGAATAGGAAGTCTAAATAAAGGTTTTATAATTCCAAATATAGGTTCATTACCATTCATAACGCTATTGTCTGTGATGGGGAAACCACCCATATTTTTACAACCATGGAATGCTGCATCATATGACCATGGATCTGTAGATGGGTATCGATATAGACATGATACACACAGATAGTTACAGATCAAATTCAATGACCATCTGTGAAATAGCTGCTTTAACTGTTGTACCAGGTCAAACACATTGAGGAAATGTCAGCAGACGCACTGGCAGCTGTGGTCTAAACTAGGTCTAGACTGAAAATTGATTTCAGTTTTATCAGTCTTGTTCATGGTATGAATCATAAAGGGTCAAAATGCTCTATTTTGGGATCTAGATGATTGGTCATGAACAGCCTAAACACATACAATGTATATTTGATGTGTGATGTGTTGAGGCTGAGATCTTGGCTACATTACAGTTAACAAGTATAAAGGACCTGGAAACACCGAACACTCCAGTATAAGGAACAGTTTTATTTTTTCAAATCTTCGATTTTCGACATTTTTCATTCTGTATTAAATGAGCTGTCCATAAGACAATGCGTTCGACTATACTGCGCTTATTAATTAAAGGACTAAATCAGTAATCAAAGCTGCCAACTAAGATATGTGAATTATAGTAAATTACATACAAAACTTTAGCCAACATAGAAAACTAACCAAATTTTCACAAAAAAGGCCCATGATTTGTAGTAATATTCAACTAAGAGTTGTTTCTACTGGTTATTTCAGTGGATTGGATGTTAGGAAAACATGTGTGAAGTTTCAATCTTATACATGCAATGGTTTCTGAGATACCTGTTCACAAAACTTAAACCAAATTTTAAGTCATAATTAAACAGCACTTTTATAAAGTTTAAGTCAATCCCTTTGACTGATTGCTGAGATATAAGCATAATAGTATGTTGCATGCAAGAATTTAACCAAAGTTTCTATGATCAAAAAGGGGAAACACATTTGTAAAAAAAGTTATGAGTAACCGTGACCAATGACGCAAACCCACATGTGAAGTTTCCAAAAAAAAGTATCTTCATTGATTGGGGATATTCAATACAGGCAAAAACTTTAACCTAAATTGTGTAAGTCTAAAAGGGACATTACCCTGAAATGTGTTTGGACGGGCGACCACTGTACCCACTCATGTACGTGACCAGGAATCGAACCCGGGATGCATTGTTGAGAGGCTATCCAGGCACCCAGTTGTTTAAGCAAGCAATAAAAATCAGTATATGCTGAATTTGAAAATTATTGTTTAGTGAACACCTAAGATGTTAAATTACATGTAACTGCCAAAACTTTGCATGTGAAAAATAATTATAATAAAATCATTTGAGCACAGTATGATGCATAATTGCTTGCTATGCAATACCAATACTAAACCTTTAAAATATGACATATTATACAGAGTGGCCGCAGTTTTTATCATGTATTTGTGGTAAAACCCCACTGCATTGTATACACTGTTAAGCTAAGTGCAATTGGTCATCTAATATATTAAAAATCATTCATTACTGTAACTTATATAATGTGTTTTGATCTTTTTACATGGATTAAAATATATTAGAAAATTTTAAAATTTTTTTTTGGGGTTTCTTATATAGATATAGTAAGCTTCATTTTTGTCAGCACGAGGACTTCCTTATATATAGTCACATAATCCTACTAATGCGTTAATATTTACACATTGCATAAGTTCCTGTGATGGATATCAATTCATCAAAATAGTTTGTTAACATTACAAAATATTGCAATATTAATGTTAGCATTACAAGATAGGAATGTAAACTTCTGTTGAAAATAAAACAAAAAAGGGGATCATTTCACTAGGGGATCGGCAATACCCAGTATAATTTGTTGATTTAAACTGAAAAATCAGTGACTGGGGAAAAATGTAAATGTGTGGAGTTTAACATCAGCATATAGATAAGAGTTCTTGTTGATTTACGTAGGTTTTCATCTCATTTCGGAGTGAAATGGTCTATTGGCAGACCTTCAACTCCATGATATATTTTCAAATGAGACATTAAAGCAGCTTGTATAGAGATGGTCATGGACTAAGATTTTGATTTTTGACTATATCTGTGTATAACGTCTATCAATACCCATCTATAGACACAATGTCATCCAGTGCAACCATCAGTGATCGTTCAAAAATTGGGAGGGGTTTCCCCCATCACAGGCAATACCGTCACTAATGGTTTTGAAACTATATTCAGACTGATAAAACCTATATTTAGATTTATTCACTTTTTCCACATAGAATGAACATACGAAATCGCTACCCTGAACTGGTGAAGATGCCATGTTGTGGAACGTGTCCTTCGGGGATATCGTTTCACTAATTTCGTCGCAGTTGCGCTTACGAAAATAGTGTTTTCCTGTGCAATGTGACCTACACTTTCTGAGTTCATTTGTCAGGAATTAAAAACTTCACCAACATTAACGAAGGAGAGTAGATTTTTTTTTTAATTTCTAACGATCATCTGTGAACGAGCTGCTTTACCCAAAATAATATTGAATGTTTCCTGTATGAGAAATTCTAAGTGACAAATTAAAAAACTTGATTAATGTTTACTCAATTTTATATGCTATAACAGAGCCCCTGTGCTTCTCACTGGATCTGTGCATAAAGGCTAAATATATGTAAATCAATGCAAATCATGCACATGTTTCTGTAGTGCAACAGCCCGTCGGTCTACAATTATTTTCTCACTTGTCTACGCTTGACAAAAGGTTACAAGTGTAATTAAGGGAGTTTTGAGTGCATGCTTACGTCCATGTTTTATTTATTTTACAATATATACTTGCAAACAATATGCTCTAATTAAAAAAAAAAGAATAATCTTAGAACATGTCTTTACCAATGGCAATGTACATGTATACAGACTGAAGTTAGAAACATGGTTAGTGTTTGTTTGCAAGAGCTTAATGCCTCCTTCCCTACAGCTATTCAGTCTTTTTTTTACTTTAACCCTTTCTCTCATATGGACTCATTTTGACGCACTCAATAGGTACCACATAAAGCCTGATCTGCAGAAAACCACAATTAAACCTTACCAAATTTAATTATAAAATCCTCATTTCCAGATCACTGAGGAGCAGCGAACAGCATAAAACCTGATCAGCCTGCGAGTTACTCGCAGGCTGATCTGGTTTTATGCTGTTCGCATAGGTCTTTTCATGGTGTCCTCTATGAGGGAAAGGGTTAAGCAAATTCTGTATCACTGAACTCTCCTGTAAACATTTATGATATCAGGCTTGAGTAAAATCCTCAAAACTTGTCATGTACTTTCAAGTCAAGAACAATCAGAATTCAGTGTAGGTTCATAAAAACACACTCAGTTACGTATAATGCGAAATCTGAATAATATTTCTGCTGTGCAGATTGTAGAATATGAGCTACAATATTGTATGAGCAATATATAACAGTGAAGACCCAGATTAGACAGCTCCTCAAATACCCACAGCATATTTACCAGTAGCACTCAATATTATACAAAATATAGAGTCAGTAATATGCATAATATAGAGCAACAGAATAATTGCATATTTGTATAGTTGGTACGATGATGGCATAATACCAGATTCATTCTTATAAAATATATTTAATATAGCATTTTATAACTTGGCCAACCAGACCTGGAACTTAACTTTTAATGCTGAGCGCAAGCAAGCAAGGAAGACATACCAGTACCATTTTCAAAAGCTTTGGTATGTCACAGCCGGGAACCAAACCCACTACCTCCAAGCCACAGGGCAGGTCCCTAACCACTCAGCCACGATTTGAATATGAACCCACTTTGTTGAAGTATTAAAATGTTATACATGTAGAGATATGCATATTGGACAAAGGTAGGTTGAGGCTAAGTACAGGTAGAATATCTTGTAAACTGCGTGGTTTAGAATCACATGTCAGGCCATGCCTGCCTATATACCTGTGAGTATAAATCAAACTGGTGAAATAAAGGTGCTTCTTATATACAGAAACTGCATTAAAATTGATATTAATTCAAGATGAAGGGTAATAAAATATAAATGCCCACAGTTGTTCTAACAGTTCAATGGTAAGAAAAAAGTCCAAGTAATACAATTCACACCCTCTTCTTAACCCTTACCATGCTTAATTTCTAAATTGGACTTTTCCTTTCCTTCATTTGGACTGTACCATCGTTTTTACGGGGGTGTTTGCTGCAAATTTATTGACTGAATAGTGAACAGTGCAAATCATGATTAGACTACATGGATGTGCAGGCTGATCTTGGTCTGCACTGATCGCAAAGTCAGTCCCGAGTGCCCACAGCATTGTAGGGTTAATATTTTCCTGGATGCATCTTCAACCACGGTTACCCTATGCCACTTTAGGCTAAGGAAATGACCATTACAACCAGTATAAAACCTGTGCAGACTTCACGTAACTACAGACTGTTTTTCCCCACGAAATTCCCTATTTCACATCTCAGAGATCAGGGCCAAATTCATCAACTTCTTGAGTCAATACGCTGTCTTCAATTCAATTCTGACTCAACTCAGATCTGGCATTTTTATGGTAGGTAAATGAACGCTGGTGAAATTGGCTCATTTTTAACATTGCACGGTGTGAAGTGGGATATCTTTGACCCACACACACCTATTGACGAGGTAAATAAATGGGTGACCCTGATTATAGCGACCTGAAAAAAAATATCATCATCTTCACCAGCTGTTATATCTTTTCTCATGTTGTTATCATCATCAACGGAAGCAGCAATTAATGCAGCAGCCCAACCATCATTATCATCATCAACGGAAGTAGCAATAATGCAGCAGCCCGACCATCATTATCATCATCAACGGAAGCAGCAATTAATGCAGCAGCCCGACCATCATTATCATCATCAACGGAAGCAGCAATTAATGCAGCAGCCCGACCATCTTTATCATCATTACTAATGTCATCATCATCAATTTATTTCTTTCAGTTAATTTGTTTGATGTTCCTTTTATTATAATTGTTGTGTAATGTATATCTTGTAATCTTCAGTAATGGAGGATGGAGGAAAAAAGGGATACATATAAAAAGGTAATTAAGTGGAGAAAGGTATAATACAACACAGTTTATGTTTATGTTTGTGTTTATTATTATTATTCTATCTCTTGTTTATTTATTTTCTCTATCATTGCCTTATCTATCACTAGACTTAGCTTACTTTGAGTAATGCCATTTCAAACAACTACATGTAATTAATAACCCCATGTTGTATGGAAACATACCAGGGTGAATGAACCATTGCACTCCAGTGCTGTAAACAGTCTAAACAAGATTAAATACTTTGTGTGATAAATTAAACTGATAAGCTGATTTCATCCTGGTCACAGGAAATGTTACATCATAACAGTAAAATGTTTGTTTACATATGCATATCCTGTTTACAAGAAAATCTATCCTTTCATTGGCTGTTTAAATTGACAATAAATAAAAAAAACAAGAGGGCCAAGATGGCCCTAGATCGCTCACCTGAGAAAAGTATCATTCATTGCCTGTACAAAACAGATTGCTTTAGAATTAAGATGATGAGGTGAAACAATGTTCAGGAATTTTCGACCCCATCCACAAAAAAACATTCTACCAATTTGAAAAATTCCACTGACCTACTTTTTGATCTAACCCCCAAGTTTGAGGAAGATTGGATCAAAGTTGTGGCCTCTAGTGTGTAAACATCCAAATTGTTGACGGACGACAAGATTTTTCTAAGATTTGACCTACTGACCTACTTTTTGATCCGACCTGACCCATTTTCGAAAGGGTTCAAGATATCATCAAAACAAACATTCTGACCAAGTTTGAGGAAGATTGGATCAAAATTGTGACCTCTAGTGTGTAAACATCAAATTGTTGACGGACGACGGACGGACGACGGCCGACGGACAATCAAGTATCCCAAAAGCTCACCCTGAGCTATGCTCAGGTGAGCTAAAAAAACACAAAAAAAACACATAATATCATGACCCCAAGCACCTATTTCAGTTGAAACAAATGAAATAATTCATGAATTTTGTTTGATAGTTATTGAAGTACTTAACATGTGTCATCAAAGAAATAACCATTTGAAAGGACTACATGGACCTTATGTATATATACATAAAAGAGAAGACTGGGTACATTTAATGCTGTAACATAAACTGTAAAAGTTGACGAAAATATTGCTTTGACAATATTCATCAACTCTTTCCATGCCACCTGGATATATTCTTTAGTGTGTTAATTATAACAGAAACAGTTGTATCGGTAAATACTTTTCCCTATCCTTTTTGCCATTATTCTGTTAAAAATCTCGCACACATCATCAATACAGGTATATAACAACCAACACTACTAGTTTATGATACATATTATGATATGAACATTTACATCTAGTTTGTATAATATATATAACAATTCGGGTTATTTCATTTTATTGGAATAGAACTTTGGTCCCCAAAATAGTGTACCATGATCTCAAAAGCAGTTTTAACTACTCGGCAGCAGAGAAAAAAAATGGAATATGAATATTTAATGACAAAACTAAATATCAGATACACATATAATGAGAGCATAGCTTTCAGACTATGCAGGAAAAATATACTAAGCAGTAAATCACATAAATTAAAACACAAATTTGCTGTAAATATACTTGACAACACAAGTTGGTAATGCCCAGTTAAAAATGTATATGGTTTGGTGTGTGTATCCTGCATATTCCATTTTATATTGATTGACCGCTGATCCACAACAGGGACTACTTTCATTCTTCAAGCTAACTGAAAACAGAAGAAGCAAATACAGACAAACATGAAAACAAAGACCACTCTAGGGAATAAGAAAACTGGCCCTTATCTTGGGATGTTATCCAAATGTTAAATTCTCTATAAATTCTAAGGGCTGGGAATCGTAGTGCCTAGCCTTTATTCTACTTAGAGGTGACAGTTCATACACTAATGACTGTACACCTCAGACTGTATTAGTGGTTAACCATAATGAATAGCCATTATGTTTTACACAGCCAAGCTTTAAAATACCTCAAGTGACGCTTTACTGTATCAAAATAAAATTTATCGAGAGACCAAGTTATACTATCATGGTTCTCCTTTGACTCGAAGGTCAGGGTTTTGACCCTTGAAATTTCAGAAACATTTTAACCCTGACTTTGGAGAGCTCTGTACTATCTTGCATTAGTACAAACATTAACTGCGGACAGTCTTACAATAGAAAAGTCAGATCAGAATACAACAGAACACAATATTCAACCATAACTAGTTCTACTGTAGCATCATGATGGTAGAGGTACTAAACAATATTAACCCTGATCATCTAGTTGACTACTGAGTTGTTACTGATCATATAGGGTAGGGCGTTCATGTGATAACCATAGAATGGCTGATACTGCAGGCATTGGGAATAAAAAGCATGAATGAAACCAAGCTCAAAACTTCACCGAAGTTTTCACTACAAAAGAATTGGAAAAACTTGGCTAGTGAACAAAAGGCCTCCCACTCAAAGGTATGCCTTAAAGATAATGGAATGACAGACAGACGAACAGACAAACTGCTGCAAGTATATATACGGGTATACATCATTATATCAATATGACAAACAAGCTAGAAATATATCCAAGGGATCGAATAATAATGAGAAGCCAATCAGATAATGCTGGATTGCAGACAAGAGCAAAGATCTGCATATTAAGTTGATTCCACAATTTTATGATCGGGTTATAAAAATTAAAACATTCATGCTTTTTTCCACAATATCAGTTGTTCTTTCATGTATAAAGAAAATATTTCATATCTGTTATCCTATATCAACCAAGGACGTAGCACACATTGTGCACAATATGCACGTGCATACAAAATATCCCAGCAAAAAAAAAAAAAAAATTTGGGACTTCAAGGAAAACTCAGAACTCATTCATTCATCCCGAGGGAAAAGCTACGGGAGAGTGCTGCACGTAACTTTATTTCATGCCTGGCTACGCCTCTCTACTATAAGATAACTGTCAAGAAAATGCCCTTTATGACGAATATAAATATTGACTATTAAAGTATACTCTAAACATACTTGTCCTTCTCCAGCAAAAGACACAGTTTTTCCAGTCTTCTGTAATGTCTCCAAGATCTCGTCTGGTGTCAGACTTGTTGTCATTATAACTTTATTGTTATCTATATCTGTCTCAATGTTGCTGATTACATCTGGAACAATTAAAATAACTGTACACACACTGATTTTTCCTTCACATGCATATACACAGGGCACCATTGATTTGAACGATTTTAGCTTTTACCTCATTTAAACAAGTTTTGATGCCTCGGCAAACAGAGCGGCCCAGATCTGAGCAGGGTCTCATTTGTTGCTTAAATAATATTGTATGTTAGATTCTAACACTCTGCAAGAAAATGAAACAAGAGAGCCATATGGCCCTAGATCGCTCACCATCAGCTTTTTTAAAACGATTCAAGTCACTTGATTTTACCTGATTTCTTCCAAAGGTATCCGTAACGTTGCTGCCCATTAAAAACATCAATGACGTCATTATTATATGTTGTTTAAAGTTTTCACTATATACATTTAAGGCAAATTAGCACCGCCCCTGGTGCCATGTTTTTTACATATCGGAATAATTTTAGAAATCTTGGAAGAATGGTACCCAAGCAAAATCTGTACTAAAACATTTTGAAATCTGGCCAGTAGTTTTGAAGTAGATGATTTTTAATATTTTCATTTTTTTAAGGGGCCTCCGTGGCCGAGAGGGCAAAGTCGCTGAATTTAACACTCAGCCCCTCACCGCGTGGGTTCGAATCCCGGCAGGGTCATTCGGATTTTTTATTTGAGGAAGCCTTCCAGCTGGCTTGAGGTATGTAGGTGGTTCTACCCAGGTGCCTCCGTGCATCCAGGGACTTCCTCCACCTGTAATTAGCTGGACGTCGCTATATGACTGAAATACTGTCGAAGCGACGGTAAACCAAAATAGTCAAGTCATATTTTTTTCCTTCCGTTGCCATGGTAACCAGAGGTCTACAAGGATCAAGTTTATTTTAGCAACTTTTGTGAAGGTTCATCAAAGGATCATTCCTGCCAAGTTTAATCAAATTCTGTCCAGCGTTTTCAGAGGAGATGTCGTTTAAAGCAAATTATTGTCGACGGACGACACAAGACGACGGACGCAGAGTGATCCTTGAGTACGTTGTGTTCAGGTGAGCTAAAATACAGAGACCTGTTCTCCAAATCTGCAGGCCAAATTTTAGAATGTTTTGATACAGGTGTTCTTTGGGTAATTCTCTACAAATGTTGCTAAAATAGATTTGATAAATGTAGAAATTTGGATGCCATGGCAACTAAATGAATATTACTATTTTTTAATTTTTTTTAATAACTCTTCTTCTCTGATTATACTGGTAAAATATCATTTGACAACAATAATCTACCAAAACTACTCAAACAAAGCTGATCCCTTGAAAATTCAGTTTTCTTGGGGTTACTATCTCTAATTATGGCCCTTGAAGTATAAAAAATGTCATATTTAACTTTGTTTACTTTCTAAGCATCCACATTTATATACCAATCTTGATCAGATGTATGATAATGTTAATAAACAAAGGATTATTATGCCTTGTATGGGAGTTATGGTCCATAATACTTAAGGTTGCCTTTAGAGCAGTGGTACTCAGATGAGCGATATAGGGCCATCATGGCCTCTTGTTTATTGTTTGAATGATTTTCAAGCCTCCACACCAAAAAGTGTTGCATTTATAAGGTGCGTTTTCATTAGTCGATAATGTAATCGTAGTAAAACGGAATAAATCAGTCGGGGGTATTGGAGGATTTAAAGATATGTATCCATTTTAATGTAGCCGGGTACAGGTATTTGGTGATAAATCAATAGGCAATAAGACATGAGTGTCTCGAGATAGCTCAGTAGTAGAGCGCAGGAACGGTATTCCTGAGGCCCTGGGTTCGAGTCCCAGTCGAGCCATGATTTTTTCACCACCTGTTACATTTGGCGCCCAACGTAAATAACCTACTGTTTGATATGGCTACTGCTTCGGCACCTCAAGAACTTTTCACAATGTTCTTTGTCTCAAAGAATTCGGGACGAATTCTAAATTTGGAGGGGGAATATGTAGCCGGGTACAGGTATTTGGTGATAAATCAATAGGCAATAAGACATGAGTGTCTCGAGATAGCTCAGTGGTAGAGCACAGGAACAGTAGTCCTGAGGCCCTGGGTTCGAGTCCCGGTCAGGCTGCATATTTTTCTCACCCTGTGACATTAAAATGAGTAAAAATAATAAATACCAATATCTACAGTAAGCGTTTTGATGAAAAAAAGGTAATAGAATTTATTATTATTTAATTAAATTAATCATATGCTTCGTTACTGAGATTTAATCGTAAAAGTATTGTGTATGCAAAACTTTAACCAAAATATCGAAGTTTTAAAAAGGGCCAAAACTATTAAGTCAAGAGTTATCTACCTTGGATTTAGGATGCCCCTGAACATATTCATAAACTTTCAAATCCTGAATACCATGAATAATTACTGAGATTTGCATGCAAACTTTCACCAAATTTTCCATTTCAAGCAAATCTTTAACCATAATTTCTAAGTTAAAAAGGGGCCATAATTTGCATATACATGTAATTGCTTGCATGTAAAACTTAAACCAAGCTGCAACGCCAACATTAACGGCAACGCAAAGTTGATTGCAATAGTTATCATATTCTTCTATTATTCTAGCTTAAAATAATATCATAATTTAGGTTATACTAAAAGTTATCTGCTTAAAGCATTCTTTAAGTAGGCTATTATTTCACTTAAAAGACAATAATTAGTTTAAAACAGCTGTTAAATAACAAAAACAGTATTTGCAGCAAACAGTAAAACATCTTGTTGTACCGCCAAGTTTCGACAAAAGTTTCTTCACTGCATTCGAGCAGCCAGAGCAGGTCATATCCATGTTAAACACATAGGTCTGAAACAAAAAGAAACTAAATTATGATTGCTGAATAGTCAATGAGGAAAATAAAAAAAAGCCGGACGGACCACAAGAAGCTCTCTATTTTTTGTGCTATATGTGTTTTATTTTATCTATGTACCTTTTGTCAACCAAGCTGTATGTTATCAACCGCCAATTTAAATGTAACTAAATTGACATTAATTCAGCATTATGATTAAAAAGAAGTATGCTTCATAGGACAGGCTGTAGGTGTCAATGTGTAAATATATTATATATACTTCAAGACACATACTGCCTAACTGCCTTTTTTTCTTTAGCAAAATGCCAAAAGTTAAAGTTACCATCATCTACAGGATGAAAAACACATACACTATGCTGCATGTATCCCAATTTAACATGAGGCAATATATAATTCCATTACTACCCTAAAGATTCATCAATCATAAGTGCAATCATCATCATCGTCGTCGATTAGCCTGTTTCCAGGATGTCCTGGGTTGGCCCTTGCTCCAACAATGGCCTCTCTCCATCTGTTACTGTTCTTGGCTTCCACTGCACTGTTGCTAAGGGCCAACATATCAGCTGTAACAGTATTAAGCCAGTTTTACTTTGGTTATTCCACTGGTCTTGATCCAGTTACCTCAAGATTTATGTCATTCTTTAATTCTTTAAAGTCCTCCTTTCTGTAAAAATAGCCAAACCATCTTAGCATTAACCTCAAAATTGTTTCACTGGTGATGTTTTCGACACCCAGCCTCCTCCTCAGTTCCTACTTGTAATTAATCCATCACGGAGACCCACATTGACTTTATCATCATCATCTCTGCCCTCCACATTTTCATCTCCTGCTCTTTATTCATTTGCCATATGATACAAATATGTTTGATAATCAAACACAAGCAGCATATAGATCTACCTGGCCCTTATTTTCAATGGAGACGCCTTTGACTTAAGGAAGTGTGATAACTCCATGAACCAGCTACTACTTATGTGGGTTGTTACTGCTGATTCTGCATCACCTTCCTTGCTTCAGGTGTCACCTATGTAACAGAAGGAGTCCACTAATTTATAGGTGTCACCATCTTCTGTTAGATCCTCTATTATAACATCTGTCTGTGGCAGCTCACAAAGACTTAGCGCTAAGTAATCCTTAAATACTAAGGAGTGAAGTTCATCATTCTTGTTTCTCTAAGAAAAATACATTAATGCGTAATGAATATAAATGTTGGTTTTAAGGTTATAACAAATTTAAATATACTTAGTATGTATTAATATTTCATAGAACAGGAATGGTGAAATTGGCTTCTACAATAACCAAAGTATGAATGATGGAATTCGAGCCTGTTTGCCTCTGCAGTTTGTTGGTAGAATCATCCACCAGGGTAGTTGTGTGTCTAGAACCACATGCTAGTTTTCTAGCAGTCAAGGAGTTGTAAGTTTCTCCTGGGTACTTATTTCCTTCTAGGCTACATTTTACCTATGCATATACTTTATTGAAATAAGTATTAAAATATCAACATTTTATCTATTTATATTTAGATACTGCCAACAACACTCTAATGAGTATAACAGGCAGGAAATGTGCATGTCGGGTGTTAATATTTGCGACAAAGTAAGATTGAATATGTTGTAGCCAGATCAATAACATGCATGTTAAAAGGTTAGTGAGAATTGCAGACTAACATTGAACACCAGCCACCGCCGACTTGATCTGATACAGTACGGACAAGGTGACAATGGATGTTGGGCGTTGATTCCAGAGAGCAACACTGTGTGGAATACATAAGTACAGTATTATCGACCAATATTTTATCATCGGTTAAAATAGCATATAAATCGTATGTTTTTGGAAATATTTGAAATGCTGAATATCCAAATTTCTCGAACCTCTGGCTAATCTGTTGTTTTTACAAAAAAAAAAAAAAAAAAAAAAAAAAAAAAAAAAAAAACTTTTATTTAATTTATTAAAGCTCTGACTATTTATGGTTGTCTGAGAAGACTGAGATTTGTCTTTTGAATGCATTTGTCTGGTTAATTAATTTGGTTTATATATGTAGTTTGGTTGGCTAGATGTTAATATTGTATCACTTCGAGATGAGAGTTCGAGGGTCCTCCCCCTGAAAATTTTTAATATGGACATGCGAATTGGTGGGATTTGGCGTATATTTCCATGTTGCTTGGCAGTATAGGAAATCTTAATTTAAGTGACACGAAAACGTTTAAATTTAATCACATAATAGTATGGCATTACGGCACTTAGAATTTCATGTTCATAGCACTAAACATGATACGAATGGGTCGGGAGGACTAGCATATTTTTAAACTGCTCAATGCTTGTTTCATTGATATAGATCTTTTAGAAAGGTAAATTTCGCCCTCTACCAGTGGCTATTTGTTATTGACACTAACAACCTAGCAGGTTAGCACTTGTTTCTTTTTCTAAAAATAGACCCTCGAGGCGATGATTTCCATCAGATAGGAGAGGCTGAGAGTGACACGCATTAGATGGAATAAATTGTTACACAGCCGACCTAAACTAACAACAATAAATTGATGAACAAACATTGAATAAAACATAATCTTAACTTACAATTCCATTTCGCATATCGAATACAAAATTTCCTTTTAATTACAACAGCACAACAATACCCGGTTATACAGAAGTTACCCCTTCTTTATTTCAGTATCTATTCATGAAATAACAAAGACAGACGCTGCAAAAAACAACAACCCCAAAACAACAACAAACTTTGTGAGCCATCTCAAGAAGAATACTCTAACACATTTTAACTTATGGCTGATCTAGGTACCAAATCTGTGACATACAATTTTAAATTGCATTGTATATCAAAAAATAAATGTAATTTACCATAATACAAAATAATGACACTTACCTTAAACACTTTACGTGTTGATTAACGTTCTTTTAAACTTAAACCCGATGTATTGTCTCCGTGCTTTCCGTACTGCACACACACTCAGAGTGTTGATTGTTAATGACGTTTCTCGCAAAGATTTCAATAGATAATTAAGAAATAATTAACATTTTTAATTATCTTTATTTTAAGAAATTTTTCGGTTTTTACGTTTCTTTAATTCTCAAAGTTTGAGGAAATATCTTCACATGTGATGTGAAATTGTCACTCAATATGGACAATGCTTCAAATGTAACAATCAATAGTGATTGCTTACGGCAGTATTATTGAGAGATGAGGATTTTACTGTAAGTGTTTGATGGAAAATCACTATACATGTATATGCTTTGTATTTTGGTTATTTTTTTCTACTTGCTACAAATGTTTTTAATTTTGGTCAGCACGATACTTACTTTTTTAATTGCTTCATATAGTATTGAATTTAAAAAGCTTATACCGTATACAAGGGAGTTTTCGAAGAAAACCAACTACTTACAACTCATATCAATTCTTTTAATCATGTAATAACATTTAAAGCTAATGACAAATATGCATTAATCATAAACATTCATATCGTGAATGTCACAATACGTAAATAAAATAAAAGCACATACAACCATTCAGCGAACCTGCGCTTTGTTGTAAAGACATTAAAATATGGCAGCTAGAATTAAAACAACACCTAACTGCAGACGTAATACTGAACACGAAAATTAATGTGATGTAGAAATACATAATTATGCATGGCAGATGATCAAACTAAAAATCATCATTGTATAGATAATTAGATATTACCCTTTCTCTAAATAAAAACAGTTCATTTACATTTTTAACGTCAATATTTTTTTTCAAAAGTTTTATCTGCAATATTTGATTTAAAAACAAACGAAAGAAAAACAAGCTGGACTCTAAGTCTTTAAGCACTGTACCAAGTCAGTAGATTTATACCACTTTATAACGTACTCAGTATACGTCTACTTTGCTGTCGTTGTAGACTGTGTGGGAGTGGCACGAGATGAAGAACTTCCGGTGTTCCCCTTTGTCGAAGGAGCGCTAGTGGAGCCTTCTGCGGTCTCATCAGTGTTGTCGATATCATTATCAGTAATATCAATCTGTCCGACTGTAGCGTCGGGAGAGCCGTCGGTTTGTTGTTGATCGGCATCTTGACCCTCGTCATTTTCTACGCTCTTCGTCATGGCCGTGGCTTTCCTTCTCGTGCTTGTACCATTTTTTGGCCTTTCCCATGCATGTTGTTCCTTCTGCCGGCATTCCGCCCAAGTTTTCTGCTCTTTGTCATCATTACCATCTTCACTGGCCGATCCTTCCTCACTAGAATCGTCTTTCTCCTCACTTTGTGAATTAGGTCTGTGTGCCGCTAATATCTGCTTGATTTTCTCTTTAAGTTCAGCTATCGTTTCATTACCTTTTTCAGTATACACAACGCCTGCTTCTCCACCTGCGGCCTCCTCCACATTCTCTAGGAGATCTTCCAGTGATTCGTTCGAGTCTTCACTTCTCGAACCTTTACTGGCTTTCTCCCCTTTTTTTGCATGATCTTGCTTCCGAAATGTAGAGGATCGCACACAGGACAACAGTCAGGAGAAGGACCCTCATCTTGATTCTGAGAACAAACAAAGAATATCTATCATATAATATAACTGTATGATAAATCAGTTATGATATCGTTCCTTTTAACGAAAAATGTAGCTGTGAAACATGAATTTCGTATGAAAAAGGAAACTGAATATGCCATTCATTATTAATTTCATAATTATATTAACGAATTGCGTAAGTTGGGTGTACAGCAGTCAGCATCAGTTTTTTTTTTTTAAAAATATTTTTTTTTTAAATAGAAATATGTGTTATATGAATACACAACGTAACACATATATATCTTAAGCCAGTAAACGCTAAAAAAAGTGTCATAAACCAGAAAGTAGTCGCATATAAACATGATCATGTATATAAAATTTGTTGTAATATATGTTTAAAGATTTAAATTATACCAATGTCAGAAATAATTTGAATATAAGGTTCGTTATCTCACATAATAGGCAATGAAAAAACAAAACAAAAAAAGAACGCACACAACAAAAAACAACAACTAAATTCATTTCATTATCATACCATACAGTTTAATGCAGTTAGCCATTAAACTGACTGCAAGAAATCTCGTAACTTATGAAGTTAGAGAGAGAGAGAGCTTACTTTTAGTATCTGTCGAACTGAACTTCTGCGAGGTTTTTCCTTTTTTCTGTCTCTTTCGCTTGTTCACAGATGTCTGACTGATGTCTGTTCTTGGGGTCCGGATATTTATACATACCACCCCCGTCAGATCGTGAGTCCTTCACAAAGCTAATTGCTGGGGTGCCCAAATCGTGACGTTAATTTTGGATAGTCAATACCAGTTAAATTCTATGATGAAGTGCTGAGTACACATCTCAAACTATTTTTAGAATCACGTTTTACCAAAACGGGGTATAGGTATTCGGCGTTATGCTCCGTTGATCCCATACCTGCGTCAGTCAGAGTACAGGTTTCCGGTACCCACGTCTTGTATAGGTGGATTGCTTTAAGAGAAGGGGTACCAGGCAACTTATCAACTTGTGAAATAACCCATGGCGTGAGAGTCACGAAATAATATTTGAATCTGTTTGTGCCATGGCAATTCGTGACGGCGTTTTAAATTTAGATGACATTGAGTAACATGAACTAAATTGAAATCCATCACGTTTTCAACTGTTTCGAATAATTAAGAAATGTTAACTCATGAATATGTTTGTCTTACTTATAGATTGCATGTACATATATATCCGTTGGTCTTAAATGCAATCATTACTTTACATCAATTTTACTACATACAATTTTAAATCAAAGAGTTATCTTAGATCAATTCTTAATCACCTTTATTTAATTCAAGAGATATAACGGGGGGGGGGGGGGGGGGGGGGGGGGAGAAAGGCAATTGTTTATCATTACTGTTTATTATAAAGTTCTTAATCATTTAGCACATACAACATAGAGAGAGCAAATTGATGGCCCTGTCAGTCCTTGCTATGCATATGTGCAATAGGAAAGTAAGTTTTACCTTTAAGGGGGGGGGGGGGGGGGATTTATTGATTTTCTTTAAATGACATGACTATTTGAGTTTACCGTCGCCTCGACAGTCATTTAGCGACGTCCAGCTAATTACAGGTGGAGGAAGACCCCGAATGCACGGAGACATCCGGGTAGAACCACCGACCTACTGCAATTTCTTTAAATGAAGTTTTCTAAAAACAAAATTGTTTTAAAATCACTTTTTCAGTTTTGATAATATGGTTCCCTTTAAAAGATGGCATAGTGAAGGGCCTAACTATGTATTCATGATGACGAATTTTTATTTCATAAAAGACACACATTGAATATTATTTCTTAATTTCGAAAAAAAAAAGAAATCGTAAAAAAGAATTGATATATCCTAACCCATATACGTTTTGGTACTCGTGCGAGATTTTGGAAGTTTTTAACTCTGAGGGTAAAAGCACGGTTTTTCAAAGTTTTTGAAGAAGCTCTTTCACAAGTCGCAAGAACACAATGCGGATATCATAGTATCGTACAGGGTGTCTCATAATGTCTGATACCATTTGCAGACGCATTATTTATTTTATCGAGAACGATAAAATTACTATAAACACAAAATGATATTGTACACACAATTAAGTTGTTTTATGCATACACTTTTCCTCCTTACACTATTGTGGACATCGTGGCTCTGATCCTCGGGAATTTCCGCCTATCTTACGTAGATCGGCGATAAGAGGGTCGTTGATTCCGGAAAGGAAGGTCTCCTGGTCCCTGTTAATAACCGCCCCTTATAATCTGATTCTTATAGCAATGCCATGATTCTTATACGCCAAGGAAGACCCTATTTATCATAAGATATAGTGGTAGTGGCAGTTATATTTTTGAACAATTTACAGATTTTTTTAAATTCATATCAAGGTAAGAAGGAGTGGAAAGACTGACCCAGAGAACGATGTGATTATAATTTGAATTATTTTTTTATTTTTTTAGATTTAGAAATGAATAAAATATACATGTGTAATGACCTGGCCTGCATTTCACAAAACACCTCAAATTGAGGTTTTATCTCAGTTGTTCAGAAGTCTCAAGCACTACTGTTTTTCCTTCTTCTTCTTCTATTGTAATGGCTAGCAACAATTTTCTGATTATTATGGCCATATTTTAGACCTTGCCGTCATAGAGTGGGGACCTTTATTTATTCTTCCAGGTACAATACACTAGTTCATATTACAAATAAACCCCTTGGTTCTTAATTTCGGTATATAGCACCGATACACGAGGGACAAGACCAGTACAGTACTGAGTACTCCGAGTTTCCATAGCAACCCTGTTTTGCAGATTGCCAGGCAAGGGTGTATCTGGTACCAATTTTATTTGAGTCTTTGGTTTTACGCGGTCTTCGGAGGGAAATGCACTGGCTGGGATTCGAACCCCAGACCTACCGAACGCAAAGCGGACTCTCTCCCACTGAGCTTTCGCGCCAGTTGCGAAGAAATTGAAGAATATTTTGTGTAAGAGAAAGCTAAAGCTCCTTTATCTAGTAAATGAATAAGGCAGTAGTCCAATATCTACAAAATTTTACAAAATATCTCGATTTGAGATGTATTGTGAAATACAGAATTCATTCATGTACATTTTTTTATTTGCATTTTAATAGAAACAAATTTGTAACAGTCAGTTTCATCTGCATATTTTGCATATTTTATTATCTCATTACTGATTGATATTTAATTTTGAATATTAATTTGGAAGTTGTCTAGCAGTACTTCCACATTTTATGTTTGTAGATGAGTGTAGGACAAAATCCCGCCACCCCATGAAATTTTATATAGGCAGACAAAACAACCCTTTGAGAATAACATTAGAGATAACCGGTTTCTAGTACAATTTTTTTTTTTCATTTTGTATGAAATTCACGGTGATGTGTAATGGCCTACGTGATGTCATGAAGCAGACGCCATTCAATGTTAAGTAATTTAATGCAGATGGAAAGAATGTGTATTAAAAAAACATCGATATCTAAGTGTATTATTCAAATTTACGTGATTAATGAGGGGGTCCGCCCTGAATATTCACGAGGGGTGTTTTGTACGCCCTGTAAAAACTATTAGGAGATTATATGTCTGTCCGCCTATACATTATTTCATGAGTGAGATTATGTCCTTGGGGATTTTGTCCATACCCCAGTCGAGATATTTAATAGAAAAATATATATGAATATTTTTGACTTAGTTGGTGCAATTAATGTATTAAACATATAACTGAGATTACTTGAATGTGAAGTTTGAGACCAAACCTGGATTTCCCCTTTAATACAAGCCAAAACATGTAGCGTTATAATGGAGCTGCTTTGTATCTACCCGACCATGTTTTGTTTTAAGAAATGTAAATATTTTTTATTATAATAAGTTCTTACAAAGTATTGAGTGTTTATCCGAAACTGATTTATACATCTTACTTGTCTTGTCTGACTCATAATGTAAACCACAGGTAGTATTTAATAATATACTAGAAAAAGTCCCGCGAAATCGAGGGAATGTTATTTACTGTTGGGATTCGTCTGAATAGACACGAGTTATATCATATACCAGTGCCCAACCATGTGTTTCATATAAATAAACCGGCCTTGGTGGCGCTTGGCTGTGAAGCCGAGGGTTGTGGGTTCGATCCCCACTGGAGTCGGGCAAAGTCATCGTGATGAATGACCTACACTTTCTTTTTGATGGTCACTCGTTTTCCACCGCTGTTCTTAGTTCACTACAGAGATGCGTGTTAAGGTTACAGTACTGTCAGAATCCCTTGAGAGAATTGCTAGTTCTAGTTGAGCTGGCCACCTGTAAGCCTTTGTTGGCATAATAATTCAAATAAAGTCAAATAAACCAAGCTTAAAACTCAAAAAGAAGAAGATAAAATTAAATCAAAGGACTGAGGGTCCTAATGTTGCGGTAAGCATAACCTGAAACAGTACAGGAGAAAGTCAAGTGGCTTGAAATTTGGAAATGTTTTATTGAGTTTCCACATCAAATGGATCTTTTAGCTATATATCATTTTACTTTGAGGGTGAACACTCATTTTTCATTGAAATACCTATTTAATTAACTATGGTAATATTACATGCCAGAAATATGAGAACTGTACATACGTCACACAATTTTCATTGATATTTTTCCCGCTTACGCATCGTTGCAGATTTATCGTAATTCGTTCGCCATGTGCCGTGACAACTTCTGTGATAAGACTAATTCAAAAAAGATTGTAGTGCATTTTCTTCATGTAAAATATGTACAAAAAAGTCAATCGCCTAAAACTGGAGCTTGTCATGCAAGCATGTGTATCTATTGCATAACGATGGTACGAGTATTGCTTGCTGGGTAGATGGCATTGGATTTGGATATCCGGTATTCAGGTTCCCACAACTGAGTTGTAAACAAAGTGGTCCTCTAACTTCTGCTGGAGTTAGGGGTCACTGGTGCTACAACAGATTTTTACATCTTTATTCATAACGCCTTTATCTATTGACTGCTGTCTTTCATATTTGGTAGATACACACCTTTGATGGTCCCACTTTACTGCACACAGCTATGCAGTTGTCTAAGCCTAGGACCATATACTAGAATGTTCACGCGGTTCACCAGTAAAGTGTGAAAATATTGTTAACATACATGTTTTGGCATTTTACCTCTGGTGGAGTTAGAAGTTAATGGGGTCAAGGTCAATGTCATTGGTGCTAAGAATTAAATCTTACACTTTTGTTCATACAGCCTTTATTTATTGGCTGATGTCTTTCATATTTAGTAAACACATATCTTGGGTGGTCCTCTAACTTCAAGTGGAGCTATGGGTCACTGGGGTTAAGGTTAAGGTCACTGCATGGTGCTAAAATATATTTTTTTTACACTTTTGCTCATGCAGCCTTTATCTATTATAGAATGATGTCTTTCATATTTGAAAGATACATTTTGGTGGCCCTCGATCTAAGTTTTGGTGGAGTTAGGGGTCACTAGGGTCAAGGTCAATGATGCTAAAAATAGAACTTTACATATTATTGAAATACACTGACAAACGTGCACGTTCGGGGAACATCCATCGCCTTTAACGATATGCATTGTTCTATCATTAAATATAGCGGGGAAGAAATGAACGAGAACAAGTTATTCAATATGCCTAAACCATTTACGTTTTGTTTATTTATCGGTCATCTTTATGTATTTAAGTGGAGTCAATTTGGGCATTAAGTCCCTATTTTTGTACGTTCTTGCTTATGTTATTATGTGAAATTTGTACACCTATTTCAAAGATTTTGTATAATTCTGGGTAGCTAATTTATTACTTTTTCGCAATTTAATGAGAAAATTCATGTGTGATCAACTCAGACCTGACATGCCGTCAATAGTGGTAATTTTTAATGAAGAATAATGACCCAGGTCAATATCTTATACATATCATCGAGAGGGTCATAATTCCTGAGAAATAATGACCGAGGTCAATATCTTATACATATCGATGGGTGTCACATTTTCTGAAGATAATGACCCGAGTCAATATCTTATAGATATCATCGAGGGTAATTCATTTTAAATTGAGTTATTGTTTTATAGAAAGGGGGTCATTTTCTCTGATGACCTGGAGTCTATATTCTTCATATATCATCGAGGGGGGCATGGGGTATTATTCTTTAAGGGGCGGTGGGGGGGGGGGGGGGGGGGGGTTCTGAGCCTTTCACTAGTCTGTATCAAGTTATCTGCTATCTATGGAAATTTTATCAGCAAAATGTATTCTTGCATGTGTGCAGTTTAAAAAGCTTGACTCAGAGAAAAAATTTCCATTGATTTTTTAAGTATTACATTTCAGTCCAAGCCGGATAAGGTTTATCTTAACTGCGTAGAACTGGTTAACCCTGAACATGTATCATGCAGATGAGAAACGAGAATAACCGATATGCATGGCCGGTATATCAGACTGCTATTTCCTAATACCTTGGAGGTTATGGAGGTAACACAATCAACAGGAGTCTGATGTTCCCTCAATGTGTCCTGTACTAAATACTTCTATACCAACCCTTTACTTCAGACTCGCATTGTAGCTCAGATTTTAAACATGGTCTAGCTGGCAAAAAAAAAAATCCATTGTTTAATATACCATTTTATAGATTCAGTAATTTAGTATTCATCAAGTCGTAAATTTGTACAAGAATATTCATGAGGTAAAGGGTTATACATTTATAATTATATAGTATTAACAGTCATACCAAATTATTGTACTTAAGAGGAAATGTCAGACAGCTGTAAGTCTAATGTTCAATGTAGTTTGGAGTATTCAGAATGAAACTTGATTCCAGTCTAACCAGGCTCATTTATGGTGTATAAGTGCATAACTGAGTCCTTATGAGGCAAAATGTTTGATTTATGGGTCTAGATAAACATGACCTGCCTTTAAACCAATCTTAGTCTGTTTGAAGTGTAGCATGTTGAGACACTAAGTCTTGCAGGCCACATTACAATTTCAAACCATGTGTATCATAACGTTGAACACTCCAGTATATTGAACAGTTTTCAAATTTTATTCAATTTTCTTGAGTGTAAGGAACACATTTTCTTGTTCCAAATGGTTATAAGAAAGACATTTTTCATCTATTTTTTTTTTCAGAAAAAAAAGAGAGAATGTGAAAAATAGTGTTCAATAAAATCATTCAAACAGAGTACCATGCACATTTTCTTGCTTTGCAATACCAGCTAGAGATTTAAATTCCCTAGGTCTAATTTAGCTTTGTGGCAATACCTATAATAGAGATCTACACCTGTAAGTAGGACTGAAACGACTATTTGGGTACCCATGGCTCAGGTATAAAATTGCCGGTACTTGGGTACAAAATTATTACCTGTAGCTCATTGTCATACTTTTGTATATGATAGGCCGTATACTTCTATTCTTTTTAACACATATACAATTTTGTAGCCAATTCATAATGATATCCTTTTATATAATTCTACACTCTGTCAAGAAAATATCTTCACCTGCATTCAAGATAGACATGTTTTGGTTGTACAAAGTCTGTTTCATTAAGAACTTATTGAAATGTTTTAAAATCAACAACCTCAATGATTAGTTATTACAGTTGGTAGCATTTTTATGTAATGACTACATCTGCACAGGTACCTGGGTACCTGTGAGTAATAGCATGACTGGTACCCAGTTAACAAACAAGAGCTGTCAAAGGACAGCATACTTGACTATTCAAAATGCTTGTTGGTAAATCAAATGAAAATCTGTTTCAATTCTTCCCATTCATATATCCTGTATATAATAATAGCCAAAAATGATATACCTTGATATTCTAATACCCCTAAAAAGGTTTATGAATTATAAGTTTAAAATCAATCCCATGCCTAGTTACTAAGACATAAGCATCAAAACAATGCATGCAAAACTTTAACCAAGTATCCATATTAGAAGAGGGCCATAATTTGTATAAAATTAATTTAAGAGTTATCATCTTTGGTTTTCTCTTACCCCCGAACACACTTTCAAACTTTGTAGTCAATACCATAAACAATTTCTGAGATATAAGCTTGATGGTAGCTTGCATACAAAACTTTAACCAAAACGTCTAAGTAAAAAAGTGGTCCTAATCTGAATTCTGTTCAGTCAAAAACTATCTGCCACTGATGATATCACTGAATGTATTAAAGAAGTTTCAAATCAAACCCATGCCTGGTTACTGAAATAAAAGCATGAAATTCCTTGCATGCAAAACTTTAACCAAATTTTCTAAGTTATAAAGAGGCCATAATTTGTAATAATTATATTCCATCAAGTGTCATCTTCCTTGATAGTATGATACCCGTAAACATTATTATAAAAGATGTTACAATCATTCCCATGCCTGGACTCTGAGATATAAGCATGAAAGAACCTTGCATGCAAAACTTTAACCAATATTTCTAAGTTAAAAAAGGGGCCATAATTTGTAATAAATTCCTTCAAGAGTTATCAACCTTGGTTGTCTGATGTCCCTGAGCATATTCATAAACTTTCAAGTCAATACCATAAATGGTTATTGAGATATTAGGTTGATAGTAATTTGCATTCAAAACTTTAACCAAAAGCTGCAACGCCAACGCTGACGCAAGGGTGACTACAATAGCTCTTATATTCATCGAATAGTCAAGCTAAAGATGGGACTCATTTTAGCCCTACCTGTAAAATGCGATAAATCTTACAGCATGGCCAATATTTGTGATAATCATACTGTATTGAATTCGATCACTGTTAAGCTAAATGAAAAATTCATCAGATATATTATACATATTTACCTTGACTCAGTAATATGAGTAATATGAAAAGATTTATTAACATTTGTTAAGCACCTATGATTTCTATACAGCCCAATTCCCATTCACACTGTGAAGCCAGGGTTTAACATGTTTCTTATATGGAGTATAATGAACTTGGGCTTTGTCAGTCTCAAGGACTTTCTTATTTAGTGTGACACATAATCACACAATCCTTGCACAGTGTTTTATTTACGCATTGAATAAAGAAATTACAAGGTTTTGTAAAGGATATCAATTCATCATGTTGGTTTAAATTACAAAATGAAGAGATGAATGTATACCAGTGCAGTGCTTTAAACAAAGATAAATATTTCTTTTCCCATTACTATAATTTTTAAATCCTTGAGGACAGCATACAGATTGAGGTACATGTATAATGGATATTAACAAGAGATTTGTTTTCATAGAAAACTGATGTCTCCTCCAATCCCCTTCCCCTCACACACAAATATACACAAGACAAGGAATATATTAAAGGGTATTTGTTAAGGCTCTGTACAGAGTTATGGACCTTGTGTGTGACACTTCCTCTCATCAATTTCCTTTCATAACTGGAACATAAGTAATTATCTAGAGGTCAAGAAATTGTAAAAAGGGGATATCCAAAAATACTGAGGCCAGAGTTATGAACCTTGTGCATGTCACTTTCTTTCATTAATTTCTTTCCATAAATGAAACTTAATTTCAATAGCATGAGTTGAACTGGAGTTATCTTAAGGACACAATATTGTATAAAAGTGTAAAAACTTCCAAGAAACAGTGGAAATGGATTATGCCCTAGTGTACTGCAATTCTTGTCCATAAGGTCTTCTTATCTATGAAGCTTCGAGGTTATATGTCTCATAGTGCATAAGTTATGCTCGGACAAAACTTAATTGAATATAAAATGAAACAACAGGCAATAAATCCAAAAATATGATTTGCAGAGTTATGGTTCTTGTGCACTGCACTTCTCCTCCATGTGATCTATCCATCTATGAATTTTCAAGGTTATATGTCTTATAGTGCCAAAGAAATGCCCTTGACCGAAAATTTAACAAAGGGCAATAACTCCAAAAATATGATGTACAGGGTTATGGTTTTTGTGCATGACACTTTTCCATCATGAGGTCTATCCACCTGTGAAGTTTCAAGTTAATAAGCTTTTATATAATTTTTGAGTTACGTTCCAGACAAAAAATAATTCTGAAATTTAACAAAGGGCAGTTACCCCAAAAATATGATGCCCAGAGTTATGGTTCTCATGCATGACACTTCCCCTTAAAAAGATTATACATCTCTACCTTGAGAAGTTAATAGCTTTGAAGCTTTGATACTTTTTAAGTAATGCTCTGGACAAAAAATAAGTACGAAATTTAATAAAGGGCAATTTTTCCAAAAAATTGATGCACAGCATTACATTTCTTGGGCATGACACTTCTCCTCAATGGGTTCTATCCATCTGTGAAGTTCAAGTTAATAGCTTTGATACTTTGTGAGTTCTGCTCCGGACAAAAATTATATATGAAATTTAACAAAGGGCAATGACTCCAAAAATATGATGTGCAGAGTTACGGTTCTTTGCACTGCACTTCTCCTCCATGAGATCTATCCACCTGTGAAGTTTCAAGTTAATAGCTTTAATACTTTCTGAGTTATGCTTCAGACAAAAAGTGTGACAGACAGACGGAGAGACAGACAACTTTGACAAAAACAATGTCTCCCCTTGGGGGGGGGGGTACCAAGTAAGAACAATTATTAATAAAAGTTATGTGTATAACATAATTGCCTACATGAAGTGTGAACTTGGATATAACCAACATGCTCAAGACAATTGACATGATTGTCCACAACCAGTTACATTATCCAGACACTTGGGCACCCAGTCCTGGAAATACCCTAAGCGTCAAGCATTGGAGATACAATGTATATCAATATCACTTTAACCCTTTCCCTCATATAGACTCATTTTGAAGCACTCAATAGGTACCACATAAAGCCTGATCTGCAGAAAACCACAGTTAAACCTTACCAAATTTAATTACAAAATCCTCATTTCCAGACCACTGAGGAGCAGCGAACAGCATAAAACCTGATCAGCCTGCGAGCAGCGAACAGCATAAAACCTGATCAGCCTGCGAGTTACTCGCAGGCTGATCTGATTTTATGTTGTTCACATAGGTCTTTTCATGGTTTCCTCTATGAGAGAAAGGGTTAAACAACTTTGGTATACCCATATTAGAGCTACCACCTTGTCTCAACACTGTGAATCCCCTGTCCCTCCCCACCACAGGGGCTTGGTATATTGTATTCTGGAAAAAAAATGTCAATATTATGACATTTTTTCAGTGCCTCTGTGCTCCCAACTAGATCTGTACATGAGAGCTATACATTAATCAATGCAAAACGTGCACGTGTTTCTGTAGTACAACAGTCCACCACTCTGAAATTGTTTACTTATTACCGTTAATTTATTTGTCTGCACCTGACAAAAGGTTATAAAGTGTAATTCAAGGAGTTCCGAATGCATGCCTACATCCATACTTTATTTTCCATATTCTACTTATGATTATATGCTCTTATTTAAACAAATAAATCATCTTAAAGATTTTTAGTTAGAACATATCTGAACCAATGGTACATGTAATGTACATGTACATAATTATACAAAATAAATGTATACAGAGTGAAGTCAGACACATGGTAAATGTTTGTTTACAAGAGCTTTGAACAAACTTTGTATCACTGAACTTCCCTGTAAACATTAATGATATCAGAGACTTTTGTGTAATCCTAAAATAAGACAAACTTGTCTCCATTTAAAAAAATTATACATGTATATACATGTAATGCGAAATCCAAACGAAAAAAAACATATGGGTGTATTCTTTTTGCTGTGCAGATTGTGGAATATGAGCTACATATTGTATAAGCAAACAGTGGAGATTCAGATGCTCGCAGCATATTTACCATAAGCATTCAATATTAAAATATAAAGCAACCAAAACAGTTACATATGGGAATCAGATGAAGGCATAATACCAGATGCATTATGACTTTTTTTTAAATTTTACAATGTCTACAATTTAAAAATTAGCATAAATTATTATGTACAGTACTTGAATTTGAAATAACAACAAGAGGGCCATCATGGCCCTGAATCGCTCACCTGAGTACCATTGCTTCAACTGGTCAAGGTTTTTAAACAGACAAGGATTCTGATATAACTTAATCTAAAACATTTTACCCCTGACAATACTACACACCAAATATCTAAGCAATGGGCCATATGGTTTCAGAGAAGACTTGGGCGCAGGGTCATTTATCACCGTAGGGCCAAGACTTTGAAAATCTTTGTAATGAACCATTAGATGCTACTACATACCAAAAAATCTTAGCTCTAGGCCTTATTGATTCATAGAAAAAGATTTTTTAAGATTTTCCTACTTAACTCTATGTAAAACAAGTGACCCCTGGTGTGGGGTCATTTATCACCATTGGGCTATGATTTGTACAATCTTGGTAGTGGCCCATAAGATGATGCTACATACCAAATATCTAACCTCTAGGCCTTATGGATTTATAGAAGAAGATTTTTTAAGATTTTCCTATATAACTCTGTGTAAAACAAGTGACCCCTGGTGCAGGGTCATTTATCACCATAGGGCTATGATTTGTACAATCTTGGTAGTGGCCCATAAGATGATGCTTCATACCAAATATCTAAGCTCTAGGCCTTATGCATTCATGGAAGAAGATTTTTTAAGATTTTCCTATATAACTCTATGTAAAACAAGTGACCCCTGGTGCGGGGTCATTTATCACCATAGGGCTATGAGTTGTACAATCTTGGTAGTGGCCCATAAGATGATGCTACATACCAAATATCTTAGCTCTAGGCCTTATGGATTCATAGAAGAAGACTTTTTAAGATTTTCCTATATAACTCTATGTAAAACAAGTGACCCCTGGTGCGGGGTCATTTATCATCATAGGGCTATGATTTGTACAATCT
The DNA here is from genome assembly GCA_021229015.1 of Solen grandis. Lineage (NCBI taxonomy): Eukaryota > Metazoa > Mollusca > Bivalvia > Adapedonta > Solenidae > Solen > Solen grandis. The sequence continues at coordinate 61,902,984 of CM037777.1, forward strand.
TGGTAGTGGCCCATAAGATGATGCTACATACCAAATATCTAAGCTCTAAGCCTTGCAGTTTTGCAGAAGAAGATTTTCAAAGTTTGCATTTTTAAAATCTATTTTTAGCTCCTGTGACCTAATTATGCAATGGACCAGAACCATTTATACAACTTTAGTAGAGCTTCATCCAAGGAACATTCCTGCAAAATATTTTTCAAATTGGCCAAACTGTTTAATGGAAAAAAAAGTGGGGGTCTCCATGCTACTTTTTTAGTAATCTGCCCCTGAATATGAGTTTTGGGCTCTTTTCTGTCGTTTCCAAGGGCAGGTAACTTAAAATTAAGCCCATCGATACCTTATTTTATTTCACATTATTGTTTGTTGTTTCAGTTTTAGTCATTATGCAAATTTTAAAACAATTTCATCCAACTGATTTCTCACAATGTTTTAACAAATTACTGGTTTTTTTCTTGAAAAGAATAAGAATATTTTTTATATGTTCGCGTTTGTGACTAAAGTATAAAAACTATTGCAAAGAATTTCAACAACTTTTACACAGTGATAGGGGATAATGTACCAAACATCGAGTTGAAATCAAATGACGTGTTGCTAGCCCATAATATTGAGTTATTTGCCCTTGAACATGACAGTGTGCAACTAAATTTTTTGAAAATTTTGCCTGCAATTTACCTTGATGCTTACATCTTAGTTACCAGCTATGCTTATTGATTTAATACTTCACTAAGGTCTTCAGGGGCATCAAACAAACATGTTAGATAACTCTTGACAAAATTTAATGCTAATTATGGCCGTTCTAAAATTAGAAATTTTTATTCTAGTTTTGCGTACAGCATACTATCATACTTACATCTCAGCAATCTGCAGTTATGGGGTTGACTTGAAACTTCATAAAGGTGTTAAGGGGCATAATTATAACAATCATAATTTAAGTTATGGCCCTTTTGGGGCTTAAAAAAATGGTATTTTATCATCATGTCATTTTCACCCTAGTCGTAAATGCTCATTTTATGCATTGTGAATAGATCCTAACAAATCTCTTTACCTACATTTTTAGCTCACCTGAGCACAACGTGCTCAAGGTGAGCTTTTCTGATCGCCTTTTGTCCGGCGTCAACAATTGCTTCAAACAACATCTCCTCTAGTTTCTAGTGTGATTCTCTATACTCATGCCAAGTTTAAAAAAAAAATTCTGTTCACTAGTTTTGATTTTCCTTCTTTGTCTTTATAGTAAAATGACGTTATTGTAATATACGCCTTTAACCTGAAGATTACTGACAAAATTCAATAGAACATGCCTCTTAGGTACAGTATATATACATTAAGAATCAGGTATCTGGTACATACTGCCACCATGTTGTGTCAGACATGCAGATTGACATACCCTGGGGATATGTTGTGAACTGTTTTCATTATTAACAAGAAAAAAAATAATAAGCCTAATATATAAAATCCAGTCAAAAACTACCATATTATCAAACATGATGTTAGATAAACTCTGTAAGATAGAGATTCACTGTTTTAAATGTTTGATCTGGGTCTTCTCTGTTTGCCAAGACAATAAAACATGTTTATGTGAAGTAAAGGGTTACATTTTATATCAGGTAGCAATTAACACATTCTACTTTTTCTGTATTAAAAAATAATTCAGTTTATGACTTAGTTGACATGAATAGTTATCTTGCAAATAAATGACATTTGTACAGAAATTTAGTTATCGGGGGACATGAAATGGCACTTATTCAAGTAACTGGGACCAGGTAAAAAACTTTTTTTTTCTGTCTAAAAGGAATTGATAATGAAATACTAATCTGATGTAATACTTGCCTTAATTTCACCAGTCTTACTTAGTAGTAGTTTAAATATAAACCGTGGTATACAGCAAGAAATACTGGATTATGTTACGAAAACAGCATACCTGTATTTGCCAGTAATTTACATATCATAATTTCAATTGAATGTGTTCCTACTTTAATAAAGATTTTCAGTTATACATGGTACTATTAAAGTGTTTTTTTTGTGTGTGTATGGGGGGGGGGGGGGGCTAAAAATATAACCTGGATTTAAAATCAACATCTGAGACACCTTTGATATACATTTAGCACTATAAAGGCTGAGGCTAAATAATGCAAGCTCATCCATCATTGCCCCAGGTTTGGTTGCATTGACATGGTTACCAGATGATAATGAACTAAATGTGAACACCGCTGTGTCATATACAAATGGCTGAGTCATACACTTATAGATGGATCATTTGGTAAAATATTGTGCTCTGAAATATACTCAAGGACTTTAAAATAATGTCTCAGGCATAAAATGTCAATATTTAATGTCATTTTGTTCTCCCTCGTTTAATCTTATGTTGTTGCTTTTTTGTCATTGATAAAATAAATGTAAGATATCAAATATGCACAAATCTTTTGCTGAAATATGCCCCATTACATTTCTGAATAATCTGAAACCATTTGAAAAGCACTCAATAAAGTATTTATCATTTTTCGAAGGTGAATTAAGATATTGGTTATATCTATTGTCTAAGTTTTCAAATGAAATCAAAACAAAAACTAGATTTATCACTGAATGTGACTAATACCCTTGCTTCAATACCTGGACTCAAATAATAAATATAAAAAAGATGTTCACCTTTTTGTAAAATGGGACAAGACATGATGCTAGTGACTGGACACACAAGTAATTCCTATAGAGCTCCAACTATGTGAAGCAAGGGTATATAAACTAATTAGAAATTTTTATAAACTATAGAACCATTTCTTGCAATTACCATGAAAATGTTTGAAACAAGTCTCAAAGTAGCGATTAAAATTGCCAAAGTTTTATATTATGTGAATGCATGTGTCCACATGGTACAAGAAGTGTGATGCATGTTCATGTATGGTCCTTGATACCACACCCACTCTCATTTACTGACAACCAGTCCTGGAACTTCACACCATGCAAGGGTGATATACCAGTATCATTTTCAACAACATTGGTATGTCACAGCTGGGGATCAAACCCACTACCAGGCAGGTCCCTAAACCACCTAGCCACCAGTTTGAAGTGAACCAATTTTGTCACTATATTTTAATCTTATACATGTAGAGATATGCAAATTGCACACAGATGGGATAAGGCCAAAGAGAATCTCACATAAATTGGATGGTTTAGAAAGGACAATTATGATGATAGAACATTCCATCACATTCAAATCCATACAAACAGGGCCATGTCTGCCCATATAACGGTGAGTATAAATCAATCTGAAGAAATAAAGCTGCTTCTTACAAACAGAAACTGCATTAAAACTGGTATTTATTCAAGGTGAAGGGTAATAAAATTTAAATGCCCACAGATTTTTTTAACAGTTCAGTGGTAAGAAAAAAGTCCAAGTAATCCATATTCACTTCCTTTAACCCTTACCATGTTTTATCTTTAAATTAGACTTTTCCCTTCTTTTATTTGGACTGTACAATCATTTTTACAGAGGTGCTTGCTGCAAATTTATTGACAGAACAGTGAACAGTGCAGATCATTAGACTGCATGGATGTGCAGGCTGATTTTGGTCTGCACTGGTCGCAAAGTCAGTCCGGAGTGCCCATAGCATTGTAAGGGTTAATAATATTTACCTGGATGCACCTTCAAACCTATGCCACAGAAGGCTATGGAATGACCTATATAACAAGTATAAAACTTGAGCAGCTTGCAAGTAACTACAAGCTGGTATTTTTTTCCCCACAAAATTTTCTATTCCACATCTTAGAGATCAGGGCCAAAATCATCAGCAGCCCTATCATCATCACTGTCATCATCACTATCATCATCACTGTCTTCATCACTATCATCATCACTATCATCATCACTATCATCATCACTGTCATCATCAGTCTTCATCACTGTCATCATCACTGTCATCATCACTGTCATAATCACTATCATCATCACTGTCATCATCACTATCGTCATCACTATCATCATCACTGTCATCATCACTATCGTCATCACTGTCATAATCACTATCATCATCACTGTCATCATCACTGTCATAATCACTATCATCATCACTGTCATCATCACTGTCATAATCACTGTCATCATCACTATCGTCATCACTGTCATCATCACTGTCATAATCACTATCATCATCACTGTCATCATCACTGTCATAATCACTATCATCATCACTGTCATAATCACTATCATCATCACTGTCATATCACTGTCATAATCACTATCATCATCACTGTCATCATCACTATCGTCATCACTATCATCATCACTGTTGTCATCATAATCATCATCCATTTATTTCTTTCAGTTCATTTGTATGAGGTTACTTTTGTTAGAATTGTTGTGCAGGGCTCAAATTTAATATTATTTCCCACTCCCCCCCCAAAAAAGCGAGTGGTTTAAAACATAACTGGCAAACTTTTTTTTCTACTCGCATTTTACTGGAAATGCAAGTGTTAATTTTGAGCCCGGACTCTATTTTTAGTTTGTCAAAAAACTCCTACTCCCATTTCTTCAGTCTTTATCGCCAGTGCGTTAAATCTATGTGCTTCCTTCGGTTTGTCGATTTCAGATTCTGTGCAAAGTTCATTGACATCACAAGATGTATTAAAAAACAACAACTGGATATCTTTCATTTTGACATTGTTCAAATGATGATCGAAATCATCATTAGACACGTTTTCATTGCAAACCGAGACTAGTGTAAACAAGAGGGCCAAGATGGCCCTAGATCGCTCACCTGAGAAAAGTATCATTCATTGCCTGTACAAAACAGATTGCTTTAGAATTAAGATGATGAGGTGAAACAATGTTCAGGAATTTTCGACCCCATTCCAATTTGTATAAACAAGATTTTTTAATTTTTACCTACATTTCTATCCAGCCCCCCCTTTTCAAACTGGTTCGAGATATCATCATGACAAACAATCTGACCAAGTTTGAGGAAGATTGCATAAAATGTGCCTAGTGTGTAAACAAGATTTTTTAAGATTTGACCTATGACCTACTTTTTGTCCCCTGCCCATTTTCGAAAGGGTTCAAGATATCATCAAGACAAACATTCTGACCAAGTTTGAGGAAGATTGGATTAAAATTGTGCCCCAAAAAGACAAACATTCTGACCAAGTTTGAGGAAGATTGGATCAAAATTGTGGCCTCTAGTGTGTAAACTTCAAAATTGTTGACGGACGACGGCAGACGGACAACCAAGTATCCCAAAAGCTCACCCTGAGCTATGCTCAGGTGAGCTAAAAAGGCTTTCATGGTCATTATGAGGGTGTAGATAAATTTTATTGATTAAAAATTAAATTAATATTGTAATTTTAAACTTTAATAATTAGAATCATAATTAGAAAATAAAGCGGTATCAAGTATCAATATTCATTAGGGGAAATATTAATTGAAAAAAGCAGATGTTTTAACATACAGTTGAACCCCGGTTATTTGAAATTCCGGGGATCGGCGTTTTATTTCGAGTAAGACATGGTTTCGAGTAAACCAAACCACGTCGACAGTTGGAACAAAAACCCGTCCCACCCACTTTTTCATGCAGTGAACGCAATATATAATGTACTCTTATTAAATATGTTATTATGATTTAAGAGCGTAAATGAAAACGAATATAGATTAACTTTTATTTTACAACTTCCATCTTTTTATGTATAAAAGATATCGATAAAAAGACAATCAATGCATACATGTACATTTTTTTCAGGTCTGATTAAATCACAAGCAACTACATGTATCCACTATCAGCGTCGTCTTGAAAACAGCAATAGATAAATGATATTTATTGACAAAATTAATCTTTTTCTGCATAAATGTTACATAACCAATGCATACATCCATTCATCAGGTCAGAACTACATGTATAAACGTGATATCAACATCGTCTCGAAATGTTCATATAAAAAACGATGTAATCGTGGTCTGCTTGTTACACTTGTGTAAATCTTCTTTTACCAGCATATTCGAAATACTGCACAGGTATCTTAAATCATTAATCGTTACCTTTATGATTGATTTTCTGGACAAACATCTAATCAGTTAACAACTTTTGCAAACTGTAAGCGGCCGTCTCCCACTCATTTCTGTAATTAATTGACACTCGCGCCTTTCCATTATTTGTTTTCCAAATGTTGCCGGTAATTTATGCTCGTCAGCGACTTCGGATAAGGGGGTGCGAAAATCATACGAACTGATTGGCACGGGCCAAAAAATCTTTTCGGATGAGGCCAGGTATTTGAATGGCACAAATTCGAATAACCCAGATATTTTTTATACAGAAATAAGGAGAGTGGTCGGGACCAACAAAGTATTTCGAATGACGCTGGGTATTTGAATGAGAGGTGGTGGAGTAATCGGGGTTCGACTGTATATGTGTTTGTATGTTGTGCAACGTAGTCAACAGACTGGACCGACGTTTGATACTAGTCATACAACAATTTACTGGTGTAAATTTTGCTTTTGATATTAAAAACAAGCTAGGATTGTTTAGTTTTGATGATGTTATTGATTATCTTATTGAAACTATCTCATTAAGACATGTTTAAGAAAATGTTTAAGCCAAAATGTTCACTCGCAAAAAAAAGCAGTGGTTTAAAACATAACTCACAAATTTCATTTTCTACTCACATTTTGCCGAGATGCGAGTGTTAATTTTGAGCCCTGGTTGTGTAATGTATATCGTCAATTATCAAGGGAAAAAGGGTAATACAACTGTTTTTTCTTCTTCTTCTTTTCTCTCTTTCTTCTTTACCAATGCCTTATCTATTTATTAATTTCACTTACATTGAATAAAGCCATTTCAAACTTGATGTAAACAACTATGTATTACATCCCAATGTTGTATGGAAACATAATTGGGTGAATAAAGTTTTGAACTGAAATGGTGCACTCAAGTGCTGTAACACAGTCTAAACAAAATTAAACACTTTGTCTGATAAACTTGTACCAGGTACAACAAATTTCATCCTGTTAAGTGGACTGTTTCATTATAACAGGAAAATGTTTGTTTACATGTGCATATCCTGTTCGCAAGAAAAAGCTATAATTTCATTGGCTGTTTAAATTGATGAAAAACAAAAAAACAAATCACAAGCATATCATGACTCAAAGCACCTTTATTTAAAATAAATTTGTGTCTTGTTTTACAAATTAAATTAATGATTCATGAATTATGTTTGATATCTATTTTAGCACTTGAACATGTGTTATCATAGAAATAACATTTTGAAATGGCCCTTTTTTAACCTAAGACCACATGGAATATATATTTTTGTATATATAAATAAAGGAGGAGACCAGTGTATTTGCTGGCTGTTCAGGTTTCATCTGTAACACAAACTGTCAAAGTCATTGAAAAATATTGCTATGACAATATTTATCTCAATTCTTATATTATCACCTGGAAATATTTTTAGTGTCAATTATAAGAGAAACATTTGTATCAGTATGTGTACTTTTTCCCTATCCTTTTTGCCATGATGATGTTAAAAGTCTCTGCACATAGTCTGTGGGTTGAGAGCGAAACTATGCTAAGTGCTTATATATTTATATGCACTTAGCATAGTTTCGCTTTTACCCCTCGAAATTTTACATGTATATATTAGCTAATACTTAGAAACAGTATGTGTTTTATCATAATGAAATTCAAACTTGAAACTTGTATTTGTTTGAAAGAAACCATGTGGCTTCACATCTCAAAAATAAACATTTTTTTGCGTATTCATAAGTTAAAATATATTGAGAATTTTATCAATCTTACAATCAAGAACAAAGAGAAAACAAAATGTCTTTAATTAAAGTTACCGGTATGTGTAAAATATATCTCTTTCCTTCTTTCAAAAATTAATAAATAATATCAGATCAAAAGCTTATAATATCAAATGGGTTACTTAATAATTATTCAAATATATAAATTACGACTGTCCAGAGTCATCTGTAAGAAAATCACAGGTTGTTTAGCAAGGATAATTTGTTCACAAACCCAAGCATCGGTGGATCTTTAATATCATATGAACATATACATTTAGTTTGTATAACATATGTTGTAGATTTTGCAACTTACGTAATACTGAAATAGCAAACATCACAAAGGTATTCCTTATTACAGTACCGGTAATAGATCTAAAATATCTTTCAAATCTTCAGAACCATACATATAGCTGATTAGCAAAAATAAAACAAGAGGGCCATGGTGGACCTAGATTGCTCACCAGAGTACCATATTAAGCCAAATTAAACAATTCAGGTCATATAACATTACCTGGTTACCTTCAGCAGCAACCAGATAAAAAATTTCAGATACAAAGGATTCTTAATTATATAAGAAAATTAGCCAAATCAGCCTGGAGACCTAATTTTTCATGTTGTGCTCTGGTGAGCTAAAAATGCAATGGTTCCTTTGATTGGTATCTTTTTAATTGGAAAAGAATTTGGTCTCCAAAATAGTGTACCATGATCTCAAAAGAAATTTTTACTATTGGTCAGTAGAGAAAAAATGGAATGTGAATAACTAATGACAAATCTAGATATTAGACCCACGAATGGTAAGAGCATAGCTTACAGACAGCAGTAAACAGAAGAAAAAAAATCAAGCAGTAAATCACACAAAATAAAACACAAATTTGTTGTATATATACTTGACAACACACATTGGTGCTGCCCAGTTAAAAATGTACATGGTTTGGTGTGTATATCATGAATATTCCATTTCATATTGATTGACTCAACTGGTCCACAACAGCGACTGATCACATTCTTCAAGTTACGCTGATTTCTTCATCGCAGAAACAAGCTGACTGAAAACAGAAGACAAAAATACAGACAAACCTGCAAATAAAGGCCAAATAAAGGGAAAATGAAAACTGGTCTTTATATGGAGTTTTTATCCAAAGGTTAAATTCTCTATAAATTCAGTGCTGGGAATTGTAGTGCCTTGTCTTTGTTCTAAGATTGGCTTTTATTTAAAAGTGACAGTTAATACAGATGAATGTTGTTTAGACTGTATTACAGGTCACCATTATACCATAATAAGTAGCCACTCTTTAATAAAGAGCCCAGCTTTCAGATTCCTCAAGTGATGGTGAATTGTATTGAAACATTAATTATCAAAAGATTCAATTATACATCTCACATTATTGAAGACATTAGTGGATGGATTGACCATAGAAATGACCATGGTCTGTTGATGAATTGATCAATCGTTAAGACAGACCGCACAGATTAAATTCATCAACAATGACTTTTTATTTGTCAATAAATTGAACATTTTATGATTTTAGACAGAGTGGTGGATTTTGGTTGTTAACAACTGTAAGCATATTTCTGGTTGGATAGTTTGACGCTGTCTATCACAGCCTTTTGGTTTACATTGCTGTAGTAATATTTTGACTTGTAAACAGTGAATATTAACAAAAAGTACAAATAATAAAAAAGACACCCAAATTTTATTGCTGTCTTTTGGTAGTCATATTATAAGTTCCACAAGTTTCATATTCATAGTACAATCTGTATATATGAAAAAAGAAAATGAAAGTACAAGTATAAAAGTCGCAGATTACTCTGTTAAAAAAGATTGGCTCATTTTATTAATCAACACACTTTTTTTATTGATTCCTAACAAAAGTGCATATCCCCTATATGATCATTAAAATTTTGATAATTTAGTAGACTCTACTTACTTATTTTTCCCCAACAAAAGATACAGGTTTTCCACTCTTCTTTAATATCTCCAACATCTCATCTGATGTCAGAGGTGTAGTTACTTCAACTTTCTTGTTATCTAAATCTATATCAACATTGGATACACCATCTGGAAAAAATGGCAAATAAAGTTGACACTGACCTTTCTTTCACATTCTAATACTCAGGTACCAAATGACTTGAAATATAGGAGCCCTTTCTTTACCCATTACCACATAAGGATGTCTGATCAGGGTCACCTCTGTTTGCTCATTCAATAGTGTAGGTCAGATTCTACAAAGTCTGTACAGCAGAGAAAAATCCATTGTTTCATATATCCTTTTAAGTACAGTAAATTAATTACATTGTGTCGTTAAGTCATAAACTTGTACATGAATATTCCTGAGTAAATGGTTAAACAAACCATGTATAATAATTCCATGCACAATGTATATACACAGTCAAGTCCATAAGCAAAGACCTATATAAAAAAAATATTGGTTATAATTTTATTATCCCTAATATCATTATATCATTAAAGTTCTGAGACCAAGAAAGGAGGGGAGTACTATGCCATAGCCACATTGAACAGAAAATACTTATTATTGCATTAAAATTTTCAAAGATGTCACTTTAAAAAAAAAAATGTCACAAGGATTTTTTGACTGAGTAACTGAAAACCATGATTAATACACATTGAAAAAAAAATATCCTAAAAATCTAATTTATCACTGATAACTGATTGTTATGTCAAAAGTTTTCATGCATATGAGTATGCTGCTTCTCTAACTATAATTTCAAAACAACAACAAAACCAGTAACTGTGCTATAAATTATAAAACATCCCTTGTACCCTTACGTTTCTGCAAAATATTCTCCACTGCACCAGAACAGCCACCGCAGGTCATCTCCACATTATACACATAGGTCTGAAACAATATATGTTGAGACTTAAATATTATACTTGTGACAAACAGTCAATGAGGAAAGAACAATTAATGACTGAAATCATGCATGCCGCACACTGAGAGGACCTATATATCAGATTGGTCCTTCTAGGAGCTGTCTGATCAGGGTTTTCTACATCTGCCCATGTTTAAACTCAGTGTCTACATTATATGTAAGGCAAATAAAACCATTATTTAAAAATATGAATATAGTATCTGACACGTTGTGATGAAATGGACTCATGCATTATATATTATAATATGCCAAGCTTTACTTATTGTATTTCATAACCTAAAACTACCATGTGGAATGTTAAATTTAAAATATATTCTGGTTCTTAGTTATGAGCAACTTACTGTTTAACGAAAGAAATCTGTCAAATATAAATGGTCCAGGCTTACACAATGTCAGTGTACTGTAGTTAACAGGTCTGGTCAGTTGTTTTTTGTTTTTTTTTCAAACCCAGAAATTATAAAAAAGAAAATCCTATTTTGAAAGTAATAATTCTAAAGAAAAAATTATCTCGGTGCCATATTTGGCCCCGCATATTTTAAATTCCTTATAGATCTATGTACTGCAGTACCGAAAAAAGTCATGATAAGATACCATGGTCAAAGTAATGACACTTACCTTGTCCTTCGGCATTTTGAGTTTAAAAGAGAGCTGTCTACTTTACTACACGTTCGATCGAGTATACACAAAACACACCTTGTTGATGACGTTTCTTTTAATATCCTTCCTCGTTAACTTCCGTGAACCGTCCCGGAAAAAATCAACGAAGATAATTTCAATATAAAAGAATCCAAGTAAAAAGTTATGAAAATTTATTATTAAATAGTATTTGTTTACATTTTTTTAATTTTCAAAGTCTAAGAAAACTAAAAAAAAAAATCAAATAAAAAATATCAATCCGATTTCGTTTAAATCGTTGATACTTGAAGTGGATTGTACTTTCGGATCATCACAAGGACGTGAGTAATACTATTATAGAAGGAACTATAGAAAGGTAACAATGTGTTCGGTGCTTTACCTTTGCTCAGTGTTGTTTTATGTTTATCAAACATCTATATCATATTTGACATAAACTATAATTATTTGTCTATATTTTTCCTTAAGGTTTAGGTATTTGTCAATAACTAAGTCCTATTGTCTACAAGTTGTAGGAATACTGTAGTATTCTGTGTATATATCATGTCATTCGACAGTAATCGTATTCAGAATTTCAGACAACATCATTCTTTCTAATTTGTACAGATTGTTAGCCAGTTCCGACGCACTTTCCAGATTATCTATAGTAAATATATTGAAACAGGAAAGTTTCAAATGAAATCTTTCATCATGGTTTGCATGTTTTATCTGTTTACATTAGCTGCAGTTTTCCAGTTCAAGCAGCTTCATGGTTCTGGTGGATATTGTAAATTTAGCCCTTCATGGTAAGGGAAAAATCATGTCAACATACACTGAGGTTTTCACTTATTTTGATTTCCAAGAAAACAATGTTAAAAAGGCCTGGTTATCGCCTTTTCAAGATATGGCCCCCTAGCAAACCTCATTAACGTTGGACCTAGAATATACAAGTGTCCGTGATGAAAATTCAGCCTTAGTATATGGATTCCATCCCTGTAAACTGTCCCTCCTGAAATGAGGCAACTTGTACCAGATACAAGGTGTTTTCATAAATGGATTATTCACCCTGGCCGATGATACATGACATATAGGCAAACTTGTTTCATGAGTCCTCTGGAACTGGCTAAATGCACCATTATAATTAAGTTTCAATGTCCTTTTAAACAGCCTGGCTCATAGAATGAAATTCTAGGCATGTGTTGTTTAGACACTTATTACAATGCCTGGATCATTAGTCTTTGTAGACAAATAGAAAGTGAAGAAAAAAAAATTAATTGCATAAAATTGGCAAATATAATCACCTTGCAAAACAAATTTACCTATCATTTATCACTGGTGAGTAAGTAAATATATAGGAAAACAAAATGTGAAAGTTTCAGTTTGGAACACCATATTTTAGAGCATGCAGTTACAAGCAGAATACTTTGGAATTGGTGATGTGTCGTAGCTGGCGTAGCAAACAACTGTCCATGTCCTTTCCTTTCAACATTTTCCTTTGAGAAAATAATGTTAAAAAATCTGTGATGTCATAACAGGTTAATTATATAATAGACAAAATTCAAAAGGTCAAGGCTTTCAAGTTATTACAGATTTATATAATTTAGTTAAGAGAACATATTTAAGAGAATTTTCTTTAAAAATTGTGGCCTATTCGGGTCTCAAACCAAAGGCCTCTGCTGTACCATGCCAGCAATATGTCCAGGACTGCTGAGCTTCTTAGCCAAACAATTCAAAGTGTTCATGACTGCAGATCTGAAGGTTGTGAGTTTGAGTACCATTTGCTGCAAGAATGTCCATGAAAGCACAAGGATTTTTCATGTTCATGCATAACATACTGGCAGAACCCCAGAACTGTGAAAAGAAATTAGTAAAACTTGTTTCCCAATACAGAAGTAATGTAAAATAAATAAGTTTAAACTAAATTATAAGATGGTAAAATTAGCCTGTATGAGTTGGATGTATTTGTATGTACATGTATTTGAGTTGAATTCAAGCAAATATATCACCAGATATCACTGTAATACAGGGGTTTTCTTAAGTGGACGCCCGCTTGCCCGTGCCGGGTTAAAATCACTGCGGGCAAGTGATTTTTCAAAGAAGATAGCCCCGCGGGCATGTTTCTTTATGTAAATGAAATCTTTCGTTTTTTTTATTTTCTATAGTATATCAGGGGTAAAATGCTTGCAAATTGTGTTTGATACATATTAACTAAAATTCACCTTAATATTACACATATTTAGTTTAAAACATTAACAAAAACCAACTAACTTTAAGATTGGGCAACCTGTTTTCACTTGGGGCTAGTAGTTGTTCAAAGTAACTTGCCCCCTGGACAAGTGAAAGTCAAATCCTTAAGTAAACCCCTGTAATATCTCTTAATTGAATTAGGTTTTGCTGTCGTGTGTTTGAAAAGATAAATTTCTTTTATGTAATATTAATATTGACCTATTACTATTTAAGTTAAGAGCTATTAAGCTGATAAGGAATAACATATATGACCAGTTAAAAATAACCAGCAGGCTGATTAGGATAAGGTTTTGCAAATACCCATCAGTACTTTGAATGTGAGGAAAATTGCTTTCAGCCTTAGTGAGCATGTTGTGTTAACCCTTTACTTCATGAATATTCATGTACAAATTTATGACTTTTTGAATATTTATTAACTTTAAATGGTATATGAAACAGCTGATTTTTCTTTGCTCTGCAGACTGTGTAAAATCTGAGCTACAATATTCTATAAGCAAACAGAGGAGACCCTGATCAGACAGTCCTTTAGTAGCTTTCTGATTTGGGTCTGCTCTGTTTGCTGATGAGTCAAAATGAGTCTATATGAAGTAAAGGATTAAACTTTGATGTAAAGAGTTAATGTAGTATAGTGTTAATTGGTTATGTTTTATTTTTCTATAAATAGAAGGATGCTGGTCTTGCTTGGACTAGTAACGACAGCGTTGATTGGGTCAGGCT
>CM037777.1:61917316-61944923 GCA_021229015.1 Solen grandis
TTGTCATTTGCATCTCCTTGCAGGATGGATGAAGAGATATGTCATGGGATGGGACTGTCAAACGTGTGGTATAGACCACAATATGTGATGGGACTGTACAACATGTGGTATGGACCACAATTAAAAAGAAACAAAACGGCCCTTTTCAGGGCCAACCCAAATGTCTCGAAAGGACATTTTACAATTGTCATTTTTACAATTTTACATAAATCTGTTTTCATATATAGTACCATTCGGTACTATAGATTCTGTTTTCATATAGAGTACCATTCGGTACTATAGATTTGGTACCATAAGTACCAAAAAAAATAAAAATTTATGGTACCACGGTACCATAAAAAAAATAATTTATGGTACCTTGGTACCATAGTGCCACCCTATACTACTCACATGTTTTCCTGTTGTATCAACTAACTTGTTTCGAAATTGTATTTACCTTTACTTTCCCTCTCTTTTTCTTCTTTTTGATAGAAAGAAAAATGATAACACGAGAGAGTTATACTCGTGACTAATGACTTGACTAATGAAAAGCATCTATCAATTGAATATATAAACTATGTATGTAATTGAAATGGAAATAATAAATAAATGAAAAAAAGTCTGAGGGCAGACACAGCTTACATCTTACCCCGACACATAATTACCCGTAAGAAATTTTGCGCCCCAGCAAATGTGTGACTGTCTGTTGTAAAAACAATATGTAATATACCCCAAAAGTTTCAACTACATTGAGTTCTGTAAAAAGCAAAACAGTAAAATGTATTTTTCTTTTTATTTTGCATGGCATGATTAATATTCATGAGTTTAAAAAAAAATCAGGAAGTTTAAAGCAATGGCTAAGCTCCATTTGAGTATCATTGTGATTTTTATCACAAAGAAGAGGTCATTTAGATGGTAAGGATAGTGTCTATTTAACTAATGATAAAGGGAAATGTTACCATGGGAGCACTGTACGGTATATGAGAGATGAAGGGCGCTATATTTATTACTGGAAGTCGAGGCTGCTATTCTAGCCTCTTACCAAAAGGAATGCCCTTTTAACATGACAATTTACTCTCCCTATTTACACATGAAAAACACTCAGTTGTAAACATTTTCGAGTCGACCAAGAATGAAGAGAATGCGAGTGTTTATTTATATAAAGCGTATTCCATTCTCTGATCTTAGAAGCAGTATAATTTAAAACTAAGGGTATAACGATGTCTCCGGGGTGCACCGGGCTATTATGCAAAAGGTCTTGAATTGGAAACCCAACATTTGCCAAAGTCTAGTTTTAATTTTTTGTATCCATTACATTTCTTTTTTTCTTTTTTCTTCACCTGATTAGCACTTTAACGGCTCATGAATTTATCGACAAAAAACATGTCCTCGTATTTTTCAAACCACATACAATATAGTATTTTAAACATCTCCCAGTTAACCTCTCAATTCAATACCATATAGTATTTTAAACATCTCCAAGTTAACCTATATAGTATTTTAAACATTCCCCACTTACTCTCACAATTCAATACCATATAGTATTTTAAACATCTCCCAGTTAACCTCTCAATTCAATACCATATAGTATTTTAAACATCTCCAAGTTAACCTATATAGTATTTTAAACATTTCCCACTTACTCTCACAATTCAATACCATATAGTATTTTAAACATTTCCCAGTTAACCTCTCAATTCAACTTCATTAAATGAAGCTTTTAGTTGGATTGAACTGTATTACAAAAAATAGTTTGTAGCTTATTTAGTGTGCGCAAGCTAACGCTTTATAATTTGTCTTCTTGCTCGTCGCACTTTTGATTACAAAAATACTTATTGCATGTTTTATATTTAATAAGATTTGTATTTTTAATAAACAGATTTTCTTTTTAAAGATACCGTGCTCCTTGTTATTAATTGAGTTTAGACGAATCAATACAATTCAAAGCAACGATAGTATGAGTCGAACCCATAGCGGCAAAGAGAAAAGGAAGGCTAAGTCAATATCTTTACCCGCTCGGCCACGCAGCCCCTCTTTGTTCTTGGTATCAGCTTAAGATTGTGAGTGAGATTGTTCCTATCATATAAACCCGTTTCTCAATTAACAAAGGCTGAAACTATCAGTCTCATACCGTGAGAATATTGACAAACCTCACATGTATTTCAGTAGACAAAGACAAAATATCGCTTGAAATTAATTTTAGGATTTTAAACACGCAAAAGTTAAATTTTGGACGTACGGTTTTGAAAAAGGTGTTTGATTTGTTGTTGTTGTTTGTGACGTAGTCACACACAGCTATTTATCCTATATTCTGAGGGTCCGTTTTCTACATTTAAAACCAAACAACCTCTTAATTTTGTATGAATGATCGAACGATTTAACAGAATTCTACAACACAAGTATACTGAGATTCAGCCAAAGCCTAGAAAACTCAATTTTGTAGTTAAAAAATGTAAACTTACGGGACACAATAATTGTATGTAGCAGAAATGTAGCAGAAAATGCACAAAATAACTAGTTTTCCTATGATGAGTATATTTTATTTCGATGTAAAGGTGGCTCGTGCCTGAATCTTGATGGTTATTTGATTATAATGGTCCATATGAAAAGCTTGAATTCCGATAAAAATCCGTATAACTGACCATAAATCACATCAATCTATCTCAGAAACATCAAAGATATCTTCGGGGGTTATTTGTCGACATAAAGAATGGCTGATACACAGGTGTATATCTGCTGTCCAAAGTTACTACGGGTACAGTAGAGAGTCACTGATTTTCATATATAAATAGGAACTGTGCCTTGGCTCGGTAGTACAAATCAAAGCGCTGATAGTGCTTAGAGAACACCATTGTCGCATTTCTTTTGTATATCACAGTAAATATAATAACTGGGGGTCACACTTTCGCGCAATGCCAATAGCCCCGCTTTGGCGTTGCGTTAACATGGTCATTACAAAAAAAAAATATTAATAAAAAAATAAATAAAGATGAACGCACCATTTGTTTCAACAAACTGTAAAAAACTTGCACTTCGCCATTCTTACTCTCCTTATTTATACAACCGACAATGAACAATCGTTAATTATTTAATACAAGTTTGATATTTGGCAAAAACTAAGTTACCCTGTATATCTGCAGCTCGTCAAACCATCTTCCACTTGAGACACACACAACTTCAGTGCCTTCAGCGCTCTATATAAATATTAGAATTAGCTGAGCCGTGAATTCGTACGAAAATCTCTTGGCTGCCGCTGCCTCCGCACGAAGGTCGCACGGAAATGTGCGATACGCATCGCAGATCAAACGTAAACTTACACTAAGCACTGCTACAATACTTGCACGTCTATCAAAAGTCAAGCATCTTTAATAATATTTGCTTATATACATTGTTATCACCTACGTAGACACCTACGGTGTCCGAAAATTCCGGAAACAATGCTATCTTACTGTGCCAGTAGCACCCTACAAACTGTATTTGGTGGATATGCCCCCTCCGCCCCCCCCCCCCCCCCCACCCACACAAACTGTATGCACCCTCGCGATTTATATTAGATTCTAAACGGTTACTTTTCACAGTATACAGTGGGGCAACGTTAATTTGTTTTGCTGAACATTAACAGTTTTGTCTAAAAACATGCAAAAGTTTTCTATGTTATTATTGTTTTGCAAGTAGAGTGGTACATATATTGTGATTAATGCAGAGTCTACCTTGCTTTACCACATAATCCAAGGAAATGATCCCTAAAACCCGTAAAAAGAACGATTTTGAGAATATCTGTCTCGGGAATGCTTCTAAGATCGTAAAAACAACGTCAACCAAGGTCACGATATGAGTCATTATGTTACGATACATTTGTTACGTTACGATTCGTATCGCGATGCACTTGTTACGTTACGATACGTAATCGCGATATGTTATGTTACGATAGGCATCACGACACATGTGTCAATTTACCATACGTATCGCGATACATGTGTCACATAACGATACATATCCAGGTGCATTTTTAAACACTAAATGTTCCATAGGTATAAAATCTATATATCTTATTTTTTTAATATTTATATCATGAATTTCTCAAACAAGCATTAATCTGCATAACGTATAAAATAATCATATGCATTAAAACGTATGTCTATTTGTATAATTATTATGATATTGTTCGGGTTAGTTGTCAGACGAAGAGTTCTTTTTGTTTTCAAATCTTTATCTGGTCTCGCCGAGGACCCCCATGTTCAGAACTATACCTCTATCTATGCCTCTGTCTATACCTCTAAGTATACCAATAGCTATACATCTATCTGTATCGCTATCTATAGCTCTAACTATACCTCTATCTATATCTCTATCTATATCTCTAAAGATATCTTTTACTATACCTCTAAATAGACCTCTATTTATACATCTCACATTACCTCTATAGATACCTCCAACTATACTTTCACTATACCTCTATCTATACTCCTAGCTATACCTATCACTTTACCTCTATCGATACTTCTAACTATATCTTTCACATTACCTCTATCTATGCATCTAGTTATACCTCTAACTATACCTCTATCTATACCTCTGATTTATCTTTTACTATACCTCTATCTATACCTCTAGCTATACCTTTCACGATACCTCTATCTATACCTCTAACTATAAATCTATCTTATCTCTATATAAACATCTAACTATACCTCTTTCTATAGCTCTAGCTATACCTATAACTATACCTCTATCGATACTTCTAACTATATCTTTCACATTACCTCTATCTATGCATCTAGTTATACCTCTAACTATACCTCTATCTATACCTCTGATTTATCTTTTACTATACCTCTATCTATACCTCTAGCTATACCTTTCACGATACTCTCACTATAAATCTATCTTACCTCTATATAAACATCTAACTATACCTCTTTCTATAGCTCTAGCTATACCTATAACTATACCTCTATCGATACCATTAACTATATATTTACTATTTCTAACATTTTAGCACATTTCCAATGCCTTTAAGTTTTCAAAGCGGCGTGAGATGGCAAGAAAATGTGATATTTTTTGTGAAGATGGAGCTGTCTTCACAGCGACTAGTGCGTTGCTAAGGAGCTTCCATGGTGTTCTATTGCGTTCCTATTGAGTTTTAATTGGAGTTTGTCTGTGCTCGCACGGCGTATTATTGCGTGCATGCGCTTTCATGGCGCTCAAACACAAAATATAAGCGCTGTAGTAACAGAGTAACGCCGTGCGTTCTCCGTGCCGGGCACGTCTAAATAAACTTTTATTTCAATACTGTAAATGCTCAACGGTAAGAGCAACATAAAGTATAATAAATTACAACTGATCAAATAATCAACTTGCGTCGATGGCAATCTATCGGTGAATGATTATTAATGAAGTCGGATGCGTATGAGTGGGAAAAGGGGAAAAAAGGGCAGGGCCAACTAATTTTGAAAATAAAAAAAATACTTTGTTTTCATGGTGGAGTTTTATCAAATAATTAAAATACTGCTTTATAGAGTATATTAACAAAACACACTCATGTTTTTTTATAAGATTAATGACCCCCTGTTTTTCTTTCATATTTAATTAAAGCAGATAATATGCCATCAATATACAAAAAAAAAAATCAGGAAATTATCATTGATTTGAAAGAAAAAAAAATCGCCATTAAGACCCAATTTCCGCTGGCAAAGACACATTGTGTACCTTTTACATTACAGGTTTAAATCGTATGTAATATAAAATATTACTAGAAAACTTTTATGTCGGTTAATTTAGAAACATGCTAACATGCTTAGACTACACTACTAGTAACAACACAAAATGAGTACAAATAAGCAAGATGAAAAAAGTGATGAAGACACACGAAAAAGAGGAAGAGATGAACTGAGTAGTATCAGTGAGCTTGAAAGTAGTATTACTGAAGATACATCAACCAAAAATGTGAAAAGCAAGAAAAAGAAGAAAAAAACTGATAGCAGTGAAAATGAAAGTGAAGAAAAAGAAAAAAAAGATGACATAAGTATTGCAGAATGCTTAAAAAGGCTGGAAGAAAAAATAACAAGTTCAGAAAATAATCTTCAAGGAAAAATTAAAAAAATGATAGTGGAGATGAAAAAAGAAATATTAACCTCCGTAGAACAGAAAATGGACATACTGGAAGGAAAATTATATGACAGAGAAATAGAAATTGACAATATGAAAAAAGAAATAACAACACTACAAGAGAACATAAACACAGAAAGAGAGGAAAATAAACGCTTAAGAAAGGAAATTGATAAAGAAAAACAACAAAATAAATTAAAAATTAATGATTTAGAACAGTATGGACGAAGAAACAACTTAAGAATAGATGGGATTAAATACAATGAAAAAGAAAACTCAGATGAAACAACAAAAATCGTCCTTAAAACATTAAATAGTAAAATAAGCAACCTGAAACTGAGTGAAAATGATGTCGATTCCTGCCACAGGATTGGTGAATGCAAAGATGGAAAAAAACAAATCATAATCAAATTTATATCACGCCAGACGAGAAACAAAGTGGTAAGAGCCAGAAAGTGTTTTCGTGAAGACTCTATTTTCATAAACGAAGACCTGACAAAAAAAAAACAGAGACTGTGCTGATGGCCGTAAAAAGAAAGATGAAAGATGAAATTCAATCTGTGTGGACGAGAGACTGTAAAATATCATACAGAAACAGGTATGGAGCCGTACACCAGGTGCGAGCCCAGGACTATCAGACATGGCTGGACCTTCCCTGGCCAGCAAAATGACTACCCCAAGTAACTGTCACTTAACTTTTGATAAATTATTTCCTCTTATAGTAAATCCAGCATAATAATATTTTACAAGCCACACAACATTGCTTGTAGCATATATCACTATTAATAGATAGGAACATAGTGTTCACTGAGTAGGAAACGTAAACTGCATTGGCGTAATCAAGAATGTAAATGTAAGTAAAACATGATAAAATAAATAAATGTGTGTACTGAATACAGAAATAAGCCCTAAGATGGATGCATGTAAATGTATGAATATTTTGATGCATATGTGGGGATATAACATAAGTATGTATGTATGTATGTGTGTAGGTGAGTATGTGTATATATGTATGTTGGTTCATATATGTGCTATGTTTTTGAGGGTATAACCATATAATGCCACTGTACATACGTGTATAAGGGAAATGTCACTAACAATGATATTTTCATTTAGAAGTAATTGAATTATGGTTAAAAGCATACAAAAACTGTAAGAGAAATATATGAGAATTCAAAGAGAAAATATAAGAAACAAAATGAATAAAGACTGAACTTTAAATGACTCTTATGGTTATTAAAAGAATGATATACATGCATAGGTTATGTTCTTGCAATGTGTTTATGATTTGTGACAGATATATATGAATAGTTATACCTGTCAACCACATGGTTGCTTGGAAAATGGATTATACAAAGGAAGTTATACATGTTTTGAGTGTATACTAAATGTGTACATGGGTATACATTAAGATAGCAAAGAAAACATCAATGAATTACAAAAATATGGAACATTGATACATGTATATATATATGTGTGTGTGTGTATGTGTATGTATGTATGTATGTATGTATGTGTATGTATGTATGTGTATGTGAGTATATGTATGTGTAATATGTATGATAGAATGTGTGTGTAGATGAATACCAAAAAAAAATGTTGTTTGCTTAAAAAACATGAAAATGTAGACTGATAATAAAAAAACATATTTATGATTAGCAATATAATAAAATGAATATAGATTTGAGCAATAGATATATAGACATTTATGTATCATTGTATATTAAAATCAAAATGAAAGAATATACTTTCATGAGTATACTAGACAACTGTGTATGTGTAATATGAATAATAGAAAGAGAAAATGGTTATAAAAAAAAAAATACAATGATTGTTGAAAATAATGGATATGTAAGTATGATTGATCATAAATAATTTAAAAAATCAAATTGTATTGAATATTGTTAAAAAAAATTATGAATTATCAAAATGCCTCCTTGTATTTATGAATAGGATAATGTATAAGCCTAAGTTTATTCTTCTTATACCCTACAATTTTAAGCACATTATGATTAAAAGATATGGTTTTTTGAAACAAATATATGTTCAATGAATGTTAGGGGTATAGGCAATGATAAGAAAAGAAAACAAATATTTGAGTGGCTACAAAGCAAGAAATACTCAATTTGCTTCTTACAGGAAACACATACTTCAAATGAAACTAAAACACAATGGATCAAAGAATGGGAAGGTAAATCATTTTCAGTGGAATAAAATCAAATGCTGAAGGCGTTGCAATACTAATAAATAATACTGTTGTAACATTAATAAATATATATGGTCCAAATAAAGATGAAACAAAAATATTTGAAAGGCTGCAGAAATATATTGGGGAAAATAATGAAAAAACTTTTATAGTTGGTGGGGACTTTAACACTGTTATCAATGTAAATTATGATAAAATAAATAGTACTACTAATAGTCATATCAAATGTAGGAACATCATAACAAATATCATAAAATTTAATTAATGATATTTGGAGAAGTCAACCAGAAAAAAAAAATTAAAGGAAGGAATTGGAAATAAATATTTTTTAATATCAGAAAATATTTGTAATCTTGTGAAAACATGTACTATTAAACCTGGTTATAGAACAGACCACTCAATTGTTAATCTACAAATAGATTTTCTTTATCAAAATCGAGGCAAAGGATATTTCAAAATGAATAATAACTTATTAAGAATAAATGAATATCAAGATATAATACAAAAAAGTATTAAAGATATAGTTGACTTGAATGCAAATGCAAAACCAGATACACTATGGGAAATAATAAAAGGGTCCATCAGAAATAAAACAATCAAGTTTGCTTCAAAACACAAAAAGGAAAATACTGAATTGGAAAAAAAACTAATAAGAGAAATAAAAAGGAAAAAAATAATAATGAAACAAACGACAGATACCATAAATTATTAAATATAAAAAAAGAACAATTAAATGAGCAAAAGCAAATATCATTGAAAATAATGAAAAAAATAGTAAATATTTTGCGAGCATGGAAAAAAAACAAGCAGAGAAAAAACACATTAGACAACTTAATATCAAGAAAACAATAGTAAATGATTCAAATAGAATTCTTGAAGAAGAAAAATGTTATTTGGTTAAACCACCTTTGAATTCTAATGTAGATTTTTTCAATACTATTTCAAATGAACTTTCAGAAGATGAAAAACAAAAATGCGAAGGAATTTTAACCGAATATGAATGTCTTCAGGCATTAAAAGAAATGGAGAATAACAAAAGTCCAGGATCTGATGGAATTACGACAGAATTTTATAAATTTTTTTGGAAAGACATCAGTAAATATTTAATTGAATCGTTGAATTTTTCATTTCAAAAAGGAATGCTAACTGATTTACAACGTCAAAGCATCATAACATTAATTCCAAAACAAAATAAAGACTTGACAAATTTATCCAACTGGAGACCGCTAAGTTTACTAAATATTGATTACAAAATTGCAACTAAATCAATAGCAAATAGAATGAAAAAAGTACTAAATAAAATTATTTCGCAATCTCAAACAGGATTTATGAAAAATCAATATATTGGAGAGAATGTTCGTTTGATTCTCGAAGTATTAGACTATTTAAACAATGAAAATAAACCAGGATTATTATTTTTCAGATGCCTAAAACAGTTTAATTTTGGAGATACTTTAATAAAATGGGTAAGAGTATTTTATAACAATATTAACAGTATAATTATAAATAATGGACACTTAAGTGAAAGTTTTTCAGTACAAAGAGGAGTAAGACAAGGATGTCCTCTGTCATCGACATTATTTTTAATTTGCATAGAAATACTAGCAAATTATATAGAAAAGGATAAAGAAATAATTGGAATTAAAATAAATAATACTGAAATCAAACAAACACTTTTTGCTGATGATGCAACCTTTTTTAATAATGGATCTGAACAGTCATTAAAGAGACTTGTTCACGTCATAACAAATTTCGGATATTTATCTGGTCTAAATCTAAATAATTCAAAATGTACAATACTGAAATCGGGGTCATTGAAAAATAAAAATTTAAACTATTGTAAAGACAAAAAATTTAATTACACATCTACATCTGCAAAAACATAAGGAATAACCTTTTTTAATGAAAAACACAAAAATATGATATATAACATAGAACAAAAAATCGAAGAATTTCAAAATTGTTTAAAACGATGGCAACACAGAAAACTAACATTGATTGGTAAGATCACTGTTATAAAAACTTTTGCACTCCCAAAACTTATATACCCATTTACAGTGCTACCAAATCCATCATGTAAAACAATTCAAGATATAAATAGGTACATGTTCAACTTTATATGGGATAATAAACCAGATAAAGTAAAACGAGATATTTTATATTTACAACATAAAAATGGGGGATTAAAACTTACTAATATAAACCTTTTTTTAAATTCCATTAAATCATGATGGGTTCAAAGAATAATGAACAATGATAATAAAGGGCAATGGAAAACATTTTATGAATGTATAATTGATAAATATGGAGGTAAAATGCTATTTGAGTGCAACTTGAAAAACTATGACATTGATAATTTTTTAAAGACATTTTATATTCTTGGAATAACATAAAAGAATATTATGAAACTAAGTATGATATCAAACAAAACATCATTTGGAATAATTCTAACATTAGAGTAAATAACAAAACTTTTTTTTTTATCAAAAATGGTATGATAAAGGAATAGTATACATTGATCACCTAATAGATTTTCGAAAAAAGAAATATTACACATTTGATCAGTTTCAAAATATCTATGGAATTGATAAATCTGATTATCTCAAATACTACACACTAATTAAAAGTATTCCAGTGGGGATGACGGAAATCTTAAAGGAATGTACATTGACAAAACATAGAAAACAAACTTTAAAAGATATTATAGAGAAAAAGAAGTCCTAATAAATTTCTATATAATATTCAAATTGATAATATCAGAGACAAAATGGTGCAATATATTAAATGATGATAACATTGATTGGGAAATGGTATATACATATATATAAAATGAAAAACTTTTAAAACCGATTGAAGTAGAACAACATATAGCTCAAATGCATAATAATTTGAATATGTTCAATAACAAATGGAAACCTTTTCTCTAATATTCATCTCATCTCATTTTACATAATATAGAATATTATTGGTATATAGAAAAAACCACATATTGTATTATTATTAATTTTTTTTAATATATACTTAGAGACATTTATTTAAAGATATTATTTGCATTACCTTTCACCTTTTTTTTTCTTTCATTTTCATTTTTTTTCCTTCTTTGATTTCATTTTTTTTTTTTGATTTCTATCCATTTCTATTATTGAAAAATCTTTCCTATTCTCTATAATATAATTCTATTTTTTTCTCTCTAAAATTTTCCATGAAATTGCATTACATATTTACTGAACTTGTGTATGTTTACTTTGTAATAGATTAATGATATAATTGAAATATGTGTATGTAACTGATTGGAAATAATAAATAAATGAAAGAAAAAAAAACATGCTTATCCTTTTAAATGAAATCAAACACGGCAAAAAGATGCAAACAATACTTGGCAAGTGTATGATTCGAACTCGGTACTTCTTATATGCCAGTCATTGCTCTACCAAATTCATCACCGTCTTTGTTTACTATGTTTACATACAGAATGGTTAGTTGAATAGATGTGAAAGCAGTTTATGAGATCATATGGACTCATGTGAGGTTATTTAATCGTTCCTGTATGTGCTACTGTATTTATTTTTGTCACTACAAGATACGAGGGGCATATTTGAATTAGTGGCAATAACTCAATTTAACCATGATTTCCACGTGAAAGTACATGTATAATATACCGTTGGAGAGATTATTGATTTTTCTTACAAACAGTCTAGTTCCGCATGATTTGCACGTGGAATAAAATTTAGCAGGTCATTTAAATACATGTGTTTTTTTTATACTGGTTGTAAACATGGCTGAGTTGCATTGTGATTTAAGAGAGGAGCAAAGAGCTTATTGAAAAAGTAGTATAATGAAAAACAAAGAAGAATAAATTATCGATGCAGTTATTATACAGCTTTATTTTACCCATTGCAAATCCATTCATGATGCTCGAGTAAGAGGAGATAATCACTGCATAAGTATTTGCTGTTGCGGTAAATTCACATACACAGTTATCACACTTTTGATACATACTCAACATATAAATGTTTCTCTCCACAATACGTGTGAGATTGAGGTAAATGCATGAGCCTGGGAAAAAACAAGGAGCAATCATTTTATAATCCAATTTATTATATGATTATTTTCTTTGCAGTTTTAAATGTTGCACAAAGTTTGGTCCAAATATAATTAATCAACTACATATTATTTTCTTCAAAATTTGACCCAACAAAACGAGACAAGAGTGACAAACTTAATTTCTGTGTCGTATGAACAAAATATATCGATTACATGAGGAGCTTATCGCTTTAAATTTCGGTACCATCTAGTTAGCATATCTGAATAAAAATCGAGACAAGCGGTTAAATAGTATTTGACACATCTCACTGAAATGTTTAAACCTTTAATATATAAGTTTGTCTTTGTGTCCATATAACATTCAATAATAAAGCAAGTATACGTATAGTTATCTCTGAGTTTTTTTTTATATCTAATACAGTATTAAATCATGTACGCATATATGTATGCATATATTATTCCACCTACTTGAACTTTCAAAATTGTGTAGAAGCCTGAACGGATTCGGAAAAAAAAAGAAATCGTTTTATGATTCGAAAGAACTACCTCAGTTACCACAAGCTTCTTACAATTACATGGTGTAGGGAAGCATTTATATTAACAAAATCAAATCGAATTTGCCGGGAAAAAACACGGTAAACGACGTAACACGTTATTGTGAAACGACTGACGAAATAATAAATTGTTACATACACTTAAGGACTTTTCTAACTCTTCACGTTTATTTTTTAATATTTCTTTTTTCATTTAAAGCTGCATTTTTATCAGTGTGTGCCTGCTTTCATTTAAAATGATGATAAACATTTTGCCGTGAATAAAGTTGACCGAAAACCAGTCTATCTACGTATTTCGAGATGCACGTGCATTTTGTGTATAAACTTTCAAATTAGATACACATGTGTTGTGTTATGATTTACTTTGCGGAAAAAAGGAAAATAAAGCTATTAATGTTTTATAGTTTCACAAGTCTAATATGCGACGAATGACACCTAACGAACGAGGGCGAGCTGTTGGAATGGTTCAAAGTAGTGTCTCTTACAGAAAAGCAAGTGGTCGTTATTTAAATCATTCTTATTAAAAAAGTAAAATATCATGAGTTTGAAGTCTATGTAAAGTTTGTCCACAAATGTATAAATGGTTCATTTTTTATTATAAAATATGACCTGCAGAGTTGAAAAGTTCTTAAGTGTACGTGGAAATGGTATTGATATATATCCCCTCTACTTTGCGCGTATCACGTAAGGGTAGTTCCATGATCGGTCGACCTTGTGTCACGATAATTTGACTGGGTGTGGTCTGTGGCGTTATATCACAATACCACTGAACAATGTATGTTTTACGTATAAAAAAGTGCCCAGATGAATGACATATGCCGGTGGGAAGGCAAGGCCAATAAAAAATTATAAGCACAACGTTACATGTGAAATTACCGGATTAAATATTACATTGATTCAGAATATATCTAGCAATATACCATACTGGTTTAACCGAATTGAAATTAAAACCATTTTAATCACGTTCTGCGCATCAGTCATATCTGTACATTGTTATTACCCTTAACTGATAGAGATGACTGTAATTACATGCTTTTTCTCTGCTTTCTTGGAAAACAAATGTATTCGATATTATCTGTGACGAAATTTGTTTCATACCGCTCTCCGCGTATATTATGTTATCATCAATTGATCAGCCAAATTACAAACTATATTAATTCATTTTAGTAATGCTCAAAGATCTCCCTTAGTTTAATCCACCCTCGTAACCATTGCAACCAGACCATAGCAATTTACATGTGATAAAATTTACACTTTGTCAAGGAAAATGATAAGTCGGTCCTTTATTATGAAAGAAGAATCCGGTACAATGATTTGACTTCATCCATGCTTAATAGTCTATCAGTATTTCAAGCCAGCTCTGTATCAAAGAAAGGAAAATGCCGATCCGTCTATTTTCTAGTTTTTGCTGACGATAGTCCTGGCTACAGCGAAAGTTCCTGTCTTGTCCATTTAATCAAACCTGAGCTATATTAACTCGATTGAAACGATATACTTGTTGTGGTTGGTAAATTCACCAGCATAGAGGCAAAAAAAGCTAGCAGGCACCGCGACAATGGCCATTTGCACCAACATCATAAAGTGTGTATCTACCTTAGTAAACATTATTTATATTTGAAAATAACTCCGAAAGAAAGTGTAGGGGTAAAAGAAATAAACATGACGTATACAGATGTGTTTATTGGCGTCCTGAACCGGACACACCCGATGAAGAAAAAATGTCAAATTGTAATTCACTGATATATCCCAAAAACTATATATAATCAAATACATTTATTTTTGTTGTTTTTGTTTTATGTCATAAAAAGATGTTTTATTCATTTTTTGTTGTTTATTACTCTGGTTCTTTGATATTGCTTTATCAGATGGTTATGGTCAAGTCCTGACAAATTACATGGATTTCTCTCGACGGAGTGTCGGTACTTTGCGTTTTAAAGGGATATTATTACAATATACTATTCATGGCCATGACATTATATTCCTTCAGAAAATTATAATAATAAAAATTGTTACGGGGCATTTGTCTGAACAAAGGTTGACTTTCGATCACAGGTCTGGCTAGGGAATTCGTGGCCAGCACAATATTTGCAAACCTTCTTCAGTGAACAATTCTAGCAACATCCTCATATTAAGTCTCATCGGTAGAACATTAACTTTGAAAAAATAATTTAAGGTTTGCCTTTATCAAGGTCGCTGTCTTCCTGTTTCTGGTGGTAACGGTCATGGCGACAGATTCTCCGGTAATAGAGCAACGATTTACTGAAAGAATACCCCGAGCGCACTATAGATACCGGGATGGAACCACCGCCGTACAACACCTCATCAGAAAATGTTCATCCAGTAGAACAGCCAGATGACCAGATCAGACCATTGTTTCACAATTATGGATTAGATAAGATCTGCTCAATTAAGTACTTTTTACTGATGAGTCGCATTCATAAATTATATCGTCCTTATCTAGAGCTTATAAAGAACACGTACTTCATTCTATTATAATAGAATCAATCAAAACATACTTAGAGCTGTGTACAATGTATCACTTTCATCTACAGAACATTTAAGTCTACTGTAAGGGGATCAAATATAGCAGGACTGAGTTAGACGGTATGCAGGATGAACTTAGACAATGTCACTTTCCCTTCCAAGTTTAGTTGAGGACGAGAAACACTTATACCTACATTTCTGTTATGAACTAAAGAACGGTTATCGATTTCATGTCTCCATTTGGGAAGAACACTTATCAGCAAAGATATCGATGATAAAAACAAGAACAGGAAGAAAAACAATTACACAGTTTAAAAGAGGTCACACATTTCATCCAGGCAATATGATGTTGGTCCTTCACAGACAGACTTGCTTTCTACTTTATAAATGAAAACAAATAAAAAGAAAGAAAAACAATTCACAAATCATATATAAGGAAATGTCGAAAAGAAATTTCGATTATCTGACTTTTGAGACAAGTGAAAAGGAATTTGGCAAATTAGGTGTATTTAGGATCTCGTAATCTTTTTATGCTAATGCTAGTTGTTAATTCATAGTAATTTGCAGAGGGGTATTAGCGTCCCGGCCCGGAATTAACATGACGCCAAACCATCTCAAAATGAATATGAATATCGGTTTGACTAATGAAAAACTGTACAAATCTCCAATAAACACTTTCAGTAGTCACCTCTAGCAAACATTCTTGGCATGTTTATGGGATATGTAAATTGGAAAGTCGTTTGTTCGATCCCCGTCCGACATATACCGATCAGGTACTGGTATTGTCCCCCTGCTTAACTTTTAGGTGTGTTCAAGGTGTCAAAATAACTTTAATTCGAAAATTATCGAACCAACATTCAACGATACATGCTTGGCTTTCTCGCCAGTAAATTATGAAATGATGATAATTCATTAATGTACATGCGAAATGTACTTATTATTGTTTTACTTTTTACCTTCTGAACTACTGCATAGATAATATAACCAATAAACAAGTATACAGGTAATGTTCTTTACAACACATCTGCTTTGTAACAACTTTTAGGAAAACGCTTAGTTCATTTACGCCCAAAGTGGTCAGGATGGGCTTTAAGGTTAAAAAATGTCCCTCTGTGATACGGGTCAACAATAATGCACATAGAGATAAACATAAATATTAATTTAGCGTTTTCTGATAATCGTCGATATTACCTTCCTTATTTTTGTTTATACTAAACCTACTTTGAGATACAATGCAAGGACAAAGACAATAAGGAAGCCAAAATTGATACTCCAGCCTTAACCTCAAAAATACTTTACACTATATGTATATATATGATATAGGATTTGAAATAACAGGGGCATGTTTCAGCATTGTATTTTACATTAAGTCTTATCAAGTCATGATTTCTAAATCGCCGAGATTTGCCGCAAATAGGTGCCTACAGAGGCTGCAACAAAATTCAGAAATTAGGATGTTGAACATATGTATATCAAAACATTTAAATGTAATGTTACGGACAACTATCAAAGTTAAAGAAGATAATGGTGAATCACTATTCAAGGTATGTTATACACTTGACTAAAATACAAACAAAATTAAGTGCAGTTACTCATTCTTTCCAAAAAAACAAACAAACAAAAAGCAGAAAAACCTCCTATTGGGACCGGAATATGTCTTTAGAGTAGAAAAAATGACTCTTTGTTTTCAATATCATCATAAAATGGATATACATGCTTTTTCTTTTGTTGTTGTTGTTGTTGTTTGTTGTTGTTTTTTTGCACTTGATTAAAAAGGTATACACTGAAATATGTTAACTTCCTCGTGCAACTTTCAATTCTATCCACCCCTTTAATCACTACACATTAGATAATACCCTATGTTTTAACATTAAACTCTTACCTATCTACTGCATAGATGTACTCTTTAAAATCGATCATGAGATATAAATACTTTGATAATATCTTTTGTTTTCCCTGAAATTTAATTTTGTAGATAATGTAAATAAAACAATTTCGTTGGGATAAATATTCGCGAATAAAGGCACCGGGACTCTGATATTAAACTTGACCCCCCCCCAAAAAAAGGGGGGGGGATAGAGAGAAAAAAGTAAATTGCATATATGCATTGATGTCCTAAGATAAACAATTAAACACATATCAGGAAACTGAATTTATGTAATTTTATACTACCCCAATTTTAATAAGCTTCAGTAATATTTTTTTTTTAAACTAACATACGTAAAACGTTTTACAACTGTGTTCTATACGTCTCCTAAAGTTGCTCATGTAAACTTACAGCGACATTATTTGATTTTTACAAATAAAAGACGGAATAAATTACGAAATTAAGTATACATTTTATATGTTTTATGATATATCATTTTTTTTAATGATGATTCATATCAGGCACGCACTTTAAGTGGTCAGCTTGATAAAAAATCAATCTGAAATATTTAATGGTGTTTATCCAATGAAAAATTACCATGCCTCTAAAAAGCCATCCAATCAAGTTACAAGGTCGCTGAACCGTATTAAGACTATATAATACTCGTATAGATAGTAACCTTGTTTATCCACAATTCCGGCATCGTTCCTGAACATCAGCGTACTTATAATAGCTTGAATAAAAAGACACTCACGATTACACTTGAAATAAAACTCTCATTGTGTGAAACTGTTTTGATGACCATTGTGTTCGTATGTGATCAACGGGTATTCTAGAAGGGGACGTAATCAGGGTATAAGTAAGTATTCATTCGTATTATTATGATTTAAAATTGTATTTTTATTAGTAGAAATAGTCAGCAGACACAGATGACACAGATGCCAGGCAAATGTGCGTGTTGGGGTTATGCGACAAAATAATCTTTAATTGTTATATACATGTATATAAAACGATTTGATATTCGATAGAAGACTTCTGAAAACAATATAACTCGTTTCATATTTTTTTATGAAATAAATAAATACTCGTGTGAGATCATCGAGAGAGAGAGAGAGAGAGAGAGAGAGAGAGAGATCGGGGTTGGGATAAGAGACATATAGATGAAGTCAACCATTTATCTCCATAGTCTCAACTTAATTTTACAAAGTTCAAACGCCAGCTCGCGGATATACAGTAAATCTATCTGCATCGTCGTATAAATGGATTTAACTTATTTACACGAATCGCACGCATACATGTTTCAATCTTCCTTCCTTTTATTCGTGTAGAAATAAAACCAAAAAAAAACTTAAAGGCAGACGAATATACATAGAGCAAGTGGACAAACTTTAATCGGCGTTTAATTGTTGTGCCCTGGCAGCAACTAGTATGTTGCTGATTTATTTGAGCGATGTTTGAGCTTCAAATATTGTTTGTTTCCCTTCGGTGATTTTATGTATTCAGGTCCATAGAAGGCTCTCTATTCCCAAACACTTAATGATTGTATTATCTTAATATCAAATATGTTAATTCACAAATACATCTGAAATGATATTTAGGTTGACCTCATAACTTCCACCTATGTGGTACAGACTAAACGGCGATGTCAAGGATTTTGTCGTAACAAACGTTATGATGTAAACCTGTAAACCAAAAAGAAAGCCTTAATAAGTAACGCAATATAACTGCAGTGTTCACATTTTTTTTCGCGGCACACAATACACATTGTTATTGAAATCGGTGACGTTTATATTACATTACAATACTTTACAACTTTATTGCAACAAACTAATTCAGGAACAAAATAATCGCAAATACTTATCTAGAACACAATTATTTATAAATTATCGCTTTAGTATAAAAAAAATTGTGTCCCCACTATTTTATCTCTCCAATTACATAAATCATATATCATCAAATCTTTAGTCCAAAGAGAACACACATTACATGTATTAGTAATGTAAACATAGATTCTCTAAAAAGTAGGAGACAAACTTTTTATATGTTAAAGGGAATTAAAAAAAACAAAAAAAAACGCGGACTGAGAAAAAGTAAAAAGTTTCTTATATCTTTCTCATATTTTTTTTTCTGAAAAATATCACATTTTACATTTACCCATTCTTCTGGTTAACGCGATCCTTCATCTTTATACTAGATACTCAATATGATATTATTCTGGGTTACCTTCATACCTAACGCCATTTAGAGTACATTTCCTAAGACTCAGTAACAACATGTCAACAATTAACGTCTTTTCCCACGATTTAAAGAGTACATATTGTACGATATCGTGTTGTTTCTGTGAAACATGTTTATGAAAGTAAAAACCAGTATAATATAATCAAGCTGAAAACAATGCATTGAACAGTGTAGTTTGTACATTTCATAAACATAACTAAGTCTACTGAACAAAAAAAGAACATAATATCACTCTAGAAACAGCATTAATCTATGAACATCCGTAACATATTTTACGTGGACATCTAGGTGATATAATAAATATGAGTATTGGCATTATATGGCGTCATCATCACCATCATCATCACGCCTAATTTTTTATCACTGAACTCATACTTTACACTAAGCAAATTGATATTATAATACAATTCTGCGTTCAGTGCGACAGCTTTCCCCCTTTTTTATCATACAATCGTTTATAATATTCTATAAAGGTCTAAACAACCGATTTTCCCCTATATTCCCTTATATTCTATAAAAGTCTAAACAACCAATATTCCCCATATTCCATTTCCATATATTCCACAGCTCAAAAAATGTCGATATTATCAGGGTTTTTTTTTTTACTGTAACTCCTCTTTATAGTTTACCTTAAAATAAGCTTTGATCTACTCTGGCTGTAGAGATTGATTATATATATATATTTTGCTCTTAAACACTTAAGGCCATTTCAGCGAGTTACTATTGAAGTTATTTCTTTCTTTTTGTTTGAAGTCTTATTTCATTTAAGTTCCAGGCATTATCAAAGGTATATTGGATACATTTTGAAGGTTCAAAAATTCACGTTTTAGTACTGTGATGCAAAATTTGGCTAGCTTCTTATTAACAAAAGCTATTTTAGTTAAACTACAAACGATGTGAGGTATATATGTGTTAACATTTACAGTAAACCTTCATATTAGTTGATTGAATCTGATAAATTAAAGGAAATTTGTCTGTTGAATAACTATATAGATTTGTATGGGTATGGGTAATTTTTTTGTATGCACTTAGGTCCTGGGATGATATAAATTGTATGCTCGTTTAGTATTTGCATATTTGACAGTATTTTCATCTGAAACTTATACAATACATTATAATCTACAATTTGAAATAAAAAAATGACGTTTTACTTAAGTTAAATCTCTTAAACGGGCATGGTGATCCCTATTTTCAATTATTCCATCATTGAGTTATAGTCTTAATCACTTATATGCATTTTTCCTGTCAGTTTTTGTTACCGTTAAGGTAAGATAATGTATGCATAGGGTATTGACTCTCTAAGAACAGACGGACTTCGGAAATCTGGGGTGATATAACCCATATTGATGTATCGTCATAACAATTGTAAGATGCAGTTTCATGACACAAAACATGAGGGAAAAATAACTATCCAAACAAAACTTCCTTATTTCGAGTTAGCATGAAAAGAAGCATATAATTTGGATACAATTTATTTCCTCTTGGTTAAATGAACGGAAATGATTTCAAAAGCTGAATACAATGATTATAAATAAACAAGTTGAGGAATAAAAAGTGAAGAGAGACGAAGTTTGCTCGCACTAACAACAGCAATCTACGGTGGCATAATGTGACATGGAAGGTATTTTTATATTACGTGCGCACGTAGTAGTTATTACGTGCGCACGTAGTAGTTATTACGTGCGCACGTTGTATCTTTAGATGCGCACGTAGTAGTTTTACACTAATTTGCACTTTTTACAGCTTTAAATTTAAACAAAAATCGCACAGGAATTCCCCAAGATGCCCAGTCCAACCGGAGCTACACCCTTATGACGGCTCTGGCAAAGCGGCAAACTGATTGCATTGTTACTGTTTTCTTAAAATAAAATACGCCCCCGAACTCCTGGATCCGGCTCTGTATGTCACTAGGGATGTTAGAGGGTGTAGGATTACATAAAACAATATTAACATCTGATGAGGTAAATACTAGTAAATGAACCTTTTAATAAAATTACACAAGGAAATGACTTGCATATTGTTGTAATCAGAACAATAAAATTATATGAGACTTTTAATACAACAGACATAATACAATAGTTACAGTCTTAGTTTGCGTGTTGAGACATCTTCATAAGCAACAAGCTGCATGAAAATCTATCCATCTATACAAGTTAAAACACTTTTCACAAATGCTCGAAGAAGAAAAATAGGAAATAGCAGCTTTTGTAAACTAGATTTTACACAACCTACAATCAACTTATAAATGGACGACTTAACACTGTTGTAAGCAAAAATAAGTACATGTATATCAATGGGACTGGTGAAGTAGTAAAACTGTCCCCCCTTTTTTGCATATGATATATTTTCCTGGTATACCTTGCACCATTAAAGTAATAAAAAAGTGGCATCAAGGAGACATGGAAGGTCATTTTAATATCACGCCCAATGCAATAACCACTGTGTTCGCATGCAGTAGCTTTCGCATGTGCAAGCAGTGCTACAATGTTCACATGCAGTAGTTATTGCGTTTGCACGTGGTAAATAAGATTATCGTATGGTTAGACATAGTTATCACTTGTGCAAGTGATAGCAACTGCGTGTGAATCCAAAGGCAAAAATTATATACAATGTATATAAAAAACAGGCAACTGCAAAAGCATGCCGCAGGGATTTGCTTTGGGATATATCTCTCCATGCAAGAATGTGATTGATGGTAATGAATTAAAACCAAGTGGTGGGAGCAATAACTACTGCGTGCGAACGTGATAACTATTACAAATCGTTTTTTTAAAGCCTACATGCGCATGTAATAGCTACTACGTGCGCACGTAATAGCTTCTACGTTCGCACGTAAGCTACTAAGTGCGCACGTATAGCTACTACGTGCGCACGTAATATAAAAATGCCTTTATGTCACGGTGGCAATCAGATAAATCGACATAAATATGTAAATGTACATATACGAGGGAATGTGCTACTTATGTTACCATATCATTCGTCCGACTTTAAAAGCCCGCATTGGTTATATCACTATATATATTGTGTTCCACTAGATTGATTTTTTTTGTTCATTTTTGTTGCTGTTTAAAGTATTTTTTCTAAGATGAAATTGAATACTATAAAATCATTAATTTATGTTGACATTAAATTTCGTTAATTATGTACCTAATGGAATTTAGTAAGTATATTTATCCGTGAATCTATGTTCTAGTTTTCGTGGGAATTAATATTCGTGGATAACGAACATCGACGAAAGTGAGTGTCCCACGAAGAGCAATGATTTCACATTTAGTGATTTTTTTTTAGTTTGCTTGAATACCAGTTTTATGTATGTGCGTAGTTGTTTAAAACTCTTACGGAATGTTGATAGGATCTAATCTTTTGCGAGGTGCAGCAACACGCAGTGTATGAGGAATTTAAATATTTCCTTATTTTGACAAGCTCGTCATTTATGCCCTTGAACTTATTTTTAGATAAAGCCTTCTTTCAGTTAATTACGATTTCACCATTTTAGACGACGTATGCTATATTTTAAAACAAACTTGTACATTCTAATTATAAAATATAACCAGTGTCTTCGTACGCTGTATGTATATGTTGTCATCAAATATTGTTAAAATATTAAGGGAAATTCCCTTGACTCAGAAATTTAATCAGATACGGAACAAACATTTTGACTTAGAAGAATTATCATGTTCGAACAAAAGATAACATAAATTCATATATTCGAATAGAAATCTTGATTGTATACAAAGTAAAACAACCATCATAAATAAACAATAATACATTATATTGTATTATCAATAAAGCCATAAAGAAATAAACCTCAAATATGTCTATTATGTTAATCCTGTCTCATGTAACACAATAGTCAAAACTCAGGGGAACTATAATTGTCATCTTTAAACCGCGAGTGATTTTGTGATAAAGAGACAGTGCTTTGCTTTCCCTATGAATATACCACATAATTATACGTGTTATATCAAAAGGAGTCCTAATTATCAATAACAAATTAATAGTTACAAAGATCATACACAATAAATATCAAATAAAAAACGCGTAGCATAAATTGTTATAAATCCACGTTTTAGACACAATGGCAATACGTTCTTGTGCACTTGTTTACTAATGAATAAATATAGGTACATGCTTCTTCGTTTCTGTCGAGAAAAAATGATATATAATTCAAGTTATAAAGAGTATTGTAGTGACTCTTTACTTTCCAGTAAAATGCATAGCGGCAAACAAATCAGAAGGACCACAGTTGTTGAGATAACTATTGTTATTTTTACTTTTTACTACAATCGAATTGCCCAAAAGGAACAAACACGGTTTATTAGTCTAGAGACAGAGATTATGAACTATCAAACAATTGTCCTTTTTGTTTTCTTGTTTGAGCACTTTAGGCTGCATTATTTTGTATGAATTACTGATGTACAGGATAATACACCGGGTAGTTAATATGTTAATGCAGATAAGGAAATCAGGTTAATTTCCGTTTCAACATATTCAAAATTAGCATATACATGTAAAATACTTTGAATGGTGACGCATTTCTCCTATCAAGGTCCTTGGACTAAACTATAAAGAAAAAAATATGGTATTTTTCTTTACTAGGGTTAAATATCCGGGCCAATAATATTTTAATCATATTCGACTATACAAACAATACATTATGATACATCAGTGCAATAGTTCACCATAGAAAAAAGATGAGCCCAATACACAAAACACATTTGAACGCAAGAAAGTAGTTCCGATGACGTCAGAGTATATAAAATTTCACGAATGAGTATAAAGCTAAAGTTTATTCGATAGGCAGTTTATACCACGATGTGAGTCTGATGATAGGATAAAACACGTTATCATTATTTTAAACCCGAATCATCATTTATGTTGCAAACCTTTGACGCTTTGAACTGATTTGTAAAGTAAGGTGTGTACTCCAGTTAAAGTAGTAGCTTCTTAAGGAGCGTACCGTGTTATATATAAGGCGTTTTTGTGACGATCAAATTCATCTAGACGGTGTTTATGTTTCAGTGGATTGCTTGCAATCTTAAATGTTGTCATCAGCTAGGAATCTAACAGTTTCTCTTGCTCTGGTATCATTTTACGCTCTAATTGGCAAACGCTCGGGTGTGACCAATATCTCACCGTGACAAACCAGTTGTTTAAAATGGTACTGGGGAACGCACCTTATATTGATATTCAGCATATCGGGGTAGTTCTAGGACTGGTTGAACGTGCGCCAGGATAGTTTAACCGGGAATTGTTCCATGGTCTTTGTCGACGGCGTGAACACTCTATCTGCTTCATTTAAAGGATGATCACAAGATGTTTTATGATGTCAAATATACGTTAAGCACAATCAAACAGACAACCCTTAGCGTTGAAAATATAGAAACACGTTTATTTAAAACGTGAAAATACTGAACATATCCTTACACGTTTTCACTTGAAATCAATGTAAAACAATGCTCATGTTCGGTCTTGCATTGTAGAAACAATTGACCCAGCAATCATACATTTGAATAGATATACCTGTCATAACATTATTGCCTGAAATAAATGTAACAAATATACAGGACACACTGCCTACACACCAAAAAATCATGTCTTTAATCCATCTAATCAAGGTACAAGAGATAATGTGGGTAGTTGATTCATATCTGGATGTCAAACTGACAGTCAAATAAATCTGATTCAGAATATCTATCAAAAGAAAAACAACAAATACAAATCGTACTTTATACACCATGCACTAACACCATACTATGTACACGTTTTTTTCTCCTAAATTAACAACAATTGTTAACTTCTAAATAAAGATAGTAATAAAAATACAGATAAAAGTGATATTAAAAATAGACATGCATTCTTTAACACGATAACTCACGTTTGTCCTTTTTACGTTTGTTTTTTCTTTTCTACTACACATTCAGATTCAAGACTTCGTTTTTGTAAAATATAATTTAAAATACATAACCGGTTTGTTTGCAGAGAATTGGCGTGGGTTTTTGTTTCTGTTTAACCGTAATTTTGGTATACCTAAGACACCTATAAGCAAAACATAATCAATATTTCTACAATATTACTTTTGAACGTTCATATGTTATTTCCGCAACAATATTTACTTTTTTGTTGTGCTATACAAGGAAAATATAAAAATAAAAGAAAAGAGGAAAAGCAAAATTTACTGTTTTTATGTTACATAACGGCAAAAATAGTTACAACAAAATAACATATCGAAGGACATAATATCATTTCATAGATCTAACAAGTAAAAGGATTCACCTTTATACAAAATTTACTATTTTGGCAAAGTTTTTGGGCTGTAACATAATGTAAACAAACCTAAGTAACCTAAGTAATTATGAATAGGACAAATAAAGCAATTACTCATTTACTGGAAACTGCACAATAATATAAAATGTCCTATTATACCAGCATATCATTGGGTGTGCATTATGGAACAGACAGTAGGAAAGTGAGTAAGTACAAGATGTCCATCAAGAAATGGGTGTAAAAAAGCT
Source organism: Solen grandis (assembly GCA_021229015.1). Lineage (NCBI taxonomy): Eukaryota > Metazoa > Mollusca > Bivalvia > Adapedonta > Solenidae > Solen > Solen grandis. The sequence goes on from CM037777.1 coordinate 61,943,312, forward strand.
AAAATGTTTGGTAAATTGATCTTAACTCAATTTTAACTCAAAATGTAATTATCTCATACAAGTATGCTCTTATATTGAAAACAAGACATAATGAAATGTTTGACTCTCATATAACAAAACACCTTGCTGTTGTAATAATTATCGATTTCGAGTCACAAATTGTTCACAAACTTTCAAATAAAATACGTTACTAATGTAAACTGTCCGATTCTATTCCGATTTTTTTTTATATGTTTGAATAAATCAGATAAACACAGTAAGGTGATATGTTTTATTGTTATTCGTCATCAAATATTTTGATTCAGGATTAAAATTTATTGGTGAGTTTTTAAAGAAAAGAATGTTGAGTTACATTCTAACTGCATTTGATAAAATAAAAAACAAAATAATAAAAGAAACTGGATCTCAGGAATAAATACATAGTTAATGATGATGACACTTTTTTGAAATTCGATATTTCAAAAAATATTTAAAAAAAAAAAAAAAATGAAATACAAACGGACAGTCTTAGGAGTTCAGTGAACGAATAAAAATGTTCTATGTTTCTGCCTCACCGTGAACTGTATGGTACTGTGTAAACTGTATACCAGTAATACTGTCTGGTCACTGCTCATTCCCGTCAACTGTCTTGGTTTATCGAGAAAAAAATGCTTTCCAATCTTAGTTGTATACTACGTCGTTTGCTATTCTGTTGAAATATAGCATGTGGCATAATAAATACAGAAAAGGGATGTGCCTGATAATTCGATACATTCAGATATGTATATAACTAGGAAATACAACAGGACCCCAATTACTACAAACCTAAAATACTTGTGTTAATAAAAACACTTCTGTGTCCCAATCCATTTCCTTCTAAGGCTATTCTTACCATTATTCGATGTCGGCTTTAGAATTTTAATAGTCGGTGCCATATTTAAAACAAAGACTTAAAAGGCGCGAACGTCTATTAATCATCGAAATGTTTTGAAGACCTGGAGACAAACGTTTTCAATTTGAATTAGTTGTTAACTGAGTGAATGTTTGTGCATTTTATATGTATGCGATATAGTTTAATGTTGCAAAGAAGGTCATTCATATTTGTCATCAAAGAATTATAAGCAAATTCTGTTGCATGTTATCAACTTATAACTATATGTACGTTATAAAATAAATTTCAGTTATAAAATTTCGTTTAAATCCCTATATCACAATAACCTTTAAAATGATATATTACGAGTACAGCATTCAACAAATGTCATGATTTAGATTATTCAATCACGAGCCCTTTTTCCGATTCTGGTTCCCGGTATTTCGAATAGCCGATATTCGACTGAACTACATGTCCAGTAGAAATCTAGTAACGTGCATTACTTGTAAACAAATTAAGCGTTTTCTTCCTGCCAATTGTCCTTCACAGAATTTTATCTTCCTTGAGTTAAAAACTATTATCTCGTCTTAAGTTCTTAACCTTAAAGTACTTGAAATATGAAGTGACATTGAAATTCAAAATAAAAAGGCTGACTGTAATGATGGATTACTTCAGCAGTACTATTTAAAATACTTAAATCAAACTGGGTGGTGAAAATATAATTATACAGACTAAGCAGACTATCTTGTTCATACATGGATA
>CM037777.1:61945023-61995023 GCA_021229015.1 Solen grandis
TTTTGTTAGTTATGTATTTATAGAAAGCATAAGGTTGTTGAATATAATATTTTTTTCAATTTGTTCTCACTGAAGTCATCAGTTTGTGATGATTTATAATGGAGGAACTTTGGCCAGAAGGTTAGAGTTCTTGCACTTTATATACAAAACAATATTTTTCCTTGAAAATCAAAGTTTTCTTTTCCAGAAGGTGGGGTTAATTACCTTACAATTTCTTTATGGAAACTTATGGAAACATTTAAATATCCAAAAGTAAGAATAAACTTTTATCTCCCATATTAATTTTGCAGGTTTGTCAAATATTACCAGAGGTTTCCATACAAAAAAAAAGTTTTGGCAGTGAACTGAACAAAAAGGCTGAACAATATTAATATAATGATAAATAACAAATCCTATCATACTTCATAGAAGATAAGAAGTTATCATTTTCATGATAATAAATTTGGTTTCTCGTACCCTGCTAAATTTCTCAATTGGACTTGTCCTTTCTTTATTTTGGACTTTACCATTAGTTGTTTATGGGGTTCTTGATGGAAATATTTAGCCTGTATAGCAAACAGTGCAAACAGTAATCAGAATGCATGAATGTGCAGGCTGGTCTTGGTCTGTACTGGTGGCAAAGGCAGAGCCACAATTGCCCACAGCATATTGTTAGGGTTACAGTAATGTCACATTGACTTAGGTGAGGTTTGAAAATAAGTATAATATATGGTGACAAATATATAAGTAAAAAAATCAAAAGCATGAGAGAAATAGCATACATTTATTAGAAATATTTTTTATTGTATTTTAAGATTGAATTTCAGTTCACAAATTGTAAGAGAAAATTGAAAATTGCTTTGCAGCATATGAATTAAAATATGATCCTAGACGTAAGGTAAAAGATACAGAACTCCCCAGTATATCAAGGTGGCAATGACAGACAAGCAGCAGGTTAAGAACAAGAGATCAATGCAGTGATAGCGCTGTGCAAGTCTCACCAGATGGTTGTCTGCAATCCTCTGCACATGATGCCTGCACGTAAATTGGTAGAATGATAGATGGTGTGCCGGTCATGCCAAAGGAAGCTGGGACCGGCCCCATCTTGCTCTATCTTAGTCAACCTATCATGTGACAGAGATGTATCATGCCATGTAAAAAAAACAACAGGGAAGGTAGATCATCCAGGGAGAATCCTTCAGGCTGACTGGGTTTGGTATGGTTATCAAAAGGTGTGGAAATTCAGTGATGAATTTACGTGTAGCAGGCATGGTGCTAATTGCTTCTTTATATATATATATATATGTTTGCACCAAGAACTCAATTTGTTTTTGATTACAATGGTCTGTCCATCATTCGTCAGTCGTTCACAATTTGGTGTGTAACCAGGCCTTATAGACATCTACCAAGCTTATTCAAATCATGGCCCTGGGTCAAAATTGGTCCCACCCTAAGAGTAACTTGATTTTTTAGCTATGACCATCAAAATTTGCACCACAGGTTCTGTTTTTGTGTGGAATTATAATTATTTTGATGTACTTCTGCATGGATTTTGTATTCAGTATAAAAGACAATGAAGGCAATATATATTTCTCAGGTGAGTGATTCAGGGCCATCTTGGCCCTCTTGTTACATATTTCCAAGATGCACTGAGAGCAAGCAGGAATTAGATTAGACAAGTCCACTAGACTTTAATGAGTATCCAATCTGGCATTTTGTAAAGGATTTCATGTTTGAGATATGTTTGATCAAATTTAAACAGATTTGTCTTATATTTTTTAAACCAGATAATGATGTCTTTGAACTGAAAGTTAATCTTGACAAATTGATACTAAGCACTGCATCAAGAGATATATTTGAAATTCTTGATTTCTTAGAAACTCTGGTAAAATCAAAACCACATTTTTATGGAAATTGGTCATTCTTGCAATGCTAAATATGATTTCGATGGCATGTTCAAGTTAATTGGGATGGTAATTGCTAGTTTTGGCCTGTGGTAAACTCAGATTATCTCCAAGTTTTTCTACAGTTTGTCTGTAGAAATGTAATAAGTGTGATTTGATCCATGTGACCAACCTAATGAGAAAGTTAGTGTAACATTTATGTCTCATTTATGCCATCTTGCATGGAATTATTCCATAGTTAAGCTAGGTCAGACTGAGAACAATTTTTCTTCAGATCAGGTTTTAGAGAGATTTTCCTCATTTCCAAGGTATGGAGGAGTAGCTATAAAGGCCTAAAAAAAAATTGTGTGTTTCTGGTAACCTGATCCTACCTAGTGAAAACTTGCCGACCCTTAAGCTTTTAGTGGCTTTTTTTGGAACCGCTGAATTTCCTGTTAAGAATTTGTGAATTGTTTATGGTTATGTTGACTACACTTTAATAAAAAAAGTAAAAAATAAAATCAATCCCTACCCAACCAAACTTTTTGAGACCATTGCCCAAAACACATTTTTTTTTTTCCTAACAGTAACCCCTGATCAGCCTAAAAGCAGCTCTTGGCTTTATCTGGCTTTACAATGTTATCTTCCCTATTCTCAGTGGTGTAAATTCCCCACTCGCCATGTATAGAGTGAACATTAGTGTGAAAAAAAGAACATTTCTTTGTATTTTTCTTGATTTTTAGCTCGACTATTCGAAGAATATGAGAGCTATTGTAGTCACCCTGGCGTCGGCGTTGGCGTTGCAGCTTTTGGTTAAAGTTTTGCGTGCAAGTTACTATCAACCTTATATCTCAATAACCGTTTATGGTATTGACTTGAAAGTTTATGAATATGTTCAGGGGCATCAGACAACCAAGGTAGGTAACTCTTGACTGAATTTGATGTGAATTATGGCCCCTTTTTAACTTAGAAATTTTGGTTAAAGTTTTGCATGCAAATTAGAAAATTTGGTTAAAGTTTTGCGTGCAAGCTATTATCTAGTTTGTATCTCAATAACCATTCATGGTATTGACTTGAAAGTTTATGAATATGATAAGGGGCATCAGACAACCAAAATTGGAATATTTAAAATTATGGCCCCTTTTGAACTTAAAAACTTTGGTTAAAGTTTTGCATGCAAGGTACTTTCATGCTAATATCTAAGTATCCAAGCATGTGATTGATTTGAAACATCTTAATACATTTAAGGATATCATACTATCAAGTTAGATAACTTTTGATGGAATATATTACAAATTTTGGCCTCTTTTTTAACTTAAAAATTTGGTTAAATTTTTGCATTCAAGCTACTTTCCAGCTGATATCTCAGAAATTGCTTGTGGAATTGACTAGAAAGTAAAGGAGTGTCTTCAGGGGCATTAGAAAACCATGGAGAATAACTTTTGGACTGAATTTTATGCAAATTATGGCCCTTCTCTAACTTTGAATTTTGGTTAAAGTTTTGCATGCACAGTGTTATTGTGCTTATGTCTCAGTAACTAGGCATGGGATTGATTTTAGACTTCATAAAAATATTCAGGGGTGTCAGACTATCAAGGTATATCATTTTTTACTATTATTATGTACAGGGTATGTAAAGGGCAAGAATTAAAATAGATTTCATTTGATTTACCAACAAGCATTTTGAATAGTCGAGCGTGCTGTCCTCTGACAGCTCTTGTTCTATCTCAAATTTAGGAAGTATGAGGAAGTGCTAGTAATAATATTTATTTTAGGAATTTTACAAAAATAGGTTATTATGCAGGACAATGCAGTTCCTTTATTGTGTCACCTGTTGTAAGTAGTGGTGAAATATAGGGATCACTTTTTCATTTTCTGTCTGTCTGTCTGTCCGTCATGTTTCCGCATGTGACATAGTCATTTTCCAAAGAACACTCATGTAATGCTATATTTTTGATGGCCTTCTCAAGGTACATCATTATATCAGACTTAGGTTGTAGCTGTATGTATATGATATATAATACTGTGATGAGAAAGCTATTGGGTTGTTTATTAAATGATATAACATGTTGTCTATTCTGGAGTTTAGTTAGTAATTTAAACATTTCCCATTTTTTATGTGTATCATTTCCATTTTTTATGTGTAACATCCCCCCCCCTTTTCCCTACCTTTTTTATATGTGTAACATTTCCCATTTTCTTATGTTAAAAAAAGTAAAAAGAAGTCACATACAGAGACACCATTTCTCCATAGCAATTACAGAGACTCAGTTTTCCAGATATATACAAGCACTTACCATACTATTATTCTGTATTGTAGTCATACATGATTTAAACATATAAGACACCTTGGACAAATATTCAGAACTTGTGTAAAATTCTATTATTTTTTATATAAAAAAATCATTCTGTATTGTAGTCATACATGATTTAAACATATAAGACATTTCTTTTTTTTCTTATATTTTATACTATTGAAGAATATGAACTATGTATACATGTCGTCGGGCGTTGCGAACATTTGTTAAGTTTACGCTTGCAAGTTCTTACTTTTTCTCTACTTTTGGTATTTTCTAACTTTTTATTCACATCCAACCCAATTTTCTTACTAAAATTTATATTCTATTTTGCACTTTTAAACTAAAAAATTTTGGTTAAATATTACATCAATTTAGAAAATTTTGTGTTAAATATTTGCGTCAAGCATTATTAGTGTTCTCAATGGACATTCGGGTTGATTGAAAGTTGCATGTTATCATCAGATGCCAGTGATTAATTTGGAATGTTACATTATTCCCATGTTATTGAAATTTTGTAATTTTGTGAAGATACTCTCATGCAAATGAATGCATGTATTTTTGAAAATCTTTAAATATGTTTGAGGGGCATTTTGGTAGATACTCTAAATATGTGCCCCTTTTTAAAAACTTTTTAAAGATTGTTAAAATAAGTCTTACTTTCTTGCATATTCTAAGTTTCCAAGATTGATTGATTTGAACTTTAATCATTTAAGATATCCATTCTTCAAGCTAGACAACTGAAGGAAAATTAAAATTTTTGCCTCTTTTACTAATTTTTAATTTTTGCTTCACAAATTTCCCAGCTGAATATTGAAATTGCTTGGAATTATAAAATAAAGGTCTCATCATTATAAACTTATTTTGGACGAATTTATCAAATCTGCTCTTCTACTTTGTTTGTTACGTTTTGATGCAGGATGTGCAATCATAACTAATGCATATTGATTTTGAACGTTCATAAAATTAGTGTAGAAACATATATATTTTATACTTATTTTATGTACAGTTTAAAGGAAGAATTAAAATATTATTGATTAAACAACATTTGGAATAGAGTAGTCTAAACTTTGTTCTATTAAATTTAATATAGAATGCTAGTAATATAATTTATTTTAGATGTTATTGTTATTATGCATACAATTTGAGTTTTAATGGTCACTTTAAGTGTGGTAATAAGGCATTTTTATTTCTTTGTTGTACTGCATACCCAATGTAATTTAAGAACCCATATTGCTATATTGATGGTTACTAAACACTATTATATCCTTGGTTATTTTAATTTATTTCTGTTGAATTTGTGTTTATAATGATATAAATGTTGCTTTGATATTTTGTAATTTAAACCATGTCCCATTTTATGAATTCATTTTATAGTACATCCACCACTTTTTCCATTTTTATATTGTAACATTTATTATTAATATATGAAAAAAAAGTAAAAAGAAAGATACATTACATGAGAATCCACACATTTCACCATGGGCAATTAAACGAGACAAGTTTTCCAGATATATACAAGACTTACCATACATTATTGTATTAGTCATAAATGATTTTAACTTTATAAACACCTTGGATCAAATATAGGTATTTGTAACAATTCTATTATCTTTATAAAAAACAACTTTATTCCTTGAAAGATTCAATTTAAGCGTTTATTAATATGGCTTAGTTATTTTAAATACACCCCAATGACTTTTTTCTAAATTTTATTATGATAGATGCACAGTTTCTAGCTAGAGCATTATGATTAATTTATAGTTCCTAATCATCATCAATTAGTAAGGCAGCATTTTTCCGGGCTATAGACAATTGATTTACTTCCATTGTTTCAGGCCTGATGAAACGAAGCGAGTGTTAATGATAACAATGAGGATGCGATACTTTCTGTGACGACACTCTGACAACACTTTCTACTCGGTGGTGCTGTGGAGAGAGGATGATCATGTTTGTGCTGTGATTCCATCAGCGAGGAGCAGGTGATTACAGATCAATGCTCAATATCAACATCACAGCCTAGCGGATCTTGGCTCTCTTTGTCGTGATCTTCACGAAGTCTTCTGGTGCTGGCTATCGGTCAGTATTATGACCATGGCAGCCATGGACAGGGCACTGGACAGGAAGAATGGCCTGAAATGTCTGAATTCGGAATTACCCGACAGCTGGGAGGCCAAGCTTGTCCCCGATGTTGGACGTATTTACTACCTGGAGTAAGTCATTTAGTTATTTTATTTTTGTTTACTGGAAATATTATGGGCTATTTCCTACTTTGATAATAGTTTTTCCTAATGAACCTTTTTACCCCATCCATTTGAATTGTTCCAAAAGTTCAGAACATTTACTTCAACTTATAAATGTTATTCTCTCTCTCTCTCTCTCTATTTTCTCTCTCTCTCTCTCTCAACTGTTCTACAAAATCCAATCATTATGGAAGAATATGTATCATTGTGATTTCATAGATTGAAAAAAATTAAAATGCTTAACATTTATGATTATGGTAGAGTCTGGAAAACCTTGTTAATTTATTTTGAAACCTTTTATTTGTTACCTCATAAAAGAAGACACCTTGTGATTTGTGGCAGCGGATATTAATTAATAGACCTTAATTATTTATTCCCCATTGTTTAACGTATATCTTTAATTGCACATTTTATCATTCACAAAACAATGCATCTTCTAACCTTTATGAACAGGATTTCTAAGATGGAATTGTTAACAGTGAACTGCCATAAAATAGAATAGAGATGAAATCTCATTAAATGCAGAATATTAATTGTGCCCTCAGATTTTAATAAGTCATCTAGAATTTAGATTTAACTGGCAAAGCAATAAGAGATTGAATGCCCTGACAATTGAGTTTACTCAGACAATTAAAGTTTGATATCAGAGACAATTTGTTAAGTATTGATAGACTGTTGTGCATACCCCCATACTTATTGCCAACTTTTTGATATAGCCAGAATGTCTTAATTAAATTGATATTACCTTACATTTTTTTTTGGTTTAAAAAGGCGAGCATGTAAACTCTGTTGGAAATTTATTGCTCTGAACGTTATTTAGAACGTTATTTTTTTTTATACAAAAAAAATTAGATTAAGTTAAGTCATACTTTTTATTTCTATATTTCTAATAAAGACATATTTAGTTAATGCCATAGGTATGTACATGTATACACATGACTTAGGTACATATAAAAAATGAGTATAATTAATTCTTTTATGTCATATAATATATTTTTGTTACCATTTTATGTCATATAATATATTTAATAGTAAATAATGTATAATTATTTTGATCTTTATAGTTTTAGTATATGTCTATTAAAATGTCATCTCATTTTGGTTTTTAATCAATAATTATCCAACTTTTTTTTTTCAATTGCAACCACATCATTTGATGGTTAATTATATTTAAAGTCCATTCAGTTAACCTAATTTACTAAAATTACGGCAGCACATTGAACATTTGCGCAAGAACAAACAATCCTATATTAAAGAAACAGTTACTCTATAGAAACCATTTTTGCTCTTTTTGGGAAATTAGCTTAATTGTTCTTTATTTTCATCGCTCACAAGGAGTATTAACAGATTCCAGTCCTGCTGTCTTTTAAGTTTTCCAAATAAGTTAAAAATGACTCCTTAATCAAGCACTTCCTCAGATAATCAGCTCTAATTGTAGAGAATTCTCCGTGAAGTTAAGATCTAATTTTTCTCAAGAGTATTATGTATGTGGTAAATTGATTTTTTGTGCCCCAGATCAATAGATCAGGGCATATTGTGTTTGGTGTGTCTGTTTGTTTGTCTATTTGTTTATTTTTCTGTTTGTCGCAAAACTTTAACCTTGACCATAACACGGAAGTCCTCCTACCCACAGCTTCCAAACTACACAGGTGCATGTACCTTGATGAGCTCTACCCACCAGTGCCTCTTCACCGTTATTTCTTTTAACAGAGACTCTTTTGGAGAAGAAAGTAGACTTCTTAAACAAGGGAATCAGTAGTAAATTCAGGCCTGTAATTAACTTCACCTTTTACCTCATATAGGCACATTTTGGTATACATTAGCAAACAGAAGTCAGAGGCCCCTTCCAAGAGCTGTCTGATTCAGGTCTCCTCTGTTTGCTCATACAGTATTGTAGTTCAGATTCTACACTGCTAGACTTCATGGCTGTTTCCATTACTGTTTAAAGTTAAGAAAAGAAAATATTCATCAAGTCATGAATTTGTACATGAATATTCATGAGGTAAAGGGATATATGCATGTGTGCACAATATGAAAAAACATGTAACGCTGATATCAGATTTCTTTTCCAGTGTATATTAATTTGTGACTTGCTAGTATTAGTTTACTAATTCCAATCAGTTGAAATGTAATAGTAGGCATTCTATTTCAATAAGCAGCTCTTGGATCTTCATACAGGAGATTAGAATGGTTGTCTGAATCGTCTGTGTGTAACAAACAAGCTGCAAGTCTCAATGAAGCAAGTAATACATATCCTGTATTATTAAGGCCCAATAATATATCATTATAGACGTTTTTTTATTGTCTCTGGAATTAGACATTATGGCCAATTGTCACAGTATATCATAAAAAAAAAGCCAGACGAAACTGAAAGCTATAATCTGCCTGAACATGTTTCAGAGTGTTGCCTCCTTCCAGAGGGGTAGCAAACTTTATACAACCTGATCAGCCAGTATGTCACTTGCAGACTGTTTGGGTTTCATGCTTGTGACAAAGGTCATTTTATAGATAGCACTCATGTGGTAAATGGATTAACAGAAGTCATAAAATAATGAATCAGTGAGATTTTGTTATATCAACCTACTGTGAAATCATCAGTTTTCTAGGACACTAATTTTTGATGATTTTGTGGTTTAATCTACAAATTTTAAAACTATTTATAAAATTTTGATATACCTCATGATTCTAGAGCAGCAAAAATAAATATATCTAGAAAATAAACCTGAATGAATGATTTTAATGTAGTCTTTATAATCTTATATTACAAACATATGCACAAGAAATGGACATCCAGAATTTCATCTATTATCTTTGCCTAACAATTTCCATATACCAGAAAATACAGAGTCATATATACAGCTAATCAGAAAGATATAGAAATGAAAAAGTGTTTAGAATTGTGAATAATCCCTAAAAACACACAGCAAGGTAATTTATGAACTTAGATTTTAATGTAGATCAGCAAAATGGATTTTTATACACCTTTTTCACAGAAGACAGGTGGGTGGGGCGGGGGTGCTATATAGAATTCTGTCCCGCCCTGTCCTGCCCCATCATGCCATGTCTTACTTAAACATTACATAAAAACAGTCTTATAAACCATCTTTAGTGATAGTTCTTAGTTTTATTAGCTTGTCTGTTTTTTCCAAAGAGAAAAAAAGTCAAGATATTGTCACCCCCTGGTATCTTTGTCAACATTGTGTTGGCATTCAGTTTTTGTTGTCATGGTAAAAAATACTTTAACCTTAGCCATTACTTCTAAACTATTAATTTGTCATCAAATTTCATATACTTGTTCACTATCACAAGGGCTACATTCTCATCAAGGGCCATTAACTGTTAGGTCTATTTTGACCATATTTATCTACCCTGTGATTGAAAGAATAGCCAAATAGATGATGGCTGGCATTTTTTACCATTAATACTATCTTTTCAAAACTGTTTTGGATTTATTACGGATATATTATCCATGGCAAAATTTCAGGTTTTGAGGCTTTGAGATCTGATGTATAATAGTGAGACTGATAAATACTGATATTAAAAGTGCCCAGTTTACATAACTGACTTACAGACTGCGGATTTCCTATAATGCTATAATTGCTGCGGCATCCGGACGCATTTTTGACAAGAAAATTCATAAATCTCTAAATTTTCCAGCAGAGAAATGTCTGAGACGTGTGTATGTTCTTCCAGAATACAGAAAAAAAATGTTTTCCATCCCCATTCTCCAAATATAATTTGTTTGCTGGTCTAGAAAACCCCATATTATAGTGCCATATTCTTTCTAGAAAATGTCCATCTTCCTACAGAAGTGGCAAATATCTCATGAGGACAAAAAGCTTAAGAGAATGATTTATGTTTGTTTATTGGATTTAACGTCCTACCGACATTATTTCAGTCATTTGGAGAGGATGTCTACTTGAGACAGATATAGTGCTGCCATACTGCAGTATCACGCTGTAGACAGTTTGTATGATACCACAAGCAGTCACATTATCCTGACACCGGTCCAACCAGTCCTGCAACTACCCTTATATGCTGAGCACCTAGCAAGGAAGCTATAACAGTACCATCTTTACGACTTTGGTATGTCACGGCCAGGATTGAACTCACAACCTTCTGCGCCCGAGGCGGACGCTCTAACCACTTGGCCAACGGGGATGGTGCTTAAGAGAATGAAAATATAACAGAGTTCTCAAAAATTTATATAAAACACTACCCAACAGAATCTTAAATGGTAATGTTGCAATATTAGATGACTAATGAGTAGGTTGCAGAGGCTAGGGGTGCTTAATTGCAGTTCTACTTTATTTTAGTGCAACTGTAAAGCCCCACCCCCACCCCCAGGGACATTTAATATAGAGATTATGGCCATGCCATTCAGTATAGCACATGGTGGTCTATTTTATTTTTTAGATAAGTCAACGTCACTGATGTATGTTGTTTGTAATAGAATGATTTTGATATTTCCATGTCATCAATTTCAGACCAGTTATGTATTATTTCCTTTTGATGGATTACAGTTCATCTATTTAGTGATTTTTATTTTATTTTTATTGTGTTGTATGAGAATGTCAGCTGGTATTGAAATTGTATGCGTAAGTGTATAGATCAAAAGAAAAAAATGAAATTGTGATTCATCGTTCTTAAATGTTGACTTCAAGATTGAAACTTTATCCTGATAATGGGCTTTTATATAGACATTAAAATGTTAACAATGATCTTAAGAATGCTTGGAAATGTCCTTTAAATATCATATTAACCTTTTAAATCTATATATTTCACTACGTGACATTTTGAGCCATTGTTTGTTCAGAACAGATAAGATAACGTTCTGATTTTCCAGATGACTTTGATGAGCTTATGGATAACAGATCAGTTGCTAAGTATTTAGTCAAACAAACCCCTGTATTTCTCAGTAGAAATTTTTGACTAAGTGACATTAGTTGAAATTGGACCAATTTATGAGTAACAATTAGATTGATTAGGTTTTGTAAAGTTTTCTGTTTGTTCCATTGTCGGAAAACCATGGTTGATTTATTCTGTTTCACTTCATGACATCATGTGGGGAAATAGACAAGCAAAAGTTTTACAGCTGTTGTTGACTTGAATATCGACCACTGGAAACATGTACGCCTTATAAATGAAATATTCTTCAGCATGGAAAATAACAAAAAATAAACACATACAATTTTTTAAGATAACCGCTATGATTTGTTAAAAACATGATGGAAGCAATGAAAAGACATTATTTCACACACCCTAAAACAACAAAATATAGGCATAAAATTTCATGGCCGATAGTTGATATTGGTTGATTTAGTATAGTATCAGACGATGTATTCATTCATGCCATGAGGATGAGTTGAGAAACCTATTCATAGTGAAAATTGCGATAAGCCGTATCTCATTTTTCTATGGCATTCTTTAGCATTACTGAAGGGTAAACCGATTTTTGATGCTTAAAAAAGGGTAAAATTAAAAAAATTCCATTACTGTTTGTCAACAAGACCTTTGACTTGACACGTGATGAGTGAGTATTTGGATGTAATTCCGCAGTATACAGGAAGCATTATCCATCCATTCTCCATTGTTTTGTGGCAGAAACCCCATATCTAGTGCCTATCTTCTGAAATGTCCTCCTCATGAGTTGGAATTCTTCATGAGGAAAACTTGATGATTTATTTTTTTATTGATTAAACAATCTACGACATTATTTAGTATTTGGAGGGATGTCACTTGGAAATATGCATCGCAGACACGGTAAAGTGGACCCAAAGATCAACTTCTACGGTAAATCCGCAATAGCATTATTGATGCAAGAAGCTATACGTCTTTTTATTTTTTCCTCAGATTAACTCAAACTACTGGCGAGGTCTGGCTCTACACTCCAACGGGAGGTGCTTAAAGAATGAAAATATTACATCTCAAAATTAATAAAACATAAAAAATTAATGGTTAATGTTGCAATTATTAGACTATGAGTATGTTCAGCAGGCTAGGGTTGTTAATTCAGTTCCTTTTAAGTCAAATTAAGCTCCCCCACCAGGAATTTAGAATTAGAATAGGCCATGTTATATCAATTGGTTAATTTATTTCTATAGTCAGTTGATGTAAGGGTTTGTTGTAAAAAATGATCTGTGATTTTTGATCAAGTTTCTAGACCAGTTATGTATTATTACCCTTTGTATGATACTTTCATCTATTTGCGATCTGTGTTTTATTTCTGGTTCTATATGTCAGCTGGATTACATATGTTGCGCATCAGTTATGTGGGAATTTTTCTCGTTCTTAATGTTGCTTCACGAGAAATTATACCTATATGGCTTGCCAACAAGACATAGATCGTAGAAATGTTGCGAAATGTTTCTTTAAATCAATTCTTAAATCATAATTATATGAATTTTAGCCTTTTGCAAGAACAGTGTAACCATTTTAAGACTTTGGTTATGGTAGAGATAGTTGTAAGTATTTGAGTCATAAAACCTGTATTGTTTCTATAAATTTTTGGACTATGCTCAGTGGAATTGGTTTGAGCTATGCAAGATTGAGTTTTTTGTAAATTTTCTGTTGTTCATTTCGAATAATGGTGTTTAGTGGTGTTTAATTCCATGGACATATGTGGGGAAATAGGATGAAGCAAATTTTAGAGCTGTTGATTGACTTGTACTCGACACGGAAAATGTATTGAACATGCTATAAAATGTTTTATTTCTTTCAGAGAAAATACAAAATTTTAAAACCCTTTTAACCCTTATGATATTTAAAAAACATGATGACATGAAAAAAATTAATTTTGACAACTATAAAAAATTAGGATAAAATTTGGGTTTTTTTTTCGTTTGTATGTCAACGATGCAAAAGGATTGAGTGAAACTATTATAGTAATTGCATAGCCATCACATTATGCTTGCACTGTTGCTGTATGAAGGATAGACGTTTTGTTTAAAAACATGCTGTTACAATTAATATAAACATATACATTTTGAAGACAGGAAATTAATGAATTACACAGAGACTGCAGAAAATGTCGATGAAAGCAGTGGGTGTTCAGCCATTAGCTAATCTCTGATCTGTGAACCACGATTCAGACAATAGAAAGTTCACCTTGTTTTATGTGTGATTATTAATATTTTCTGAAAAAATCGAATTATATTTTTTATCCTTTAAAATCCCCGACTGGTAAAAAGTTTGACAATCTTTTTTTTTTCAATCTTGAAAAATATACTTTGTGTTTTTGTACCACAAAATAATTAAATTTTGACATAGTTTGCTGTTTTATTACCAGTATCTATAAGAATACACCATTCTGTATTTCTCCCATATTATTAGCTTGAACCCAGTTTGGTGCTGTAAGACCTTCAAGATTGTTTTCAAATACATAAGATGTCAAACTTTCTGCAGTGAATTATGGTAGAGCATACATAATAAGAGACCTAAATTCAGAAAAAAAAAAAAAAAGAACTGCCAAATATATGCTCTGATATTAGCAAATTTTTAAATTTATCACCCATAGCTAATTATGATCTCATGCAAGTTTTACATTGATGGAAGAACATGGTCTATTTTGCGTCTCACTGTTTCGTGTTCTTTCTCATTTCATGTCATGTGCTATGGCATCAACTGATTCAAACACCCTTGACATATCATGCAATGGCGAAATGTAATGCTGCCAGTCGTTTATTTATTGGCAGTCCTAGTGAGGTTGTTGCGGAATTGAATGGTTTTGCGAATGTTTTAATCTAAAAAAATCTAAAAACACCATGTTATAGACTGTTAAAAAAAATTGATATGTCTGCATGAACAGATTTGTTTCCCAGCATGGCTTTTATCATTTCAAATGTATTGATGATAAGGGAACAGTATAAAACCTGATCAGAACATGAAAAACTTTAGGTTGATCTGGTTTAACGCAGGTTGCTCATGTTATTTTCATGATATTGTTCATGTGTAAAAGGTGAAGAAAAAATTGCTCTTCAACTCTGATTAAATATTCTTTGTTACACTGTGATAATTCTCATGATCAGCTTCATAAGGTGTATAGAACTAATAGCGTCATTATTATGCTTTGCTTATTCAGTTGCCTTCCTGGCATTGATGTTTTGATTAGACACGTTTAGCTGTGAATAATTGAGATAACACTCTAGAACAAAGCTTATTAATATTGATCACAGATTGGCTGCCGGTATTGAATAAGGGAGTTCCGTTGTGGCTGGAATCTGTAACAAGGTCAGGGTCAGTTTTCACTTGCGGGTCTCATATTTCAAACCGGGTTAAGGATATCCCTCAACATATTTTTCTGTCAAGCTGTCCCCATTTCGGCCAGTCAGCATGGAGCTGGCGTGCGTATTGATCACATTTGAGCTAATTAACAGTCATCACATGATGTTGGCTCTCCCGTAACACCAATAAAATGGATTAAATTGTTTTTCTGTGTGTTCCATCTGGAGCTGAAAAACCCAGTTTTTGATCAAGATTTAGGTTGGGTTTACTTATTGGTCATAACTTCTCTCCCCAGAGTACAATATGCATACTCTCCCATTGTGAACAGCATAAATAAAAGGTAATTGTTGCAAACTAATTAAATTTTATGTCAGTAAACTAGATTATGAGTAAAAGAAAATTACTTTTTATAGTAATATTATGAATTCTATCTGGACCATTAATCACTCTAGAGAATCACTCTAGAGGAACAAATTAAAAAAAATCCAGTAAGATAGAAAAAAAATTAAAACAGCACAAATCAAAGGTATTTGTTGAATATTAATTGAAATTTATAGTAGCAAAATGTATTTCTGAAAGGGCTGAAAGTCTTTTTGCGCAATAACTTTTATACTTGAAAGTCGTAAGGTTAATGTAAATAGATGAATGTATTAGTATATAATTATAAGAATTTGTTATGGCATGGTCAAAATAGATTTTTTTCCCAGGTAACAAGCCTGATTGGGCTAAAGTACTTAATTTAGAATATGAAAAAACTGAGCACAAGTAAAAGAAGAAAAAATGTTGGAGATTGCATGATTTTTTTTTATTGACTCTCAAGTTTTCTGGTTTTTATTTTTATTTCCTTCTCCTGCTGCTCATTTTGAAAGAAAAATAGCTTTAAACTGAAAAAGATACAAAAAAACTCTCTGGCCTTAATGAAATTATATCCAAAAAAAAAGAAAAGATTTTAGTGTCTGAATTAGTGTCACCTATTAGTCCTGTTTAAAATGTATCAGTAGAGGAATCAACTGTTATTTTTTAAAACATAATTTATTTTACATCGATTATGAAACAAGTAATAGCAACTTATATTAATCACTCTTGATGTGGCGATGTATGTAGTCATTATTGTGGGAGGAAACCGGAGAGCCCGGAGAAAACCCAATGTGTCTGAACGGGTGACCACTGTACCTTCTCATGTACGTGACCAGGAATCGATCCGGGGACACATTGATGAGAAGCGAGGCGCGTTACCACTACACTATCCAGGCACAACTGTTATTGAGACCCTGACTCCTGACACAGTTTGATACAAGTCATTAATTAGTCCTATATTACTCTATCATTTCTATGATGTAAATTTAAATAATTAAATTAAAAAAATGTTACCATATTTTTATCATAGTGTGTCTGTGTAAGCTTTTAACCCTTTCCCTCATATAGACTCATTTTGACGCCCTCAATAGGTATCACACAAAGCCTGATCTGCAGAAAACCACAGTTAAACCTTACCAAATTTAATTACAAAATCCTCATTTCCAGACCACTGAGGAGCAGCGAACAGCATAAGACCTGATCAGCCTGCGAGTTACTTGCAGGCTGATCTGGTTTTATGCTGTTCGCATAGGTCTTTTCATGGTGTCCTCTATGAGGGAAAGGGTTAAGGAAAACTAAAGAAAAACCTTGCACCTTGGAAGTCACTGATACCTGGAGTCACTGATACCTGAAATTGCACCTTGTATGTCACTGATACCTGAAATTGTACCTTGGAAGTTACAGATACCTGAAATTGCACTTTGGAAGGTCATAAAGGATTCTTGCCCCTAAGATGTAACTTATGGTTTCAGACCCACTTCCTTCAAATCCAAAGTTGCTGTACATCAGTGTAGTCACTTTCTGGATAACTAGAAAGTCTGACTTTGGTACCCTTGTTACAGATATCCTTAGCCTCGTTATATGACGAAATATTATCATTTGTCTCTTGACGTTTTACAGCTCATTTGTCATGAGCTTAGAGATGATTAAGAAATAATTTCCTTTTTTTAATTGTATTATAGCAGGAAATTCGTCATGTGACAGCGGAACAATTGTGTAACTCTAGAGGGATATAATATCATGTTCAATGACATTAAAGCAGGACTTGGGGGGGGTGCTAGAAAATTCAGATCATTCCTTTGGCATGGAAGTCGGCTCAAGAAAACCATAGAGTAATGATCACTCGGGCTCCTAGGCTGCGCGGAATCAATTGCAGGATGTAATACATTGAAGGAACTACTGTAAAATCATTATATTTCGTGGGGGATTAATTTTCGTTGATTTCGTGGACGTCGCTATCCACAAATTTATGTCCCCACGAAAAGTTTTCATTTATTACGTCAAACAGCTCGCCGATAATGACGACCTTCTCCCATACCCCAACAGACTCTTCAGTAAATTGAGTTCAATGATATATATATAAAGTTTATGTTGAATCTGGAATATAATGTATTAAAAAGCAAATAAACAAATCGCCAAACAAAACTTCATAATGTAAGTTGTGTAACTAATTGTGTTGAATGTACAACTGCAACTAATTTTGAGTTGGTTTCCACCATAATTTACCATACTCCACCCACTTTTGTTTATACTGCGGTTGCTGTACTAGTCGTGTTTCATCGTACATGGTTTTATAATTTATACATGCATATGTACATACATATATATATATATATATATCATTCGTCTTAGCCTTTCATTTGTGAAGTTTTGCTTCATTACAAATTGTGTCATAACTTTTTTGAGTACACGAGTGCCTTCAAGTTCCTGCGTAGATAAGCTGCATGGATAGGAGAGATCCCCTCTGTATTATGGCCAATATAACACAGTGATTTGTCGTTGTCATCAAGATGACTGATTGACACCTGCTGTGCCCCCATTGTCCACTTGCCCCCAGGCACTACATGACATCCTGTCTAGCCCCAGTTGATGAAGAGTGGGTCCGGGATATCATGCTGTGCCACATCTGTGGTGACCTCGGTTTTTTCTTAAGCAATACATGGCCGAAATGTTACAAAGATTATATGGCCACAAGCTTAGATTTATTTACACTTACTTTGGTCTGATTAATGCTCCCTAAAAGTAAGAACTAAAAACAGACATTAACGTATACTAAATGCCGTGTCATTAACATATGACCAATATTAGGCTGCATTCTTTTCAACTGAAATTTTGTAAAGGTTTTCAAATCAACGTCCAAAGAATGTCGGAATAAATTAATTCAATTTTTTTTAAACACGAATCAACAAATTCTTGTCCCCACGAACATGTTTTTTTCACCAAATCCACAAAATTTCCCCCACGAAATAAAATGATTTCACAGTACTTCATTTTGCTGTCGTGTCAGAGCCTCCCGCTGCTGTTTTGTCATCACAGAGGCTTATTATCGTTATCTTGGCAAACCAATGTTTCACTACGCAGTGGGGTGTTCAGACTACAGAGTCAGTCATTTTGAATGTTAGACATTTTATATACAGCAGTCAGTATTTTAGAGATGTATCGAAGTGTATCAAATATGCTGTTTTGCAATATCCAATTTAAGATATATCTATGCAGTAGGCACATTATATTATAATATTAAGTTATATTAAAATATGAAATGATGGTCAAGTATAAAATATTAAGATATATTAAAATTAAAAAAAAAATAATGGTCTAAATACAGTGAGTGTCCAATATATAAAAATATATAATAATGGTCTGTATTTTTGAAATAAAAATACAATAATTGGTCTAAATACAATAATCAAATACAAAATGATTGTACAAATACAACATTGAAATATGAATGGATGGTCCAAATACAATTTTGAAATATGATAAACAACATTGAAATATAATATGTTGTTCCAATTACAACATTCAAATTCCATGTATATGCTGGTTTTATTTGCCATCAATAGTGGTCAAAATTGTAATCTGAAGAACATTTTCTTTACTTTGTTTCACTGTGTAAAGTAATTGTAGCTTTGTCAAATTCAACTGACCAGGCAAGATGCACGTAAATTTGGCCACTTTGAAGGGTCGGCTAGACCACGGGGATAAAATTAGGGGAAAATAGGATCATACTTTCCAATAAGTTCTCTTAATGGAGTGACAGCAAATCTTATCATCTCACCACTCTAGCTCACAGAGGTGGAACTCTCTGAATAAATAGATCATCTTAATACAGTTATCCGGTGCTTCACAATCTGCAAACCGACTGTGGCTATATTGAAGGCTGTATTGGTCAGTCAGGCTTTGGGATCATGATCGCTCCGTTTCACACTGATGATTAGAAAATCACAAGAGTTGTTTGATTGACTGATTTAAGATGACCTGTCGAAACCTTTAGTTGACTTAAAATAGCAAACGTTATCAGTTAGGTAAATAATATTGTTTGTGATAAGGGAACATACAGTAGTCCTTTGCAGGGCAGATTAAGTGTTTGATTTATGGCATTTGGTACTAATCCTAGTTTTATGTTATTGTGTGTATTTAGGTATGTGTGTGTTGTATGTCATAACACAGCCGTGTGAAGTGGCTGGATTTGTAGGTTAACGACATACTGTGACTTACATATTCCCAGGGCACAGGGCTTTGTTTACAAACGCTCCATATATTGACATATAATGGACCATAATGAAAATTTTGGATGTCTTTGAAAATATGTAGAGGAGATAACATCTGTTCATTTAAAGCTATCTATATAAGGAAAATTCATAAGCAAGCAAATGAATGTATTTAAAATGTTATCAAAATTTCAATTGTAAACAGTTGTAAAATATTTACATGTGTTAAAATGTTAGAATGAGGTCTGATTAATTGGAAACCATGATTCACAATACACATTGCAAAATGGTGCTGGTATAGCAACTTCAATTAGCACTCAGCATATAAGGGTACTAGGGTCTGAGGTAAGGTCCACAACTGTGGATATGAAGGATGTGGGTTCGAACCTTGTTGAGGGGCCTCCGAGAGGGTAAAGTCGCTGACATTATTACTCACTCAGCCCCTCACTGCTTTGTTTGAATCCCAGCAGGGTCATTCGGATTTTCATGTGAGGAAGCCTTCCAGCTGGCTTGCGGTAGGTTGATGGTTCTACCCGGATGCCTCCATGTATTTGGGGTTTTCCTCCACCTGTAATTAGCTGGATGTCGCTATATGACTGAAAGTACCATCGAAGTGACAGTAAACTCAAATAGGCAAGTCAAGTCCAACCTAAATAAGGGCGATAACTTTTTTTTTATGACCTTTCATGGTGCAAAGTACTGGTCCATTTCATGAACTGCAAAGAAAGATGATATTGAGTATCAAGCACTTTATGCTTCCCCATTGACATACAACCATGAAAATTTAAGTATCAGGATAATGAGACTGGGTATGGTATCATGCCACATGTCTATGGCAATTGTAATAGCTGTAAAGGCAAGTCAGCGTTTGTCTGAAAGACTGATCCACTGTTGGTGGGATGTTTAACCCAATTAGTTGATGTGAACACTAACTTTCCACTTTTTTCTGTTTCATTAAAATAAAAATTATCATATGTTGTAAGCAATATTTCAACCATTTGAGATTCTGCTTTGTCAGAAAAAAATGGAGATTAGCTTTCTTGGTTGTCATTTTTAGCACTTTCAATTATCCTGAACAAGCAGGGAACGATTATGTAAATGTAAATCATTTCAGTATTATCCATCAACATTTTTTTACTTGATTGATATTCAGATTCTAAGCCAAAAAGCAGAAGTTATTGATTTATAAACTGATAACCATGGCAATAGAATTTATCCCAATTAGCCAGAATCCAGGGGATTTTGTCGGTCCGTGCCATTAACGCCGGAGAGACAGTGTATGGTGATGTTTGCACGCAAACACTGATTATGTTGTAGATTGCAATTACCGTTCACTTAGAAATTAGTGGTCTACATGATATCTACGAGAACTGAAAAACAGACTTTTGTACGTGCACTGGTCTGACTTTTTATTACAAGTGAGAGAAAAAAAGAATTAAAATTTGACATACTAGGCATTTCATATTATAATGCGTCAAAATGAGTTTATATGATTAATTAATTAAAAATAAATTAAATTTTGATTAATATAATTGGTAGCTTCAATCGACATCTTTTTTTTCTGACTAGACTTGACTATTTGAGTTTACCGTCGCTTCGACAGTATTTCAGTCATATAGTCTTTTTTTCTAGAATGATTAAGTAATTAGATGAAAATATTTGTGTTACAGCAAATGCATTTTTGACTGGATTTTGATCAGCCAAGATATGTCTATACTCTCTCTGACCTCTGTTCTTGTTGCAATGTCAGTATGTCAGTCTCACTTTGCGTCTAGGTCACGTTAATAAATAACATTATCCTTGCAACAGTTATGAAACTTTATCAAACTTCAAGGTTCTGACATGGTGATAAAGATGTTTAAATGTTCACACATCTTCAGTGTGATCAGACTTTCTTAAAAGTAAACAAGATGTGAGAGAATCTTTCACACATGAAATCAGAATGTATGTATAACATTGAGTCAAAATGTATCAAACTTGAAGATTATGAAATGCATACCTAAGATTTGTGTCATGTTGTCAGAGTATGACATTATAGTCATGGTCCAAATATGTAGGATCAGAATGTGTCACATGAAGTCTTAATGTGTCACATGGTGTCGTAATAGTTCACATGGTCAAACTTGTATCAGAGTATGACATAAAAAGTCAAAATTGTCTCATGGTGTCATTGTTTGTCAGTCAAAACTCTGTAAAAATATAAATTTTACAGGTCACATGGTCCATATATATCACATGGGTCAAGGTGGGTCATTTGGTCAATATGTGTAACGTAGTGTCAGAATATGTCAAATGGTACTAGAATGTGTTGCATGGTGTCAGATTTTGTCAAATGGCACCAAAATATGTTGTATAGTGTCAGAATATATCAAATGGTACCAAAATATGTTGTATAGTGTCAGAATATATCAAATGGTACCAGAATATGTTGTATAGTGTCAGAATATATCAAATGGTACCAAAATATGTTGTATAGTGTCAGAATATATCAAATGGTACCAAAATATGTTGTATAGTGTCAGAATATATCAAATGGTACCAAAATATGTTGTATAGTGTCAGAATATATCAAATGGTACCAAAATATGTTGTATAGTGTCAGAATATATCAAATGGTACCAAAATATGTTGTATAGTGTCAGAATATATCAAATGGTACCCGAATATGTTGTATAGTGTCAGAATATATCAAATGGTACCAAAATATGTTGTATAGTGTCAAAATATATCAAATGGTACCAAAATATGTTGTATAGTGTCAGAATATGTCAAATGGTACCAAAATATGTTGTATAGTGTCAGAATATATCAAATGGTACCAAAATATGTTGTATAGTGTCAGAATATGTCAAATGGTACCAAAATATGTTGTATAGTGTCAGAATTTGTCAAATGGTACCAGAATGTGTTGTATAGTGTCAGAATATATCAAATGGTACCAAAATATGTTGTATAGTGTCAGAATATATCAAATGGTACCAAAATATGTTGTATAGTGTCAGAATTTGTCAAATGGTACCAGAATATGTTGTATAGTGTCAGAATATATCAAATGGTACCAAAATATGTTGTATAGTGTCAGAATATGTCAAATGGTACCAAAAAGTATTGTTTAGTGTCAGAATATATCAAATGGCACCAGAATATGTAGCATAGTGTCAGAATATGTCAAATGGTACCAGAAGGTGTTCTATAGTGTCAGAATATATCAAATGGTACCAAAATATGTTCTATAGTGTCAGAACATGTTAAATGGTACCAGAATCTATTGTATAGTGTCAGAACATGTTAAATGGTACCAGAATATGTTGCAAAGTGTCAGAACATGTTAAATGGTACCAGAATGTGTTGCATAGTCTCAGAACATGTCAAATGGTACCAGAATGTGTTGTATAGTGTCAGAATATGTCAAATGGTACCAGAATATGTTGCATAGTGTCAAATTGTACCAGAATGTGTTGCATAGTATCAGAATATGTCAAATGGTACCAAAATGTGTTGTACAGTGTCAGAATATGTCAAATGGTACAAAAATGTGTAACATAGTGTCAGAACATGTCAAATTTAGCATTTTATACTGAGTTAACAAGTAGTTCATACAATGGCATTCAGGACTAAGTCAAACATTATCTAGCTACCATAAAGGTATATTCTACTTCACACCTGGCTGTGAAGGGTTTGGATTGGAGATTATGGTGCTAAAATATTGCAATAAATCTTAACATAAGGCCCAGAATATGATTTTATATGGTTCTAGTATGTGGCAGTCAAGAATATTCCTATACAGAGGACTCGCCACTAAATTGTTCCATCCCTTTTATTTCTATATTCATTTAGAATAGTTAAGTGGTCAGCCCACGATATCTGCATATTTTTCAACGTGAATTAAAAAGGTCTGCTGTTGTAAGATTTCTGTATTGAACAGTTCAGACTTATATCACCATATCAATTTATTCAAACTCTTTGGGGCCGCCGTGGCCGAGCGGTTACAGTCGTGGACTACAAATCTCACAGCCCCTTACCGCTGTGGGTTCGAATCCCAGTAGAGACTTCGGATTTTTCATGTGAGGAAACCATCCAGCTGGCTTGCGGTAGGTCGGTGGTTCTACCCGGGTACCTCTGTGTACTCGGGGTCTTCCTCCACCTGTAATTAGCTGGACATTGCTATATGATTGAAATACTATCGCAGCGACGGTAAACCCCAATACAACAACAACAACAAAACTTTACCTCATGAATATTCATGTACAAATTTATGACTTGATGAATAGCATTTGACTAAACTTTGAATGGTATAGCAAACAATGGATTTTTTTCTTTTCCGTTTAGAGTGTGTAGAATCTAAACTACAATACTGTATGAGCAAAGAAAGGAGACCCTGATCAGGCAGCTCTTTTCGAGAGCTTTTCAGGAATCAGGAGCTGTCTGATCTGGGTCTTCTCTGTTTGCCAATGTTCAAAATGAGTCTGTATGAAGTTCTAAAGGGGTTAAATAATTGTTTAACAGTATTGCATAACATCTGCTGGATGTCTGTCTGATTTATTTGTGGTGTTATATTGCAGAGCAAAAGCCCTCACCTGAAAGGATGCAATGTTTCACAATGCTTGGTGTTTGAAAACTGGTGTTGTAAAATGATGACATAACATTTGTCTAGACAAAGATGATAAATGATTTGCAGAGAATACTTGTGATAGAATCTGATAAACAGACCGTTAGTGTCTCCTAGACTGACATGTTTATACAAATGGTACCCACCAGAGGGTTGGCACTTTCAGCTGCTGCAATTACCTGCAGGTCCTTGCCTGTCAAGGATACCACCTTACAGACAAGATATACGAGATGTACGTGCAGACATGGCTTGAAGAGAGCTTTATTGGATTTAGTTATAATTTTAACTTATGTCATGGAAGGAAAATGACTCTAGTGTAATTTTGAACCGCCTGCTTACAGTTATGCATTTAGAACTCTTTTTGGTTCAGGTTGTTGATTGGTCAGAGCATCTATTTTGGGAGGTTGTGCATCTGATGTTTTTATTGATATTGAAGTATAGAAACTTTGCTTGGCACTAAGTGCAAAAGAGTACATGTGGTTCCATGACTTGATAATGTGACTGGCTGTGGTATCATGCCACTTGTCTAGAGTATAACACTGCAGTGAGGCAAACCAACTCTTTTAGAAAAAGTCTCTAAATCACTGGGAAGTTGTTTGTGGGACTTGAATTTCTACTAAGCAAACAAAGAATCAAATCTACATATTGATTTTCAGGTGTGAGATGCACAGCCTTAGGGATATACTTTATGAAATGTTCAATTTACTGACTGTCAGCATGCTGAAGTCCTTTTGATCAGGCTCTCCTCTTTTTGCTCATACAATATTATAGCTCAGATTCTGCATAGTCAGCACGGCAAAGTAAAATCCATTGTTTCATATGCAAATTAAAGGTAAAGAAAGCAATATTAATTGAGTCATAATTATGTACATGAATATTCATGTAAAGGGTTAATAAATTAGCAGGTGACTAATTGTGTCCAATGAATGTACCTAGGGCCCACTTTTCATTAAACAACATAAGATTGATTGCCTTCACTTTGACTATTGACTTGACCTTTTGAGTTTACCGTCGCTTCAACAGTATTTCAGTCATAAAGGGACGTCCAGCTAATTACAGGTGGAGGGAGACCCCGAATGCACGGAAGCATCCGGGTAGAACCACCGACCTACCGTAAGTCAGCTGGAAGGCTTCCTCACATGAAAATCCAAAAGACCCTGCCGGGATTCGAACCCACGTGGTGAGGGGCTGAGCCAGGGTGAAAGTCAGCGATGCCCCGCTTTCACTTTGATAAAATTTATAAATTTTATTTTCTGAAATATTCAACTTGCTAGCTTAGTTGTTGTATCAAATAGAGGGAATATAGGCATTTACAAATTAGGGGGTGCTTTGGTCCAGTGGTGACATACCTGTCTGCAGATCCATAGTTTGTGGGTTCGAACAAGGAGGCAAGGAATTTTCATGGCCTTCTCAGGTGCCAAGTACTGGTCAAACCGAGGAAGTGCCAAGAGGATTAGTATAACTTTGAATAACTTGTTTCTCAGTCAGTTTAACCCTTTCCCTCATAGAAGATACCATGAAAAGACCTATGCGAACAGCATAAAACCAGATCAGCCTGCGAGTAACTCGCAGGCTGATCAGGTTTTATGCTGTTCGCTGCTCCTCAGTGGGCTGGTAATGAGGATTTTGCAATTAAATTTGTTACGGTTTGAGTTTGGTTTTCTGCAGATCAGGCTTTATGTGGTACCTATTGAGTGCGTCAAAATGACTCTATATGAGGGAAAGGGTTAAAATAACTGAGTTTAAACTAGGATATGATGTAGCAGAAATACTCTTTATCAGATATGACTACTTAGTTACACTATGGGTATCAATATAGCTTCTGGACTATACATGTGATAAGCCCTGTCACCTTAAAAGCACAATACCATATGGACATCACTTCCATGTGTGGGTATTAATTAAGTTCTCTCAAATAATTGTTTTCCTTTCTGTGTTAGCTGCTTATTTAAGCTTTTACAGTTGTAAATGTTGATTTTTCTGAGGTTGGCACAAGTTACATAATTAGGTGAATGGTTCTTTTTCCGGTGAGAGAGATTATCTGTATTGATCTCAGTAAGGTGGGTCAAAGGTGCTGTTGCAGGTTTTGTTTAAATCTGAGGGCATAGTTTGTCAGTAAGGGCATTTTATATGCTCTTATTAAGCTCAAATCAGTATGTAGATAGCAAATAATTGCAGAATGTTTTAAATTGTCAGAAAATTCTTAAATTAGAACAATTCAGATTTGGAAGGAATATAGATTTGAGACCAAAAAAGGTTCCCTGTAGGAAATTGAACTACTCATTTTAAAGGAATGATTGCTTTTATTACTTATAAAGCATCAAAAGAATTGTTTTTAGTTTTGGTTTGTGCATAAGTAATGCACTCAATAAGATGATAATTTTAATAAACAGTCACACCCTTCATCATCGAATAGGGAACAGATTCTTGCAACTTGTATTAATTAACCATGCTGGTTCCTGTTAGACCTGTAATTGTTGTATGTAAACATCTGAAGTTGAATATGTCACCACTAGGCCATGCAGCTTTAATATGTTCTAAAACATTTTCCAGATCTGCTTATAAACCTTTGAGTTCAATGTTCTTTGTAGTCTGCAATGGATACAAGTCTCTTGGATCCTGTTTACCACCCTTTGGAACAGGCTATCTCCATTACCTTATAGCTCTCATAATTGGAGGCTAATTTTATTAGTGTTCACATCACAGGCACTTTGGGGGCTAAAGAAGTATTAATGTTAGAGCGCTGGTGCTTCTACTGATGTTGTTGATTTAAAATGGTCATATTATTCTGGTGTCCTGTCATCTGTTTGAAGTTACCATAGAAACGAGGAGCTTTTGTAAGTCATTAAGAGAAATATTTCACTATGGTTTCTAACAGGTTTATTACAGATGTCAGTCATCTGTTTGTAAGCCATCTGGGATGCTTTTGTGTAATATTTGATGGACCAATCTGCTGATGGTGTTTACAGAAGCTGGTGTAGCTTTTTAAGAGTGTGAATTATTAGTTATATTCAGACACTACCCTTGATGCCCAATTTTGGAACAAAAAGATGTGGGTTTGATACATATATGCAACATGAAAAAAGTTCAGAATAGAGGACAATTGGAGGTGGGTGGGGTGGATAGGGGGTTATCACAAGGCCTGGTTTTAACTCTGTGTCATGATAATAACAAGCTCTGGTAGTGGTATCATGCCATGTTTCTATGGTTTGATATTGCAGTGTGGCGGCACTATAAATCATTTCAAAAAGACTTGATTAGTCTCCAGTTGACTAAAATACAATTGGTTTAATAATGATGTAAAATGTAACCAACAACAATTTTGTCCCTCTGTCTTGAATAAGAGCATTTCACCATATGCTTAGTCATATTTAGGTTTGACCTTTCAGTGAGCTAAAATAGCATGTAGCACACCTTAACTGGCTGAGAATTATTTTGGTAAATCGAGTTTCAGGTAGCTTGAAGATAAAACTTCTTTGTAAAACTAGAAACCTTATCATAAGGCTGCTTCAACTGTATTAGCTGTTAACTTAAGAACTTAAGCAGTCTGACTTCTGAATTGTGACATTTAAGAACATCTATTTTGTAGCTACCTGGGGTTCTTATTAACACCTGCTGTAAGCAGAAGTGGCACATAGGGATCACTTCTTCATCTTCTTTCTGTCTGTCAAACTTTTTCCATCAGGGCTCTGTACTCTGTGCAATAAACTCCTGCACTAATCCTGGTATTGAAATGAAATTTCAGTGATGGATAGAGCTTAAAAAGAAGAACTGTAATGCAAAAGGTCCATAACTTTGGCATTAATATTTTTAAGTCATTCCTCTTTTTCTGCCATACTCTGTCACACTTTTTCTGTCACACATCAGCAGGTGAAACATGTTTCATGGAACACTCTTGTTTTGGTAATTTAGGACTCATGTTTTCATGGACAGTTGATGTATAAAGGGACCCATCCCACCTTCCCGGCAAGTTTTCAGAATTCTTGTGAATGTGCAGCCATTGATCTGATTGGTCTGTCACTTCCTGTCAGACATACAGTCATATTACACCCCAATTTTTGTCACAAATATTTTCTATCTAATGAGGGATAGCTATACATTATGTTTGTCCAAGAGTTTCCTATTGTCACAGGCTTCAACATAACTCATTGCCTCCAGGGGCTAAATTGTGATGGATGAGGGTCCTTAAAAATTTAGATGAAAAGGGAGATTTTCTGTGCTACATGTTTAGTAGATGGAATGATATATAACCTCAACATGAACTATGACTGGTTAACCCTTTAATTCATGTAGACTCCATTTAACATTTGCATTGGCAAACAGAGCAGACCCAGATCAGGCTGCTCCTAGAAGGAGCTGTCTGATCAGGGTTTCCCCTGTTTGCTCATACAATATTGAATCTCAGATTTTAACATAGTCTGCATGGCAAAGAAAAATCCATTGCTTAAAATATTGATTGTAGTCATAAATTTATACATGAATATTTATGAGTTGAAGCATTAATTCCATTGGCTAGCTGCACAGACAGGACTGGATGCGATGGGTGATTGGCTGTGTAAAGAAATAGTAAATAGATTTGCACTTTCTGTCTCTATTTCTTTGGTATGACATATTGAAAACACAATTTCTGTCATCACTGGAAACCAACGGTGTATATTCTATTAACACTATTGTACAAAGTGTATTGAGCGAACGTGGGTTCCAAGGCTGTATTTCTGCATGACGGATGCATGTTGACACAATGCACTTTGCCTAGAGCATGTTTTGCAAAATGCAAGTCCTCTAGTGGATTCTTGCACTTTTGTGTCTGACACCTATCAGAACAAAATTCTGTTCTGTTTCCACAGGTTTTATGCAGTCCTTAAGTTATTGATGAGCAGTTGAGGTTCTTCTGATATATCATCTCCTATTATTAATAATAAAAGCTTTTACTGTTGCCATAGAATATATCCAAATGTTTTCTTCATAATACAGAGTAGATCCATCAATATCAGAATACAGTTAAACTCGATAATGAGACCACTATTGGGTCCATCTGAAAGTGGTCTTATTATTGAGTTATGGTATTTTCATAAATATTTCTTTTCAATGTTGACTTAATTCAATATTTTTTTTAATTTGATAGATGAAAATAACATCTCTTGAATCAATTCAATGTTTTTAAAAAGTTTTGTTATGAAATGTAATCCTGATTAGTTTTATTAAACTTTTTTTTCACATTTAAAATTAAAATCGGCCGATTAAAAGTCTACCCATTTTAAATTTCTCTAATTTTCCTATAATTATCAAGCTGATTGCTTATTCAATTGTTGTAGTAATAAGCTTTTTTTAATCAGCCAGTTGCCTCCGACTTTTCCTCGTACTGTTTTGATTCAAGACAATTTCTTTTGAATTTAAAGATCTTAATGTTTGATTTCAGTTTTAAATCAAAGTCTTTGGAAAGTAGTTATGAAAGTGATTGACTAATATGATGGGATATCTAATTCTATTTTAGTCAAGTTTTCGTGGGAAGTCTTAGTGCGAATTAACGACTGTCAAAACTCTAGCTTGAAACACGTCACGGTGATTGTTACTGCTAATCAGGGGCAGCTCATCTGGACATATAACAAATACTTGTTAGCTTGACAGGAAATACATCTGTAGATCCCAAGATTGCTCTCTGTTATGTAATATTACCCATCTCACCCATTGTTTTCACTCTCCATCGAATCTTATCTACCGTGTTTATCAAAACATCTGAATTATGGCATGTGCGACCTTCACCTGTACTGGAAACCAGGTGTTGTAAAATGACAACTTGAATCAACTTTTTCACAGGACCATCGTTCACATTATTGAGGTCAAAAGAAGACTAATTTTACGATTTGGTCCGATTTTAGTGGTCTTTTTACGCAATATTGAGTTGCCCGCTTTAATGAGGTGAGCGACCATTGAAATATATAGAGAAAAATTTGGGTCTGACAAAATGTGCTTGTAATTAATCCCCCGCCGCGAAGCGGGAGGGGGGTTATAGGAATGCCCTTCGTCCGTCCGTCAGTCCGTCAGTGTGTCCGAAACATTTTCGTGTCCGCTCCATATCTCATGAACGCTTGGACACATTTTCTTCAAACTCGGCTAAAGTGTTAACCTCATTGAGCTGATGTGCAGAAGGCATGTGGCGGTCACGCTGGCTCAAGGTCAAGGTCATACTTGAAGGTCAAATGTTATTTTCGTGTCCGCTCCATATCTCATGAACGCTTGGACACATTTTCTTCAAACTCGGTTAAAGTGTTAACCTCATTGAGCTGATGTGCAGAAGGCATGAGGCGGTCACGCTGGCTCAAGGTCAAGGTCATACTTGAAGGTCAAATGTTATTCGTGTCCGCTCCATATCTCATGAACGCTTGGACACATTTTCTTCAAACTCGGCTAAAATGTTAACCTCATTGAGCTGATGTGCAGAAGGCATGAGGCGGTCACGCTGGCTCAAGGTCAAGGTCATACTTGAAGGTCAAATGTTATTTTTGTGTCCGCTCCATATCTCATGAACGCTTGGACACATTTTCTTCAAACTCGGCTAAAATGTTAACCTCATTGAGCTGATGTGCAGAAGGCATGAGGCGGTCAGCTGGCTAAGGTCAAGGTCATCTTGAGGTCAAATGTTATTTTCGTGTCCGCTCCATATCTCATGAATGCTTGGACACAATTTCTTCAAACTCGGCTAAAATGTTAACCTCATTGAGCTGATGTGCAGAAGGCATGAGGCGGTTACGCTGGCTCAAGGTCAAGGTCATCCTTGAAGGTCAAATGTTTAAGCCTCAACTTTTTCATGTCATCTCGATATCTCGTGTCATGTTCACAATCATACAAATTATGTCATGATATATAAAGTTTTTAATTGAGTTACACATGTATTTTGTGGTTACCTAACACATCCTATACTTCATTGATGTTCACTTTTTGTACTGTTTCCCATGTAAAACTTGTCAGTAAACTTTTAATATATGTGCCTTCGAATTCTGAGATTCATACATAACTCCGGAAAGTTAAATTGTCTTAAACTGATCTTCTATGTCTGCTACAACCATGCCAGGTTAAGGTGAACATAATCCTATGACCAAACAAATTCTAATATTTGGCCAGCGGCGGGGGATATAGCTGTCCTTTGGACTGCCTTGTATTGAGTTTGTTGTGAAAATGAGTTGGTGGCAGAGTGAGGTTTTACTGTACTCCATTATAATGCAAAGTCCTATTTAATATGACCCAATATAATGCAAAGTCCTAATTAATATGACCCAATAATGCAAAGTCCAATGTAACATGTTCAAAACCCAATGTAACATGTTCCATTATAATGCAATATCCAGTGTAACATGTTCCATTATAATGCAATATCCAGTGTAACATGTTCCATTATAATGCAATATCCAGTGTAACATGCTCCATTATAATGCAAATTCCTATTTAATATGACCCAGTATAATGCAAAGTCCAATGTAACATGTTCAATTATGCAAAACCCAATATAACATGATCCATTATAATGCAAAATCCATCGTAAAACACTTTGTTATGAGACCGCAAATCTTCAGCTTTCAAATTTTCACATGATACATGTATACCATATTCCAATACAAGGCAGTATCAACACCTGTACCTCAGGTATAGTATTATAATCGAGCTGCATACTATCTCTAAGCATAAACTAAACATGTCTGTTAATTTGATTGTTATTTAGCAACTGGTGACAGTCAACGTTTCTTGATATTTAAGCCTGCACTCATTATAAGTCTTTTTGAGATAATTAAAACAATCAGAGTGTCATTCTGTAAATGTTAATTGAGTTGGTTAGATTGTTTCTGGGGTCATTACTCTCCTTTACTGTGAAAACTATTAGCTGTAGTTAACATTTGACAATTTCTAGAATATACAATTGTTTTAAGTTCTACTTATAAGATTATATTGATTAGTAAATGAACATTTTCAGACAAATGAAACTGTACTTACGAAATTAAATGATTCTTGACTGCTCATGTTCAAACATTTAAAGAAATGTTCACATTTTTAAAGTATTTTTGTGCTATAATTATATCTCTTAATTCAAAACTGAAAGATTCTCAGACTAAAAAAAAATGCATGTTATTATATATATGAGAATATGATATTTGAGCCTTATTCCTCATATAGACTTGTTTTGACACCTTAAGGTAAACTATCCATCATTGTATCATGATCATTGTCTTTCAAATGCTTTTATGCAAACATCCATTCACTTGCAGTTAATAGGCTCTTTTGCTCAAACTCTATAAAAGCTTGCATTTACTATAAAATTCAGATGATCACTTGATGGACCATGATCAAAATTTTATGATGGCTGGATTACCTTAATTAACCCTTTCCCTCATAGAGACTCATTTTGACGCCCTCAATAGGTACCACATAAAGCCTGATCTGCAGAAAACCACAGTTAAACCTTACCAAATTTAATTACAAAATCCTCATTTCCAGACCACTGAGGAGCAGCGAACAGCATAAAACATGATCAGCCTGCGAGTTACTCGCAGGCTGATCTGGTTTTATGCTGTTCGCATAGGTCTTTTCATGGTGTCCTCTATGAGGGAAAGGGTTAAAAAACAGAGCATACTACTTCCTAGATCAAACAGCTCTAGCAGTAGGAGCAGCTGTCTGATCTGGGTCTCCCTTGTTTGCTCATACTTTATTGAAACTCAGATCACAGTGAAAGGCAAAGGAAAATCAGCTGTTTCAGATACCATTTAAAGATCAGTAAATCAATATACATTATGTGATGAATTTGTATATGTGTACTTGGACATTCATGTGAAAAGGGGGTTAATGGATATGAAATGTTGATTACAGGTTCTGAAACAAGTTGTTTGTTTCCACTCTTTTTGAAAAGTAAAAGGTCAAGTTATGAATATAAAAAAATTGTTTAAAACATAACTGATCTTTTTTCTTTTCAGAAATGATGGAAGCAAACAACTTGTTTTTGTTTAGGCCTAAAAAGTATGTTACAGAAAATTCCATATTATTGGAAAAAAATTAACAACGGATTTAATCCAGGAAATTCCGTAATTGATAAAAAATACTCAAGCATTTCTCATGATCGTGGTTAATATTACTGTGGCAGATTTTATTGTGATATTTGCCACTGTAACTACGTCCTCAAATGTCAGGCAGGATGTGCTTGTCAAAT
Source organism: Solen grandis (assembly GCA_021229015.1). Taxonomy (NCBI): domain Eukaryota; kingdom Metazoa; phylum Mollusca; class Bivalvia; order Adapedonta; family Solenidae; genus Solen; species Solen grandis. The sequence continues at coordinate 61,978,019 of CM037777.1, forward strand.
ACAAATAAATGGTGATCAGTCTATAGCTATTTAATAGGCTTGATTAAGTAGATTTTAGAGAAAATATGTTCTAAAGTGATATAAGACATTAAGGTTAGATAACTTCATGGAAGACATTGATGATGTCAGACATATTAAGATGCTGATGCCATGGTTCAGTGTTAGTACTTATTATTATGGACCTGTAGGTTTGGAGTTCATTCCCTGGGAGTGGGGGGCATTGCTGATGGAACCCAATAGTGACTCAATATATTAGTTACTCTTCATATATCTCTGACAGAATCTGATGTACTGGAACATGAAATGAAGATATGGGTATCGAACAGTAAGGTCAGGATGGAGGATGGGAATAAAGAATTTGAAAAGTATTGAGAGATTACAGACCATGAAAGGTGCATATCACAATAGAAACTGGCATAGTATCACAATCAGCCCTGCAGATAGTAATAACTCTGAAAAAAAAATGTATCTTATAACCTTATATATATAGGATCTCACATGAGTTGTCATAAAATATTAAATTCCTTTAAACAAGTTAAAGAAAATGGTAAAGAGGGAGCCTCTGGCGAGCTTTTTACTATTTTCTTGGAGGAGTTATATAAAATTTTATATTATATGACAACTCATGTGAAATTCTTTTTATCACATGACTTGAACAGAATAATGATGTTTTGACATTGCACATTGTTAATATCCTTTGAATTGTATAGTGTTAAATGATGTCATGACGTTGCTGATATATAAAAAAATATGTAATGTTTATATTAGATGGAAACAAGGAACGTCATGTGATAAACAAATATACAAAATGTCTCTTGCTTTAAATTTTTATAGCATAGTGGTAATTCTTGATATGAAAATAATGTTTTGAGATATAAGCCTGTAATTTATAAGCATAGGACAAAAATTCTTTGGTTGCAAGCAATCAAATGATCATTATACTTTGAGGTACCAGTCTATAATTCCATCAGTACAGGAGACAGGTTTGTTGACACCAGACTGGTATCTGTGTTTGATGGGACTTCTGGGTGATTGTGGCTCATTTGTAAACCATTTGGATCATTAAAGTACAGTTAGTCTGGGAGGAGTCTGCCGTGTCTAGATAAAACTTCTATAGATGAATGTAAAGTTCACAAAGATATAAACCTTGTCAGATAAATGGTTTCCAACAGTTATGCTATATAATAGCTAGACTTTTTTATTTCAATATAATTCATAGAAATATACCTGTCCATAAAATTTGAGAAAACAAATTTACATCGACAGAGAAACAAGTGATTAATCCCTCTAACTGTTCCTGGGTTAGACAAGTACCTTGTGCCTGAAAGGGTTTGGAAACTCCCCAGACTGCGTGGGATTCGAACATACAACCTTTATATCTGTTGTCGTAAGTATCAAAGTTATATCCTGACTTCAAAGATGTGGGGGCTATACATAAAAATCATGCTTAAGCATCCCCATCCTACACTCATATTACAAAAAGACATTAGGTGGGATGTGTCTGTATTAATCTCCTTTAGGGATAGTTCTAGTTTTCATTTACTCACCTAATGGTTTATGACTTTACTGATCTGATCATATTGGCATAAGATATCATTGGGAATACATTGGCATTTCTTGAAGACACAATCCAGTATTTAGTTTGATAGAGAACCTGTTAAAACATTGATTGAACTCATGTATTATTGAGTCACCAATCAGTTTGTTTGTGATGGAACTCTATCTTTGAGTGACAGTGTGTTGACTGATGATGTAATTGAGTTTGTTTCATGACTGTTTGATGGAGAAATCCATCCATGCCAGTTTTCCCTTCTCTCAACGTTCTTATGCTGATCTACATTGTTTTGCCTTGAAATCACTTACTGTTCAAGTGGGGTGTTTCTGAGTTTTGCATCCGGCACTTTGTCTACTTCAGGCAGATACTCAATTTGATATATAAATTTGTTTACCAAGTGATATGATATCTCCACTGAATCCTGATGATGTAGATGCCATTTGACCAGGGTCTAATTCCACCAACACATATTTGTAATAAGTAATGCTTTAACCCTTTACCTCATGAATATTCATGCTGAAATTTATAACTTGATGAATACTAATTGACTGAACTTTAAATGGTAAATTATGAAATAACAGATTTTTTTTTCACCACTCAGACTGTGTAGATTCGGAGCAACAATTTTGTATGAGCAAACAGAGAAGACCCTGCTCAGACAGTCTCCTATAATAAGCTGAATACAGAAGGGATAATCGGGTAAAACGATCGATCTTACTGCATTAGCTTTCTCATTGACCAAACTGGGATTTAGGAAATATTTTCACAAACATATATTGAGGTATATAGATAATGGGACCCCAAAATATTGTGTTACATAAAATGGAGCTGCACTTGTTACTTTTATCACCATAATTTTCATGTCAGGCAACATTAATCCCACTCCATTATTCCTTGGTTGATTGGTGACCTCTTTTAATAGAGGGAAGATCTTTCCTGCAGGGGTCAAACTTGGAACCCTCAGATCCTTAGTCAGTGAGCACTGCTACTTGACCTCAGTACTCAAGTAGAAGTATAGTCCAGTGGTAGGATGCAATTAAGAACTCCGGACAACATGGTCTGTAGTTCAAATCTCGGTCAGGTTGCCAGTAATTTCATTGAGCAAAAAATTAACGTCAAATTGTTCCACTCCACCAAAAGTGTATAAATGGGTACCTGCGAGGGTTATTTGGGTCATGCATGGGCATCCAAGCTCCATATGTCTTTGCTGTTCATATGGCATTTACAAATATGCCCAATGACCATGCAGTAAACATGTTAAGTCTGCTGAAATAGCACTACCTTGAAATTAGAATAAAACTTAACTCTGAATGACAATAGGAGGAAGCTTTTGAAATACTGCTGAGGTTAGACTTTTCCTGAAGTAGACACTCCATCTATTGTATGTTAGCAGGGTTTTGCAAACCTGAAATTTGTAAAACAACACATTGGGCAGTGTATTGAAAGCTTGTGTACTTCAGTCTAACATGTTATCATTTTATTGATAAAGGAACTGAATTAAAGAGCTGATTTTGTATACTATTCACCATAGTAATCTGTGTTTTGTGGTTGGCCATATGGCCGTGACAGGATCATGAAGTATCAGGTTTAGTAATTAATGTTTTTCTTATACAGAAAATGAATGAAATTGTACTAAAGACCTTTAGTATAGTATGAGAGTGACCCATTAAGACCTAGTTACGATCAATATATTGATAAAGATCAATTAATTCTTAATTAAGATCTAGACACTTTTTTTTCAGACGAAATAATTAATTTGTGTCATTCATTTGAATTAACAAGGTTTTATTGATATGCTGATAGATAAATTTCCTTGTTCATCAGTTAGAAATGCTCACTTATCAATCTCATACAGTATACTTACTTAAAGGGATTTTTTAAAACTTTTTTTAGACATATTTCCATAGCTTCAAAATTATATTAATAAACTCATCTGTTTCAAAGAAAAAGTCAAGCTATTATGATTGCTGAGTCGTTGTTGTGCAATATCTTTAATGTGGCCTATTTCTCAAACACTAACAGATGAGCATTGGTATCTGCATACGATGCTCTTGTTTAAAATAGTATGGTACAAAATTATGAATGTTTCATTGTTAGGGGTGCACTGAGGAGGAAAGGAGAGTTTTGATTCAGGATCTGTTTAACATGTTGACTTCAGTGCAATAAAGGTAAAGGGCACCTTGGTCCAGTGATAACATACCCAACTGCTGATGATGAAGGTTGTAGGATCGAACCCCATTGGATGCAAGGAATTTTTTGACCTTCCAGTTAGGTGCCAAGTACTTAGGTCCAATTCAGGAACGTCATTAGGGATTCGTAAGTTGTAACAACTGGTTTCCCAATCGACATAAAATAAATTAAGTTTTAACAAAAGATTAAGTGCCCAGTGGGTGTTTCAAAGGCAGAGTAATTGGTACGATTGCGGTGTTGTCTTTGGATATAGAAAATATCTTTTACTCTAGTCATTGGACTTGTGGGAATTAGACAATCTATTTGTCTCATTTTAAAGAAGAAACTGGTCTGATAAAAATACTCTGATTAGTTCCTAAGATAATTTGACACCATGGTTACATACCATTGTAAAATCAGATCTGACTGAAAAGCAGTTTTCACTCTTTTCATAGGTTGTATGCTATTTTAACTTTGTTATCTTCAAGACATTAGGGAATAATAGATAATATATAAAAACTATTGGTAACTTGCAGGCTGATCTGTTTTATGGTGGCCGTAAAGCTCATAATTTTGAAAGCTTTGACATTTGATAAAGGGACTTAAGGTAAAGTCCCTGTAATGGTTCCGCTACGTCTTGGGCCACTTAATCTCTACCAAGATAGCAAAGGTACCCTAATGAAACATTAGGAAACCTTGGTTGTCTCCGTCAAGGAAACTTGAATAAAATGTTTTCCCCTCATTGCAGGTGTCATAGTACAAGCATCATGTCGTGGTGTTAGTTATTATTATGTTTGATTGAAACAGCATTTTACAGAAAGCCTTGGCCTCTAGCCTTCCAGAACAGGTTTTTTTTTGCACTTGATTGCCTCTGTGATTGGATTGCTTTTACTGTGCCAGACTCCCATGTATTGGTCTGGCACCAGGGCTTGCCTTGTGGTGGATGAGCTGTTAGTAATAAATCTTTTTTCTCTCCTCCCCTCGCTTTTTGGTTGTTCATGCTATTTTAGTGCTTATTGTGTATTTAATGTATGAATTATATATATTGCAAAATAAAACAAACGTAATTGAAAATAGAAAAAAAAGTCAAATGTGTAAAATGCTGCCTTTAAGTCCTAAGTTTAGACAACAATGATTTGGACATTATGCATTCTTTGCTGAAAAAAATGTTCATTTGGTTACCTTGTGGCCATGCTACATGGTATGTGACATCATTTTAAGCTATCGCAAGCTAGCATTATTTCCCTCAATTCAGAGGAGAAAACTGCTCAAGTATTATATTTCTTCATAAATTTCAAAAGGGATACAGCAAAATAAGGTGGAAACTTGTGAACTACATATCTCGGCCAGGGTCAGAATTGAAGAATTTCTTTTAGTCTGATCTGGTCTCTTTATAGTGGCATATTTTTAATGAGAAGATGTTTAAAATGCTGTCCACCTTGCTTTTCTCACAATCCTTTGGCCATTCTTTTTTAATAGTTCTATTTTTGAAAAATAAAATCAGCAAAATTTGTACTTAATGTCAAGTCATGGTGTTAATAACCATCCAGTTACCAAAGTCAAGTAACAGATATCTCTAATTAGGGTACCCTTAAAAAAAATTGAAAGGAGGTAATAGACTGGGTCGACATGGTTAAAGAATTTTGGGAAAAAAATAAAGCTAATTATCTTAAAAACATGTCAAACAAAAAACAGCTGAAAATAGCAAGAAACAAAACTCTTTAATGATGGCAACTGGCAAATACAAGAATAGCTTGCAGCAGTCAGGGTCATTTGATTCCCTCATATTTCAGATGCTCTGCCAAAAATATCTCATTTTCAGGTGATTTTTTAAATTACATATTTGTTTTTTTTTTATTCTCTCCTTTATTTTTTTGAGAATTTGTAGCAAATAATTGTCTTCTTGGACCAGAATAGATAAAGCTGCCAGTGTTTAATAGGTTGGTAAAAATAGTGTATACAAGTAACGGATGAAGTAAAGGATACTGATGGCTTTGTGCGAAACGTTGGTAAAGAAGCAAGCAATCATACAATACTTTTGTACCAAGCTCTTGAATTATATATTAGTTAATTTAATCTAATTCAGTACTACATTATCCCTTTATCACATGAATATTCATGTACAAATTTTTCACTTGAAGAATATTAATTAACTGAACTTAAAATGGTATATAGAATCATTGGCTCCTGTTGGAGCTGTCTGATCAGGGTCTGCTCTGTTTGCCAATGCATCAAAGTGAGTCTATATGAATTAAAGGGTTATGCAGAGTTTCCTCCTCCCATGACTGTTGAATTCAGGTTGGATGGACAGTAAGGAATTACCTATCTGGCTTTTTCTAGGTCCTGAATAGTGAACAATTCTGTATGAAATGGCATTTTAAGAAAGGGTCAGGTTCTGTAATAGCATATATAACATGTGGCAGGTCCTCATGCCATTGATTTCAGAGGTGGGTTAGTATGAAGCCCTGGTAATGAAGCTTAACCCTTTTGCTGCAACCACCCTACACTTGAGATAGCGTATTTGCCAACAAGATGGGTTCATCCATTTTTGGGAGTTTCCCATGCAGAAACCTCCATAACGGATAAACCCATCTTGTTGGCAAATATGCCGTCCCATGTTTAGGATGGGTTAACCCATCCTGTTGGCAGCGAAATGGAAGCAGTCACATAATGCTAGTACAGTAATTGTCTGTAATTTCTAAGAAATTTCTAAGATATTCCTTGGCAAATAGCATGTTTATATATGATAGGTGACCTAGAAGCAAAAGGGTTATTATGTTAAGAAACCTCAAAGTGGATTTTTTTTTTGGGGGGGGGGATGGATAATGCAACACTCCCTAGATTAATTTGGGAGAACCTTGTTTTAGCAGATCTCAGACCCTGGACCCCATGACTAGATCCATGCATGCTGTCAGCCGCCTTCCATCATGAAATTGACAGCCTAACACACTTAAAGTAAAAATTTAGAAATAATCCTATTTCAAATTCTGTTTTCAATTTAAGAAAATGCAGTTACAAAGTCTAATTTCAGTATTTTTCCCTTCAATTAGTTGGCTTGATTTGTGGATTTCACAGCATTTCAATCTTGCATCCAGACAGGATTCTGTGATGATATATTCAGCATGAAATAAGAAGATCACAGTTTCAATTAGCTGACATTTCATAAAGTGTCAGGCAGCAATATTTAGACTGATAAATTAGGTTTTTATTACCATTGTAGGTTGTTATATTCAGTGTAAATAGATCAGGTAGGATGAAGACCAATACTGAGGTATTCTTAGCAAATGTGGGAGACGAAATATTATGAAATCTATAACACAGTACTTGTCTTGAATATAGCTATATCTAGTAATATTGCTGCATCTTGTAATATTGTGACATTCTGTGATATTGCTACCTTCTGTGATATTTCTACACCTTGTGATATTGCTACATCTTATGATATTGCTATGTCCTGTGATAATTTTTTCACCTTCTTATATTGCTACATCATATAATATTGCTACATCCTGTGATATTTCTACACCTTGTGATATTGCTACTTCCTATGATATTGTACATCCTAATGTACATCCTGTGATATTTCTACACCTTGTGTATTTCTACTCCTATGATATTGCTACATCCTATGATATTTCTACACTTTTGATATTGATACATCCTATGATATTGATACATCCTGTGATATTTCTACACCTTGTGTTATTGCTACATCTTATGATATTGATACATCCTGTGATATTTCTACACCTTGTGATATTGCTACATCTTATGATACATCCTGTGTATTGATACATCCTGTGATATTTCTACACCTTGTGTTATTGCTACATCTTATGATATTGCTGCATCCTGTGATATTTCTACACCTTGTGATATTGCTACATCCTATGATATTGATACATCCTGTGATATTTCTACACCTTGTGATATTGCTACATCTTATGATATTGCTACATCCTGTGATATTTCTACACCTTGTGATATTGCTACTTCCTATGATATTGATACATCCTGTGATATTTCTACACCTTGTGATATTGCTACTTCCTATGATATTGCTACATCCTGTGATATTTCTACACCTTGTGATATTGCTACTTCCTATGATATTGATACATCCTGTGATATTTCTACACCTTGTGATATTGCTACATCCTGTGATATTGATACATCCTGTGATATTTCTACATCCTTGTGATTATTGCTACATCCTTGATATGCTTATCTCATGATATTATCATCACCTGTGATATTGATTCATCCTTGATATTTACACCTGTGATATTGATACATCCTGTGATATTGATACATCCTGTGATATTTCTACACCTTGTGATATTGCTACTTCCTATGATATTGATACATCCTGTGATATTTCTACACCTTGTGATTTATTGCTAATATCCTTGATATTGATACATCCTGTGATATTTCTACACCTTGTGATATTGCTACATCCTTTGTATATTGCTACATCCTGTGATATTTCTACACCTGTGATATTGCTCATCCTGATGATATTGCTACATCCTGTGATATTGTCTACACCTGTGTATTGATACATCGTGTATTGCTACATCCTGTGAATTTCTACACCTGTGATATTTCTACACCTATGATATTGCTACTTCTGTGATATTGATACATCCTGTGGTATTTCTACATCCTGTGATATTGATACATCCTGTTATTTCACACCTGTGATATTGCTACTCTATGATATTGATACATCCTGTGATATTTCTACACCTGTGTATTGCTACATCCTTATATATTGTACTCCTGTGATATTTCTACACCTTGTGATATTGCTACTATCCTGTGATATGATATCCTGATATTGATACATCCTGTGATATTGATAATCCTGTGATATTTCTACACCTTGTGATATTGCTACATCCTTGATATTGTACATCCTGTGATATTTCTACACCTTGTGATATTGCTACTTCCTATGATATTGATACATCTTGAATTGATACATCCTGTGATATTTCTACACCTTGTTATGCTACATCCTATGATATTGCTACATCCTGTGATATTTCTACATCCTGTGATATTGATACATCCTGTGATATTGATACATCCTGTGATATTGCTACATCCTGTGATATTGCTACTTCCTATGATATTGATACATCCTGTGATATTTCTACACCTTGTGATATTGCTACATCTTATGATATTGATACATCCTGTGGTATTTCTACACCTTGTGATATTGCTACATCCTTTGATATTGATACATCCTGTGATATTTCTACACCTTGTGATATTGCTACTTCCTATGATATTGATACATCCTGTGATATTTCTACACCTTGTGATATTGCATATCCTTGATATTGATACATCCTGTGATATTTCTACACCTTGTGATATTGCTACATCCTTTGATATTGATACATCCTGTGATATTTCTACACCTTGTGATATTGCTACATCCTTTGATATTGATACATCCTGTGATATTTCTACACCTTGTGATATTGCTATATCCTGTGATATTTTCTACACCTTGTGTATTGCTACTTAGTATGCCTATCGTATAATTGATACATCCTGTGATATTTCTACACCTTGTGATATTGCTATATCCTATGATATTGATACATCCTGTGATATTTCTACACCTTGTGATATTGCTATATCCTATGATATTGATACATCCTGTGATATTTCTACACCTTGTGATATTGCTACATCCTTGATATTGATACATCCTGTGATATTTCTACACCTTGTGATATTGCTATATCCTGTGATATTGATACATCCTGTGATATTGATACATCCTGTGATATTGATACATCCTGTGATATTGCTACATCCTATGATATTGATACATCCTGTGATATTGATACATCCTGTGATATTTCTACACCTTGTGATATTGCTACTTCCTATGATATTGATACATCCTGTGATATTTCTACACCTTGTGATATTGCTGCATCCTATGATATTGATACATCCTGTGATATTTCTACACCTTTGATATTGCTACTTCCTATGATATTGATACATCCTGTGATATTTCTACACCTTGTGATATTGCTATATCCTGTGATATTTCTACACCTTGTGATATTGCTACTTCCTATGATATTGATACATCCTGTGATATTTCTACACCTTGTGATATTGCTACTTCCTATGATATTGATACATCCTGTGATATTTCTACACCTTGTGATATTGCTATATCCTGTGATATTGATACATCCTGTGATATTTCTACACCTTGTGATATTTCTACACCTTTGATATTGCTACTTCCTATGATATTGCTATGTCCTGTGATATTTCTACACCTTGTGATATTGCTACATCTTATGATATTGTTTCATCCCATGATATTGCTACATCTGATGATATTGCTACAAAATCAAAATCCCAGCTACAAAATACTGGCCTCAATCCACAGTCTTTGAAAGGGATAAGTATAATTAGTAAAAATTTGTTCCCAAATAAGTTATCAAATTGATGAGAACAAAATGGAAACAGACATTGCTTTGCTGTTGTGTGAATTAAGAATCAAGGTTTTAAGTTCTCAAGGCATAACACAATCATTACAAATTGTGCTGGTATAGCTCTCTTGTTTGATGCTCACCAGATAAGTGTAAAATCAAGGACTTCTTTCTTTGTTGAGTCTAAAGTCCTGCCAACAGTGTTTAGTCATTTGGCCAACCAGTCATGGAATTACCCTTATATGCTGAGCGCCAAGCAGTTAATTTAAGGGAGCTATACCAGAACCATTTTTTACGACTTTGTATGTCACGGCCGGGGATCGTACCTCCAGGAGCAGACACTCAAGCCACTCAGCCTCCAGGACCAGTAGGGTTGGTTGGTAGTTCACACCACTTGCATTTGTCTACTATATATATATATATATATATATATATATATATATATATAAATATATATATATACACACAAAGTACTTAAGTGACTGAAGAACTACAAGTGGGATGTTATACCCTAGCAAACAAACAAGAATTTAATCCTTTACCTCATGAATATTCATGTACAAATTCATGACTTGATGAATATAAATTGACTGATCTTCCTCCACCTGTAATTAGCTGGGCGTAGCTATATGACTGAAATACTGTCGAAGCGACGGTTAAACTCAAATAGTCAAGTCAAGTCAAATCAAAGGGGTCTGGCTCAAAAGGTGAGTCTTGTATCACTTTATATAATACAAGGGATACTGCACCCGACTGACCAAGATTTATACCCTCCTTGAAAAATGCCAGTATTTCAGTAATTTATGATGGTATCTTTAAATACTTTGCACCTATTGCAAGTGTATACATTTTTGTAACAGAATTTTTTTTTTCACCCATACAAACGCAAGTATTCTGCAACAAAACCCGCATTGTGAAACTAACCCTTATTTTCAAGAATATTGACAAGAGTTTGTACCTTCGTAGCTATAGTAATATTTGACTTACCCTTTATGCCAGACTTCTTTTACTTTAAATGGTTTATGAAATAATGGATTTTTCTTTACCACAGATGACAATGTAGAAACTGAGTTACGAGAGGTAGCTCCTATAGGAACTGTCTGATCTGGGTCTGCTCTGTTTGCCTATGTATTAAAATGAGTCTATATGAAGTAAGGGCTTAAGTATAACAACGTAGCACTTTTAGCTTATTAGAGTGACTATAAGAAACATTCTTCTTCCTGTATGTAAATGAATTCTTCTTAAGTGAGTTAGGAACCTATCATGTATTGGTGAGCCTCCATGGGTTTGAAATAACATTGGTTATAAGAAACGTGTCATATAATGAATATCTTACTGTTTACGTTTATATTGAATAGTGCAGCGAAATGAATACCCTGAAATGAAAAGGTATTGCTATAGCCTATTTATAGATTTAGTATTTATGAAAAGACGGGGGTTTGAAAGATGGCATTTGTCAATAAAATAACTTAAAAATATGATCCAATTTATGTGTAAGATTTAATGAAAGGAAGTATTTCATTGACATTCCATTCCAATCCTAAACGGCACTTAAATTGAAAATTAAACTTAACCACTATTAACATATATTATTTTGGTCTTGCATGGGGAAAAAAGACGGAATTTCCTCAAGGACATTACAACTGATGTTAAAATTATTGCATCATGGCATAATCATAAGAATTTCATAACCCCTTCGAGAAATTGTAGGAGATTATAATTGCAAAATGATTAGATTGCAAAAGTGTCGATATATATGTAGCTATAGACTCTCACATTGTTCAGAGTTCCAGGGAGTGACGTTAATATCTCGCTATTATCTTCTGAGACATATCAATGTACAGGATTTATAGGCTTTTAATAACAGCACTGGGGCGTGACTTTCACTGTGCCTCGTAATAAAATTCGAATTAGAACATTTGAAATTGGAATTTTGGGGAAGAAATGATTATAGCTGGAATAGGTGATATGGAAGTTAACAAGTTTATTGCAATAAAATGGGCTCCTGCTTCCTGCTGTATGAGATTCTAGCATAATAGTGTATTCAACCTGTAGGAAATTGTTTCTTTATCATTCTTCAGAATTTAAGAAAATCTGCTCTTGCGGAAACAAATTCAATTTAAAGATAAGTGTTTAACTTATTTCACTCGGATACTTCTAGAATGAGGTTAGAGGTTTATTTATAATACTGTGAATTCATTAATTTGTGTCAAACACTTTTTGTCAATTTTCATGGTGGGTTTTATCCACAAATATGAAGCCCCACAAAAACTTGTCTCTTATATAGACCTCACATTTTCTAGAACATAGATCCACGAATAAATGTACCCACAAAATTCCCATAATCAACAAATTTTAATGTCAACGAAATTAATGATTTTACAGTATAGGATGGGGGCTTAGATCTTCTTGTGACATAAATTACAGCCTAGCATTTAATAAAAAGCCTAATATATTTTTGGATATATCATTAGTTACATATTGTGACCAATCTCATCAGTGTATTCATCCATTGTTGTTATTAATTATAGTGTCATTGCATTTCGTAGGGAACAAAATTGACTTCATTAAGATTCAATGAAATTAAATGCCATTGATAATTAATGATTTTGCTGAAAGTTTTTGCAAAATGCATCTATTTTTTTTTTAAAGTGGATGCAATCATTTCTTATATATTTTTTGATATATCACTAGTTATTATACTGTGACCAATTTAACTGTATTCACCCACCGTGGTTATTTTGTATAGAGACATTAATTTTCATAGGAACTAATTTTGATGAGTCGTTGATTTTTTTGGATGGTTTTATCCATGAAAATTAATCCAACAAACACTGTTCATTTAAATGACACTCATGCTTTCTTGAACATCCTTGATCATGAATCCACTGAAAATGTGTAAAACTGACTTAAGATTTAATGCCAAAAAAAAACAAAATTTTTCTGTAAATTGTTACTACATGTTTCTGTTTCTTCTAATTGGATTGGATGCAATAATTTAACTTTTAATTCTATGAAATGAATCAATTTGTGTCTTGGGAGCTAAATTTCTTTGGTGTACTGATCAATAAATCCGAATAACTGCAGTGAAGTTCACAGAAATTAGAACAACTAACTGATGAAAACAAACTGGTTTACAGTTTGCATTCAGGTGAGGAAAATGCTCTGAACTGTTTGCAGCTGTAAGGGAGTTGGTTCCCTGCTTGCATTCTATATGGTATGATACAACAGGGATATTCATGGTCATCATTTTGAGGGCTGATCATTAAATGTTCCATCTCCTTCTGTTCCTACAATGCATTTAGAATGGAATTGCAGTCAGCTCTCAATTAAACTTGCTAGCTGAAATGTAATGAAACTTGGCAGAACCTCTTTTTCTATTATTTTAGCTTTCTAGCGTTTTATATTTCAGGTAAACAATGACCACTCACGGTAGATCCTAATCACTGGCTACAACATGCCGAAGTCATTAAAAAATGGTACTTGTGCGTGTATTCAGCCCATAAGAGTAGTTCTAGGAATGGCTGCCTGGGTGTCAGAATTATGTGACTGGATGTGGTACCCGTCATTTGTCAATCAGTACCCTGTCATTTGTCAATTAAGAGGGATATCGGAGACCAGCAGCACCATATCTATTCCATGTAGACTTTGTCTGAAATTATAATCAAAACAAACAAATAAACAGGCATGTCAGAACTGAGGGCACCTGCATATCAGTAGAAACAAGGCGTTGCTGCCGTCCAAGCCACAGACAATTGTATGGTATCTGTCATGGATATTTAATATTTTAAATGTGTTTACTGTTATTTTGATGAACAGAATATTGAGGGCCGGCAGAAAAACTGTTTCAGCTCCTCTTATTTCTATCATTTTTTATGCACTTTGAATAGTTTTGCAGGCAACCCTTGATATCTTTTATATGTAACAGTTTGGTCGTCTGGATTATAGTATAGCATATTCATGTACTGTTAGATAAGTTGAATGATTTTCAGAGTATTATGCATGTCAAAGCATGTCGACTGCCTAGTGTGGGGGGAACTTAGTAGTTTTGTCTAAGAAACTTGAGACTGTAATGAAACATATGGTGAACATTATAAGAGCTTATAACAAGGATGGCGTCTATGTTAGATTGTTTATAAATCCAGACAAATTCCTGGGACTTAAGGACATACCCCAGCCATAACATCTGTGCAAATCTAGGTAACATTAGATTGGCAGACTGTACTCCATAATTCCATCACCAGTGAGATGAGATATGTAACTAAGGGATGTTGACAGGTACATTGGTCAGGTGTAATCCCTTGTTGACCATCTGCAGAGGGGGAGGAGGGCATGACTGTCATGTAAGGGTCAAACCTCCGCTACATAATTTGAAATGCAATACTTCATCTGTGCCTCACTGGTATGATTTTATTAGCTCACCTGAGCATAGCTCAGGGTGAGCTTTTGGGATACTTGATTGTCCGTCGTCCATCATCCATCGTCCGTCGTCCGTCAACAATTTTGATGTTTACACACTAGAGGCCACAATTTTGATCCAATCTTCCTCAAACTTGGTCAGAATGTTTGTCTTGATAATATCTTGAACCCTTTCGAAAATGGGTCAGGTTGGATCAAAAAGTAGGTCAGTAGGTCAAATCTTAGAACAATCTTGTTTACACACTAGAGGCCACAATTTTGATCCAATCTTCCTCAAACTTGGTCAGAATGTTTGTCTTGGTAATATCTTGGACCCTTTCTAAAATGGGTCAGGTTGGTTAAAAAAGTAGGTCAGTAGGTCAAATCTTAGAAAAATCTTTTTTACACACTAGAGGCCACAATTTTGATCCAATCTTCCTCAAACTTGGTCAGATTGTTTGTCATGATGATATCTCGAACCAGTTTGAAAATGGGTGGGGCTGGACAGAAAAGTAGGTCAGTAGGTCAAATCTTAGAAAAATCTTGTTTATACTCTGAGGGCAACATTTTTGGTCCAATCATCTTCAAACTTTGACAGAATGTTTGTCATGATGATATCTTTTGTGGATGGGGTCAGAAAATTCCTGAACATTGTTTCACCTCATCATCTTTATTCTTAAGCAATCTGTTTTGTACAGGCAATGAATGATACTTTTCTCAGGTGAGCGATCTAGGGCCATCTTGGCCCTCTTGTTTGTAAAATGATAATGCTTCCATTGGGCCCATCTAGTGTTTACAGTATATGAGGGGTTTGATGTAAAAGAGAACCAACCAACAAAATGAAAAGGGAAGGTTAGTTCACTGTAGCACCAAACCCCTCATAATCAAATTGACTTTCAACGCTATCCAATATTTACACTGGAATAAAAGGTAGAATTGGTTTACACAAGATAACACATGGTTTTGTTTGTAATATTGTTGTGAGCTGGTAGTTTATCCATGAATGGAAAAGGTGTAACTATTTTATTGCTTAAAACTAGAAAGATGCATGTAGAATGCAATACATAACCTTGATCACAGGTATATTTTTATGCCCCTGGAGCGATAGATTGGGGCATATTGTTTTTGGTCTGTCACACAATTTAATCTTAACCATAACTCGGAAGTTCTTCCACCTACGGCCTCCAACCTTCACAGGTGCATGCACCTTGATGAGCTCTACCCACCAGGTGACCTTGACCTCTAAATGAGCTTGACACCCAATGTCTAAGGCCTCCTGCCCCCCTGGGCATGGCGTTAATTTGAATGTAGCTTGTTTTTTGTAAAATTATAATTGTTCCAGTTGCCAAAGTTGATTGGCATGGAAGATGGGCGGAGTGGTGGCTAAGTAGTAACGCACTGGACTGCCAATCCAGGGCGAGTGGTGGCTCAGTGGTAACTCACTGGACTGCCAATCCAGGGCGGAGTGGTGGTGGCCCACTGGTAACGCACTGGACTGCCAATCCAGGGCGGAGTGGTGGTGGCCCAGTGGTAACGCACTGGACTGCCAATCCAGGGTGGAGTGGTGGCTCAGTGGTAACGCACTAGACTGCCAATCCAGGGTGGAGAAGTGGCTCAGTGGTAACTCACTAGACTGCCAATCCAGGGTGGAGTGGTGGCTCAGTGGTAACACACTGGACTGCCAATCCAAGGTGGAGTGGTGGCTCAGTGGTAACTCACTAGACTGCCAATCCAAGGTGGAGTGGTGGCTCAGTGGTAACACACTGGACTGCCAATCCAAGGTGGAGTGGTGGCTCAGTGGTAACACACTGGACTGCCAATCCAAGGTGGAGTGGTGGCTCAGTGGTAACTCACTAGACTGCCAATCCAGGGTGGAGTGGTGGCTCAGTGGTAACACACTGGACTGCCAATCCAAGGTGGAGTGGTGGCTCAGTGGTAACACACTGGACTGCCAATCCAAGGTGGAGTGGTGGCTCAGTGGTAACACACTGGACTGCCAATCCAAGGTGGAGTGGTGGCTCAGTGGTAACACACTGGACTGCCAATCCAAGGTGGAGTGGTGGCTCAGTGGTAACACACTGGACTGCCAATCCAAGGTGGAGTGGTGGCTCAGTGGTAACACACTGGACTGCCAATCCAGGATGGAGTGGTGGCTCAGTGGTAACCTACTGGACTGCCAATCCAGGGCAGATTGGTGGCTCAGTGGTAACACATAGACTGCCATTCCAGGGGACTGGGGTTCTAATTCTGTCAAACCTCGGAAAATATATGGGACGTTTTTCAGCATCTCCCCCCAAACAAGAAGCCCAGCTCTGGTTCATTCAGGAAATGGTAATGGGGCTTTACATGTATCTCTGCAATATTTTGGGCACGTTAAACAACCAAGGGGTCTCTTTTGAAAGAG
>CM037777.1:61995123-62045123 GCA_021229015.1 Solen grandis
ATGTGGTCTAATTCTTAAAAAGGATAGATCCCTGTCCGAAAGATCCGAATAAGCAAACTTGATAGTTGAGGCTACCCAACGAGATATTGATGCTGCCGAAACTTCGCCCCCCCCTTTTATTGGGAGGAAAAGTCGAAGACACGACCCCGTAAAGATTTAACCTTCTGGAGGTAAAACTTCAAGGCTCTAACCGGGCAAAGAAGCCGATCAGGATCTCCCCTAGCGCAAGACCTAGCAAGGCTCGGAATAACTACCGAGGGGGACAGACCGAAGGGAGCTGGGTTTTCGCAAGGAAACCAGGTTGAAAGCTCAAAGATACAACCATCAGATTTGTTAAAGCGTAAATAGCCTTCCTCAGTAGAAAAGGCATGAATTTCGCAACGACGTTTAGAAGACGCCATTGCTATGAGAAAGACCGTTTTCCATGTTACGTGCAGGAGAGAAGCCTCAGAAAGAGGTTCAAAGGTCCTTAGTAAGAGCCATAAAACACAAGAAAGATCCCACTTTGGAGTTAACGAACGAGAAACTGGCCTAGACAGTTCAAACGAACGAATAATTTCCGAAAGATAAGGATCCGAACCAAGGGAAGAGGATCTGTGAAACTTAAGAGTGTTCGATAACATAGACCTATAACCCTTGATAGAACTGACCGCAAGTTTTTTTCTCGTTAAAAAGAAAAACTAGAAAGTTAGCGATTTTCTCTGACAGGAGCTTTGACCCGGGTTAATCTGCGTGCGATACACCAATCACGGAAGACCTTCCACTTTGCCTGTAGACAGATCGAGTAGATTGTCTCCTGGCTTTAGAGATAATAGAGGCCAACTGTTGCCGAAAATTTTTCTGTCTAACTCGCTGTTGATAACAACCAAGCGTGAAGACGAAGAGCGCAAGGATTGTCGTGTAGGACCCTTTCCGACCTTGTGACAGAAGGTCCGGAACCTGGGAAGTTCTACAGGATCGTCTATCAGAAGATCCAGAAGATCCACGAACCAAGATCTCGTTGGCCAAAGTGGAGCTACAAGGAGGATCTGGCACTGAGATCGCAGGATTTTCCTTAGAACTAAGGGAATCAGAGAAAACGGTGGAAACGCATAAGCAAAATAGATGATCCCAGTTACAGACAGAGCATCTATCGCCCAAGCTCGGTGATCCGATTCCGTGACACAAACAGTGGAAGCTGGTTGTTCAGCCTGGTAGCAAATAGATCGACAGCGGAGACCCGAAAATCGCAAACAGAGTGTCGCGATCCGAGAAGTAACTTCCATCCGAGGGAGAAGAGAATCCCTGCGGGACAGTTTGGTCCGCTAAAAAATTTAGACGACCCGGAAGATGTCTGACTTGAATGGTACCGAAGACACCCGACACCAATGAAGAAGTGCCATGCTTCCATGCACAGAGAAGGCGAGTGCGTCCCCCCTTGTCTGCGGGTGTAAGAGACAACAGTCGTGTTTCTGTAGATACTAGAACAGATTTGCCTCGAATGAGAGGAGAAAACTGTCGTAAGGCTAGTAGAACCGCTTTGAGTTCGAGGTTGTTGATATGAAGAGAAACTGTCCCGAGGGGACCAAAGACCCGAGGTTGTGAGACCCAGAGGTTCCAGATGAGCACCCCAGCCTGACAGACTGGCATCCGAGAAGAGGAACAGTTCCGGTTGAGGAGGAGAAAGAGGAACACCCTCTCGGAGAAACGAGGGGAATTCCACCAACTGAGATGATGAACCAATTCCGGAGAAACCGGAAGAATGGTCTGTAAATGGTCTCGACTGGGACGCCAGATCGAGAGTAGGATAAATTGAAGAGGTCGCATGTGAAGGCGGCCCAGCGGAACAAGATCCGCTGCTGCATTGAGTACTCCGAGAAGCGATAGGAATTCGCGGGCTGAGATCGATTGCCGACGCGAAAACCCCCGAACCAGAGTTAGAAGAGACATAATTCTGGGTTCCGGAATTCTGATCCTGTTTAGGTCGGTCAGAAACTGCATCCCGACAAACGTGAAGTTCTGGGATGGGATCAACTCCGATTTCTCGGAGTTGAGGATGAAGCCTAGCCGGAGAGCTAGGTCTGTCACCCATCGAAGTTCGTCGAGAAGAGCGACTGGGTCCATGTGAAGAAGAAGCCAGTCGTCGAAATACGCCAGGAGGCGTGAGCCGCGAAAGTGAACCCTGGTGACCAGAACCGAAACTATTTTGGTGAAGATTCTGGGGGCCGAAGACAGGCCGAACGGAAGGGCCTTGAACTGGTAGACAGTTTGACCATCCGTAAAACGAAGGTATTTCCTGGAATGAGGATGGATAGATACATGGAAGTAGGCATCCGATAAATCCAGGGAAACAGCCCAGTGACCGGGGAGGACGGCTGCCCTGATCGACGAAGTTGTTTCCATTTTGAAGTGTTCCTTCGGAATGAAGGAGTTTAGATGAGATAGGTCTATGACCGGTCGAAATCCGCCGTCCTTCTTGGGAACCAGAAAGAGACGGCTGTAAAACCCCGGAGAGGTTGGAATCGAGACCCTTTCTACCGCTCCTTTTTTCAGAAGATCTGAAATGGCGAGTCCCAGACGAGGATGATTGGAGGAGAGATGAATGGGAGAGCGTGATAGTGGAGGGGGACGACTGAACGGAACCCGATACCCGTGTCTCACGATAGACAGGACCCATTGGTCGTCGGTGATTGTCTCCCATTGATGAATGAAATGAGTGAGTCTGCCGCCTACTGGAAGGGGCAGAAACACTCTTCCTCCTAATCGAACGTCTGGAAGAGGAAGCGGAAGAAAGGACGTACCCCTAGGGCTTACTCCTACCCCTTTGACTGGTAGAGGTAGAAGAAGGGGTGGGGGGCGATGAAGGAGGAAATCGTGGTCGCTGAGGACCAGATTGGCGAGCGCCCCTGGAAGAGGGATTGCCTCTGAAAGGAGATTGAGGTTTGCCCTTTTCCGAGTCCTTCGGGGATTTACCGGTAGAAGCCGAAGGTTTCTTCGGTATCCGGAATTTAGGGGGAGCCGAAGTAGGAGTGCGGGGTTGGAAGGCCACCGCGCCGTGCATTTGCTCCTCCCTGGAGGCATCCGCTACTTCCTTGATTCGGCCCCCAAAGAGGGACGAAGAAGAAAGAGGGGCCGACCTAAGCTTTTCTCGAGAAGAAGAGAGAAGTAGCTTGTTGGGGCCGTCCAGGATGGCATCCCGCCTGCAGCGAGTCATCTCGGAAGAGAGAGAGAGAGATAGCAAAATCGAATGTTTTGCCGTCGCTGCTAAGGCCTCTAAAAGAAGCCTGACGGAAGCATATAAGGCATCCTTTTGTTGTAGCTTGACCGAAAGAGCGGCCACGAAGGAGTCAGTATGCGACGAGATGCCGGAAAGAAAGCGGGAGCGTTGCTCCCAGCGATCCAGGACCTTCAGCTGAAGCGGTAAAGAGGAGGGGACCTTGAGCCGGAGCCGACTCGCATCTAGGTCCAGTTTCGGAGGGTGGATAGAAAAATCACCCTCCGGAAACTTGTAGGTCTTGGGGTTAAAACCCAAAGGCCGAAGGTCTGAAGTTGGAATAAACCAGCCCGGTCCTGGC
Source organism: Solen grandis (assembly GCA_021229015.1). Lineage (NCBI taxonomy): Eukaryota > Metazoa > Mollusca > Bivalvia > Adapedonta > Solenidae > Solen > Solen grandis. The sequence goes on from CM037777.1 coordinate 61,998,678, forward strand.
TTAGAGGAGGATGAAGATTCGAAATCCTCCAGAGCCGAACGGACGACCGGAGAGAAAGGGAGCAACTCCGGTTCGACTGATTTGGGTTCCTTAGGCTTACCGACAAGGTCGAGGTAACCTTCGCACCTCTTCCGGGAGGGAGGAGGGGCCGGTTTGCATACTGATGCAGGTAAGGTAGCAAAGACCTCCTGAACAGCCCTGTCCATGGAAAACCGACTGTCGTCTGACTCCTCGTCCTCGTCAGAGAGAGGATTGTCAGTACGAGGTTCGGAATGAGCACTGGATCGGCGCGAGGTGGACGAAAGAGGCACGTCCTCAGCAAATAAGGAGTCCTCCTCCGGAGCATGAAGGGAGATTTCATCCTCCAAGTGTCCGCTCAGGGCAGTCCCACTAGTAGGGGGATTGCGAGTAGAGGGAGGAGACCCAGCCTCAGGGCGAGATGGGGGAGCATCCTGAGGGGGAAAGCCCATAAAGGGAAATGGAGGGAAAAAGGGCCACATAGGGGGCTGTGCAGAAGAAGCGCCCTGTGGACCCGAGGAGGGAGGAGACTGAAGGAAAAGTTTGTGATCTAAGGTCTCTGGTGGAAGAGAAACCCGATCCCTCCTAGAAGATGAAGGCTCACCCGGTATGACGGGGGGGGAGGCAGAACTGAAATGCCTGGCGTATTCCCCCATCATGTGGGACCACCACGTGGAAGGGTCAAAGGTCTGAGGTTGCGCTGAAACATCCGCACCTTGAACCTTCGAAGACGTGGTGGAGCGTAAAGGGGACCGGTCCCGAGTAGCAGAGCTAGGGGACCGGTGACCGGAAAAGCCCGGGGAACGGTTGTGGGGCCGTTTCTTGGGCACCCTTGAACACGAGGGAGCAGGTGGCCGAAGCGGAGAAACCGCAGGGCTACCTGAGGAAAAACTCGAGTCCGAACTTTTTTCAGACAGAATCGGCGAAGACCGGTGACCCACACGCCTAGAGTGGTGAGCCGACCTGGCGTAGATCGGTGACGATCTCTTGCCGATGACCGGTGATGACCGGTCTTGGGTCTCTGAGACCGATCACGAACAGTAGATGTTCGACAATGACCGGTGACCGGTGATTGATGACCGGTGACCGGTGCCTGGTGCCCAGTGAGTAGTGGTCGGTGACCGGTGCCTGGTGACCGGTGGTCGGTGACCGGTCCTGACCGGTGACCGGTCCCTGGTAGATATACCCGGTGACCGGTCCCGTGATGGTCGGTGACCGGTCTTGACCGGTGACCGGTGGCTAGACCTGACCGGTGACCGGTCGTGAGCTTTGCTATGACTACGATCAAGCAAATGACCGGTCATGCCCGGTGACCGGTGACCGGTCGGAGTAGTCTCCTTGACTGCTCCCCTGGGGCGGGGTCTCGGAGGGAGAGGGCTCGCCCACCGCACTGAACCCAGAGAAGGAGGAGGAAGATGAGGCCTTCCTTTTCCGGGATGAGTAGGACCGACGTGAAGAGGCTTTCTTCCAGATCTCGTCTGTCCACGAAGCACAAACGGTGCAGGTGTCGACCCTAGAGCACCCTGAACATGAAAGGCAGGACTGATGGGAATCCCAGGACGCCTTGACATGTCCGCAGGAGCCCCGAGACTGCGACATAGTAAAAAGCAATACAAGAAAGAACAATGTATGCAATAAAAAACGGGAAGACCGAAGAAAACCCGTACAAAGAAAATCTCGAAACGAGACAACCCGTGCCACGGGAGCCGAAGCACGGAAACCCAAGGAAAAGGTCCCGGGACGGGGATTGGAAATTCTACACGATATAGAATAAAAACCAATAGAACAATATAAACAACACAGCCGAGGCTATGAAAAGATAAGAAAAGGAGAGCTGTAGCGCACAGAAGCTATCAAGAAAGGGATACGCTAGGTTACCCACTGAAACTCGATGGCTTCCAAAACACAATTGGAGAACGGGGGTTACACTTCCGGTAACTAGGGGGTTTAGGGAATGGTTTATTTTGCGGACTCTGTTTTGGAAGCTGTGCACAAATAGACACATACCTGAAGTAATAACAGGTAACGTATTTATGCTATTAAAAGTCAAGGGGCCATAACTCTGTGAAAAATTGAGGAACCAGGTCACACCCACAATATGCGTATCTACTCTTGTTAGTAAAGCTTCACATAAAGTTTCGTTGAATTCAAGCTATTAGTTCCTGAGAAATAGCCCGGACAGAATCATGCAATATGTACTATAGGATGAAAAGTCAAGGGGCCATAACTCTTTGAAAAATTTAGGAACCGGGTCATGCTGAGGATATGCGCATCTCCTCTTGGTAATAAAGCTTCCCATAAAGTTTCGTTGAATTCAAGCCATCACTTCCTGAGAAATAGCCCGGACAAGAATCATGCAATATGTACTATAGGCCGAAAAGTCAATGGGCCATAACTCTTTGAAAAATTTAGGAACCGGGTCATGCTGAGGATATGCGCATCTCCTCTTGGTAATAAAGCTTCCCATAAAGTTTCGTTGAATTGAAGCCGTTAGTTCCTGAGAAATAGTCCGGACAAGGAAAGTGTGACGGACGGACGGACGAAGCGGCGACTATATGCGTCACCTTCGGTGAGCATAAAAATCAATATAAATGTTTTTTTGTTTTTATTTACATCTCACTGACAGTATTTCAGTCATTTGGAGACTATGTCTACTTGAGACAGATATAGTGCTGCCATACTGCAGTATCACGCCGTAGACATGTGGCATGATAACACACCCAGTCACATTATCCTGGCACTGGGCCAACCAGTCCTGGAACAACCCTTTTATGCTGAGTGCCAGGCAAGGGAGCTATACCAGTACCATTTTTTATGACTTTGGTATGTCGTGGCCAGGTATCAAACCCACGACCTCCCAAATCTGTGGCGGACACTCTAACCACTCTGCCACCGGGACCGGTGTGTTTACATTTTGCACTGTTGAGTACTCCTGAAGATAGTCTGTGATCAATAATTTAAATATGAAAAACTGTAACCTAATTACAATTTGTTTATCTGTTACGTCATCAATCTATGTACTCGCGATTCATAATCTGAGATATACACTTTAGGTCAACAGAAAACATCAGAAAATTGACGAAAATATGCAAACAATGCAAATCAGATAATGGGCCTTTAAGGCAGAGTGGACAAAGCTATATTATGCTTTAATATGTTTATTGTTGTATGTATTAACTATTAAGTTGTCCTTTTGTATCATCATTGTCAAGTGTTATGTCTACATACACATAATTATGTAATTAACTAGAAATGTGTCAAAAGGACACAGATGCCCCCACCCTGCTGCATTTTCCAACACAAAGGCCAACACCCAGGTGCGCAAATTTATGTCCCGAGAAATACATGTATATTCATAAAGTTTAAAGACTGTAGCACAAATACCTTAAGAGTTACCTGTGTCACAGTTTTGGGATGGACAGACAGACAAAGGCAAATCAATATGCCTCATATTTTTTTTTGGGGGGGGGGCAAAAAATGCACTGGCAAATGAAGAAGAGAACATAGCAATAATCTTTTCTAACAAATTTATTTGAAAAAAAAAAAAAACGACATTTTTTATATTCTAACAATAACAACAACCATAGCAACACAAGACAAGTGCTCAAACATCTGGCGGCCAACTAGGCATTGTCAACAGTGATGCACAAGTTCATGTCCTGAATAATATATTTGTGAAGTTTCAAGCCTGTAGTCAAAAACTTTCTGAGTTACGTGTATCACAAGCATAAAATTCTATGTTTTTCAAAAACAAAGACCCATAACTCTGCCAACTTCATTGAAGTTCAATGCAAATACCCAGGTGCACCAGTTCATGTCCTGAATAATATATCCATGCAGTTTCAAGTCTGTAGTACAAATACTTTCGAAGTTATGTGTGTCACAAAGTTTTGGGACTGACGAACGTACATATGAATGGACAAAGGGAAATATATATGCCCCCCCCCCTCCTTTTTTGGTGGGGGCATTAAAAAAACAACAACACTTAAGCAGTACGATGGAAAAGTGTATCCAGTGCAAGACTCATGAAATGCACAGTCAACAGAACAACAGCATGCAGCACTACCAATTGAGTTGACATTGCGGACTGTAGTGGGATTTAAAACCATGTCTGTCAGAACACTAGCAAGGCACTCTACCAGCTGAGCTTATCCAAACTTAAAGTTTAACACAGAGCAAAATAAATGTATCCATCAATTATCACTAATTAATAACTATTATCAATTTATATACTTATTTTTGGATTTAAACAACATTATCATTATTCACTTTTTATTTAATGCAATTTGACATCTATTTAACCCTTTCCCTCATAGAGGAAACCATGAAAAGACCTATGCGAACAACATTAAAACAGATCAGCCTGCGAGTAACTCGCAGGCTGATCAGGTTTTATGCTGTTCGCTGCTCCTCAGAGGATTAATAGTAATATTAACTTCAGAAAATGAAAATATGAGTAAGTTTAACTGTGGTATTTATGCAATCTGCTTTATTTACCCTACTGAGTGGTGCAAATGAGTTTATTTCTATGTAAAGGGTAAACTTAAACTTTTTTCCCCCTGAAATAAATATAAGAATGAAAAGTTTAATATCATTCACACTTTGGCAACATCCAAGAGTTTCAAAATGTTTACAGACACATTAGTGATAGAAGAAAATTATATTTTCAAACAACCCAATCACATTTTGTGGCAATAGACCCATCAAAAATTAGTAGTTAAATAGGTGTATCAATGAATTATGGGACATTAACCTTATTTATAAAAAGTTTTTATCATGTTCAATCAATGCATTGATTAATGAAAAAGATTATCGTTAAAACCTAAAATCTTAGCCTCAGCTGTTTACATATGATGATAAACCAAATGGATATTGTATTGTCAACTAATAATTTTGCTATTCTTGAATGGATAAATTAATAGTTTAATTTCATTCCAAAAGGAAAAGTACATAAAAACTAGAAGCAATGTAACTTAATATTTTAAACAAAATGTTATTTATCACATGTCGCTGAAAGGAAGTTTATCTTTCAGCTATTTGTCAGCTCAATAAACAATGGTGCATAACCTTTTTTTTCCCCCATGAATATTAGGAATATCAAAAAATGAAAATTGTTTAAATACTCATTCAGCAGTCTTATGGGGGTCATCATCCCTAAGAAGGTCAAAAGTGAGGTTTGACAGCTAGCACATATATTCGAATAAAATTAAAAATATGCCACTCATTTCGAAACTTCATGACCACCAATCGTACATAATGTAGTTAAGGGGCCATTGACCCATGCAACAGCAAGTCTATAAGCCAAATATAGGATTATCATGGAATTAGTGGTGGAACATCCTACAACCTTACTTACAATAATACCATTAGAATTCTTATCATGTTAATATGGGTATGCATTGTTGATGGAATAAAATGTATGTTTAAACCATACAAAATACTTAGGCCTTCAGCTTGTTTTCAGTATCAATAAGCACCCAAATTGATCTGATTCTGCTACATTTCTGCCTTATTTCGTTGACATGGTTCATTTATGTGATTTGCATCCAGGAAAGTAAAAGCTACATAAAACACGTAGAAAAGCAATGTTAATTAATTTTTAAATGTCCCACAATTATGCAGTATATACCTGTATCACTGTCGCTGGAAAGCGGAACATTGTACATATCTTCGTTTTCAGACATCTTGCAAAGTCACTATTTTAACAGGATGACTCAAGTTTCTTTGACAGATGCTGCTTGGTGTTGATAAAACGACCTGCTTGGCTTTATCTTCTTAGAACTGCGCTAATAATGTTATTTCGGATATTTACACTTGCCGATACTTATATAATATTAAATTAAACATTCATATCATAATCATCACGCACTAAAATGGTTTAATTCACATTAATTTACAAAAATCTTCTGCTAATTAGTTGGGCACCTGCACTGATCCTCCATTTTGTATTTACGTACTACGTGATCATGACGTCACAAAACATGTGCCAGAGCTGTCAAGTGAAATGTGTTGTTGATATATGTACAGAAGTTTGTGAAGTGCTTAAACAGTTTATTTTCGCTTAAAAAACAAAATATGTGATATTTTTACAGTAACGGATTACAAAGCAAAAAGGTAAATCTTTTTACTTATGCAGTGTCCAGTATTTCAAAGTCTTTATTCATTCGATAGAGATTATAATTAATCTGAGAATTCTGTGGTGTCAATATTCACATGCCAATTCAGGTGTGCAAAATATTTGTCAACATCAGCGTATTAATTAGATTTCGGTTTAAAACAAGAGACATTGATTATTCAATCCCTTTCCTAAAGTTTTAATTCCGCTTGTCCGTCGTAATTGCAATTCTCGCTCTAGGGAAGACTTATCATTAAACAGTCTGACAGGTGTGTCATGGTCAATTAGTGAGCTCACCTGGAACATGTATTAATCAAGTGTGTTCACTTTTTAGTGCAATGTGCTTTTTATTTTTATGAATCACTTACTCTCACCTTATATAATTTGATATGTGCACTTTGATCAAGCATTTATTATGAATTGTATATTTACCTGACTAAATTGATAGCAATTAATTATATAGTATAAGATTAATTGTATACATGAATGTATATATGTCACTTTATTTAATCATCCTGCTTAAAGCATAATTAGGATCAAAACTTTTCTCATATCATGAATGAGAAAAAATGGTTCCTTTCTCTTTCAAGCACCTGTTGTTACAGTAACTGATTTTCTTGTCTTGTATATTTTTAAATAATTAAATGAAATCATAGGTTTATCCTCATTTGTGAACAATTGACACATTCCATAACAGGAACCAGAAAAGGCATATATATTGCATGGTACATACATTTTCTTTTTCACAAAAGGGTTACTTGCTAATTATATGGTTTGGAAGATACATGTTGCAGTTATTATTTTCATTACCGTCTAAACATTCCAGCACAAGTGTACCCTTAGACAGGAATGGTATGCTTCATGGAACACTGAACATTGGTTATGAAAATATAAATAAAGCCTGTAGAGGCTTCATCAGTAAGAAAATGAATGTAGTCATTAGGGGATCAACAGGTGAGGCTCATTGTGTGTAAGTGGACTCGTTTTATGTCACGCCTCAGAAAAATATACCTGTTAGTATTATGCTCTTTATGTAGGACAGTGGGATTTTGTGTATTGTCAAAACACAGTGCTGGCATATATGTTTATGATTTATATGACTTACAGGTATATTTGAAAGACGTTAAGTTCTTTGCTTTATAACTGACTTCCAGGTCTTTGCTTTAGTTGACTTATAGACATATAGCTTGTATAAATGTCAAGATTGTGAGTCAGCTTTAAAGTGTATATCTTATGGATTATAATACTTTGTGAAATGTCCATCCATCCAGCCATCCAGCCAGTCATCTAGTCATCCATCTGCATGTCAATTCATTAATCTCTTTTTGACTGTTAACCATTCATCAATTTTTCTTCCATTGTCTTTTTCCCATATAGGAACTTTGGTTTGTATTTTTAAATTTGGACAAGACAAATTTGCAGTTGTTGAAAAAATATATGGACAGCTGTCTTTATTAGTTTGTGAGATAAATAAATGACATTGATGATGGAGTACATTGTTGATAAAAAAAATTATTAATGGTACTGCACAATGGTAGTGTTGATGATGATGATGATGATGACAGCAAAGGCTGTGTTGATGATAATGATGCTGGAGCAGTGGGATGATGATTAAGTTATTATATTTTTCTTACAGGTTTTCAAATCTCATTAGCACATAACTGTTAACTTCTGGGCCTTCATTATCAGAATATCCTACTCTAGGCTGTCTATGGTATCAGGGTGTACCTCAATTCTGTGGCTAGACATTTAGCTTATTTCTGTTACATGGAATCTGTCCACAGATCAAGTTCTTCCCTGCAGAAAAAATAAATCCAACTTTATCAGTTAACAGTTTATTTTTAGCATGGCATTTGTATTTATTTATGGAAAGAGGTATTCTTTTTCAAAACTGATAGGTCTTTAATTTCATCTGTATATGTTGTTGTTTTTCTAGGATGGAAAAAAAAAAGAGGTGATTAATGTAAGAAAGAATGGGAGTGTTACTTAAATGCAGTAAGCAGCAATGCACTTTCAAGTTACCATGTGTGAATTTATACATATTTGATACGTATAATCAATACTTACAGACTGGAGAACTTTTACAAGATAAAATCCTAATCTCAGTAGGAATTTGAGCATTTAGGATCAAGGACAAAGATTGGTAAGAAAGTTGGGGGTCCATCCATATAATCATAATTATAGGAGTTAGCTAAGAAAAAGACTTGAGCCCTTTTATCCTCCAAAAATACTTGAGTTCAGGACTCTAAATTCAGAGAGAGTGAGACCCTGACGATGATATACCTCTAATGCTTTCACGTGTAATGTAACAGTCAAACATTGTTATCATACTTCGTGAAAATGTATGCAGTTTGATTGTGGTTTATACTGTTTACACTTGTTGTCATGTAGGTCAAGGTTTAACCAGTTGTCTCTCTGGTGAATTACACAGAATTTGATTCTGGCCATATTTCTTCTTTGGAGATTTAAATGTTAATTCTACTAAATTTTAAGTTTTGAGATGCCACAGTGTAGGAGATTTTTAGCCCATTTAAGGGAAGGGACTCTAGCCCCCAATTGGAAAAAATATTGACATGCTTATTTCACCCAGATGGGATTTTTTAAGCAGCAGTTATTGTGTAAAGAGGTATTTCATATCATTTATTACACAATTAAATAAAAAAAAAAAAAAATATATATATTTTTTTTTTTTTTGCGAAGTGGGATTTTTTTCCTGTTTTCAGTTAGGAGTGAAGCAAATATTCAGACCCTAGAAATAGGCAGAAAACACCCAGCAGTGCCATATTTTTTCATGTCATGATAGTTAACATAAAGTGACCGTTCAGTGTATACACACAGTACATGGTAATGATGGTATACTTGGTTGTCTACTTGTAGTTTTAACGGATGTTGTTTGGTTAATTGCTTTGTTTATAGGGGACTTCAAGAGACTATAATGTCTTGGTATTGTTTGTTCTTGTCCATCCCTTGATGTAGTGTCTGATAAGGGAAAGAACTTCATCTCCGGGTTTTTTTTTTGTTTTTTTTTTTATTTGTTAATAATCAAGTTCTAGTGTATTTTATGTAAAGATGAATCCAAAAACCAGAAAGTCAGATTAATTTATTTAAAAAAAAGAATTGTACCAAAAGAGTACTTTTTTTTTCTTCAAAAGATCAGTTTACAATTGGCACTGACAGAGATAAAGATCGAGAGAGTGGCTGCAATGAATAATTCGTTCATTTGCAGTTTGGCAGTGTTGTGTGACTTATGGTCATAATTGACAAGTTGATGGCAATATCTAGGGCTTCAGAACCCATGACTTTGGTCATATCTCGATCTGCAAGTATTAAAACCTGTAACTTCTGAAACTGGACTCAACTCGCTGCAATTAAAGATTTTTTTATTGCATAACAGTAAGTTCTGAAAATAACGATTATATGTGTCATAACTGTGTATTAAACACTGTTAATCATTCTTCATCATTACCCCCCTCCCCCCCCCAAAAAAACAAAAAAACAAAAAAACAACTAAGTTGCTCAATTATTTTTATAGATACTCAATTATTTCTATGGATACTCAATTATTTTTGTGGATAGTCATACTCAATATATTTCTTAAAATGATGGGTAATATTAATACTCAGTGGACTGAAAAAAGCTTATCTCTCTTCATTTGCTGTTAGACCAACTGACGGTTTCCTTGTGATTTACAAATAATGTCATGTAACCCTTGGGTATTTGAGGGCATTAAATGATCAGTTTTCAGTATTGATGAGTATGGATCAGAAAAGAAGGAACACTTAGGAGGATGTATCTGTAGATAGTATTGTGCCCTACATTTCCATGAAGTTCTAAATCAGGCTGTTTACACAATATCCCCGTAGGAGATATTGTCTCCTAACAAGTATTTCATGAGTTTAACCCTCTGTATCACATGATAAAAGTTTACACAATTTTGTGTGATAAATGGGATAGCTGGGGTAATTTAAATGGCTTCTTATGTGAACCTTTGCTTATTTCAATATGTATTGTGTTTTCTTGTGTTGTCAAGATATGAGATCGTTGTTTTGCCATTTTCTGTGTCACCAACAATAAATCCTGTTATTGCAGATTTAAGTCTGCTTCACTGAAGAGAAAATAGCGCTTTAGGCATTCTCCATATAGTTAAAACCATCCCTGCATTCAGTGGTCGGTAACTTTGTCGTTACTATATCCCTAGTATCATAGCATATAGAATGCAAGCAGGGAACCAACGCTCTAACAATAGCCAACAGCTCCGAAGGTAATATCCTTCACTGAAGGCAAAACAGTTCTCATATTACAAGGAGAGTCTTACAAAGAAAAAAGTATATTTCACAGACTTTTAAGTACCAGATTTGCATAGTTGATTTTTGAATTCTACCAGTGCACTAATACTTCCATTAATATAAGGCTGAATAGACTGAATTGAAGACTAACAGAGTGGTGGCTAGTTTGGTACCACATACCTGAGTTGAGATCCTTTGCTAGGCATTCAATATATTGCAGAATTCCAGGACCAGTTTGTCCAATCTGGTGTGGTATCAATAGACTTAGTCCGGAATTAAGAATATTTGGGAATTTCCCAGCTACTGGGGTACAAACAAACTTTTACAGTTACAACTTTGTGATGTTGCACAAATTCTATTGTGAACGGTCGGTAGTGCACCGAGATAGCGGTAAAAGTTTGTACCCCCCAAATTAGATGGGGAAAAACCCACATTTGCCGAGTTCTGGATAACATCTATAGGTTTTATGCCACTTGTGTAGGGTATGGAAGTGCACCAGTTCCTGATGTCAGTACTTTATACAATACAGATTGATTATCATGCTTTCTTTGGGGTTCAAACCTAGATATCTTTCCCATCAGATGGCATTTTAAATGCATTTGTTCAAAAATAACAAATTAAAGAATTTGGGCCAACTAAGGATTAAACCATGTTATATATACTTGTGAAGGTGTTGTAATGGAGTGCCTAGTAATGGATCTGTACCTTATAAGGTTTTCCATTTAGTCTGGCATTGAATAAACTTAACAATTATTGTCATAGTCCCCACGGATGGAGTACTTTATGATGCTGACATTTAGAGTCTATATTGGGTTTCTACATTATTAGAATTTAACCTTTCTGTAAATGCATATTTGTTACCAGTGTTTATTTTTTTTATTTCTTCTAGCTCTGAAAGAGGAACTGACTGTATGAATTATATTTTGTTATAAATATTTTATCCTTCCCTGTCAGAATTATAATGTTCATAGGACAGTCGATGCCCGCACCAATTTGTTATTAGATTAATATTTTTGTTGCTAAATATAATGATGAGAAACTGGTAATATAAAAGAAGATGATTTTAAGATCAAATGAGTACTGTGACCCTGACCTCATCCAAGTGATGTGACCTTGACCTTCAACCTAGTGACCTGGTTCTTGTTAGCAACACATCGTCTTGTCATAAGGATCACTTAAACCAATTTATTCCAAAACACAACCATTCACAACAAAGTTACAGCCAGGACACGATTTCTGGTGCACATACACACACATGGACATTTGTAACACTATATGCACTTTGCCATATCATGGCAGGGACATAGAAAACTGTTGATAGATGGTGCATACGTGTAATGTGACTAAGGCATTAGTCAGACTTATACTGACATTAGAACTATAGTTGTTGACCATGCTAGTCATCTTCAAACAACAGCTCAGACATCTATCAAAAAGGACAAATTCAGTTAAATTTACCACAACTGAGAAAACCTAGGAAAAGTATCATTTGTCAACAATTGCCATTGTGCTGAAGTTGTTTTCTACATGTAAAGCCTATCCTTGCTCAGATCAGATGGTATTCTATACCTGAGTGAGGGACAAGGTGGGGAAGGGGGGTCATGGGTTGACAGGAAGTGGGGAAGGATGGGGAAATATCATGTCCCACTACATTTATTTAGATTAGCGATTTGATACAGGTAGAGGAAGAATTAGACATCCACTGATGTGTTGTCATATATTACCATTTTATTGGGACCAAGGGCTGGGTATCAGGTCAATCCTAAAGGCACACTCTCATGTATTACAAACTGTAAAATATAATCTTGGTTTCTTGAATTTTTTTATTACCTACACAAAAAGGTATCCCTACCAAGACGCAAAAGCCACAATGAAGACTAAGGTACTATCTTTCTGAACAATAAAATTCTGGTATCTCATGCATTTTTGGCTCAATATAATTTTATGATGATAGAGGGAATAAACCTGCTACCTGGGCTGTCTATATCAATTGTCAGGTGTGTATCATGTGATGTGTAAGTGTAATACACCACTTGTCCCCTGCCCCAGGGTCCAGGGATGACAGGTCTGCACTGGTTAACTCCCCTGCTTGAACGTCTTGTCTGACCAGCCAGACAGCAATAGGTAATTGATTTGCCTTCAGGGGACTAATCTCATCACCAGTTTAAACCACAAGTTATATATAGTTATAGTGTCTGATGTTTTCATTTTAACTGCTTTTACTCTGAATCACAATGTAAAATACACCACATTCAAGGTTGGACCACCTTACTTAATGGAGACCATTATTTTAAGGTCATTTTTCCAGTAGCCACACTCTGAAATTGAATCATGTTTTTAGACCACCTCATGTTTAAGACCAATCAATAATCAGACCACCTTGAGATTAACTGGTTGTTGATCAGATGACCTTAATAATACTTTATCCTTGCTCCCATTAGGGTTTGAACCCACAACCTGTGGATCCGCAGTCAGGAATGTTATCACTGAATCAAGGCGCATCACATTTTTTAGCTTGTCTGTTGTTCAAAGATAAACGTTGTTGGTGATTTTGTGAAAAACTTAAACCTTGACCATAACTTCTTAGTTCTAAACAGTTAAACCGTCTGTCACCAATTCACTATCACAAGGGCTACATTCTCATCAAGGGCCATAATGCTTAGGTCCATTTTGACTTAATTTATCTCCCCCATTTAAAAAAAAAATAACAGACAAGCTTTGGTATCTATATGCGTTGCTCTTGTTTCTTTTATAAGTATCTATTTTTTACAGTTAGACAAGCAGATACAAACATGCTGATGATTTAAATGAATTTAGAATAAAATTAGAGGAGATTCAACGGTCTGTAAATATTGATGTTTTCTAATATTCATAAGAGTTTTGTGCAGGATCTGTGAATTCATATCAGATTTTAATAATTTTAAATCTAATAAAGAAGCTTCCCCAGTGGTGTATTGTTCTCCTGCAGGTAAATCTAAGTTTCAACAATTATCTTAAATTCATCCACTATATATGTGTTTTTAGCAGCAGGCACTATCAGGGAAGTGCTGCTGTTGTCTGGAATGCTGTTTCTGTGTCTGTTTTGTTTGTCTACGGTATTTATTGCCAGAGATTTATATTCATTGTATTGTTTGCTTGGAATTTTAGATTTTAATTGTATTGGCAACCTCTCATTGTCAATGTGCCACTGCATATTTTATAATGGTGAAATTTTTAGTAGATCCAATGATCCATGGCAACCATTTGAGTAAAAGAAAAAAAAAGCAACAAATAAATAAAGTATTCTCAAAATATTTTTTTTTCTTGCATTAACTTAAAATGCTTTCTAATAAATATCCATGACTGAAATATTTTCTCAGCGACAGTTTTCTAAATCGGTAACCAGCACAGTTTAAAATCCTATGATTAATGTTGCATATGCCGTATGTGGTTATGCTTTAGCATCCAATTTCAAGTTGTCTGTAGGAGGATTTATAATGGACTGAGTGATTTACATCTGTAATTTTGACATCACACTTTAAATGGCAGATGTTATTGCGTCTCTTTTGTTGATTTAGTTCACCAATGTTGGCCAAAACATTCTGAAAATGCAAATAAATTGCTGGCATTATAGTAAGATTTGGTAAGATACCATCTGGACATCATGAATGTCATCAGTTCATTGGTGCCAATCACCTACAATAGGTAATAAATTCTTTCAGTAACGTATTTTCTCCTTTAAATGTCCATCTCTCATAGAAATGATGTGTTTGTTTGGGCTTGACTTCTCTGCATTTCAACAGTTGTTTCATTCATTTTGGGACTGCCAGAGGCCCTGCAGTATCATGCTGTAGACAAGTGGCATGATTCCAGTGTCTGTTCTAGGATTCAAAATTTTTTGGGGGGATTTCCCCCAAACCACCCCAAAACAAGAGGAATATTTTGAGTCTGGGGGGATAACACTGATACACATTTTGTGTTCAAAACCCTTTTAATATATGACATAAATGTACAATCAATAATTATTTTTTTTATTTTCAAGGTCAGTGAATTGTCAGGGAATTTTGAAAAATGGTCAGTGAAAAAATACATTTTAGAAAAGTCAGGGAAAAGTCAGGGAAAAATGAAAGTCTGAGTTGATGTTTTGAATTTTTCAGTGGCTATGGCAGTCTTCAAACAGTATTTATAAGTATTACTTTCAAACATTGATTATTTAATAATATAAAAACATTCCTAAGCATGAAACCTTAAAAGGTTTGGGATGTTAGACTGATAGGTTAAGTCAACTCACTGAGATTTTATTGTGCACACTGTTTATCAGAGTTATTTTTGTTGAGTTAAATGTTTTAACTTTTAAATTTTGTGACCATTTTTTAGAAAATATTTAATAGTATCTGTACTATTATCACTGACTAATATAACCATGAAAAGGAATTCTGATTTATTTGAAATTTGTTAAGGTTATTATTCTAAAACAATAAAAATGTAGATGGGAGGATTGGACGGCTGAAGGGGAGGAGGAGGCCGAAAAATTGTGGTTGTATTGGTCAGTGAAAAGGAGGGCTGAGTCAGGGAAAAGTCAGGGAATAGTCAGGGAATTTTATTTCTTCAGCTCTGTGGCAACCCTGTTATAATGTTGGATTTTGTCTATTTTTGTTCAGTATCCGCACTGCGCAAGCACTTGATGGGATGTTTGGCTGTCAGGATTGACCAAAGCCATATTTTCTGAAATTATTTGTTGCTTTGACATTTTCATTTATGCATTTTTTTTTTCTGTTGGGTATCAAGCAGGATTTTCATGCACAGGATTTTTATTCATGCGTAATCTTTGAAAGAAAGACGCTTTAACTATTTGTGTACCTGCAGGTTTAAACACAATGGATTCTTTCAAAAGGGCATTAAAGACACACCTTTGCCTCCAAGCATATAGAAATTGATCTTTGGATACTTTTGGTTTGTCATCTTTTGGATGACATCAGTTTCAGTTGGTCACTACTGTATTTGGTTGTCATCTTTTAGATGACATCAGTTTCAGTTGGTCACTACTGTATTTGGTTTGTCATCTTTTAGATGAAATCAGTTTCAGTTGCCTTTCTTATATATTATTCAGTTACTTCTGTCCAAGGACAGTTATTCGACTTGACTGTTACAGTGTCACAACTGAGAACTGAGTCCGCTTCTGGCTAGGATACTTGACTTTTAGTCAGTTACTACTAAGGATTTCAGTATGTTGATAGTTAGCTGACCTGACTGTTAACCGTTAACTGTTCAAGGACTTCTAATCATGATTTACTGTTAGTGAATCAGTTATTTTAAAAACCTGATGCTTTATTAATTATATATTTTTATATAATATATTTTTATATTACAATGTGAGTGAGCGTGGTGATTTGTGTGTATGTGTGTGTGTTTCTGAATGCAATTGTAAAGCACTTTTGAACGTACATTGCTATGAAAAGAGTGCTATATAAATGTGGTATAATAATAATAATAATAATAATTTATATAAATATACAAAAATATCATAAATGGACATGAATTTTTGTAGCTGATGATAAGTCAGACTGAATGAGTAGCCAGGTACCCGTGGGTCGGGTAGAAAATTGTCGGTACCCGGGTACAAATTATTATCCTTAACTTGATGTAGGACTTTTCTATTATGATACCCCATGTCGTTATCATAGGTGGTAAATTCGCATTTTTATCGTTTTTATGAAATAACTGCTCAGGTACCTGTACCCACTGGTACAAATATGATGGGTACACAGGTAAAAAGAATAGACTTCAGCCTAATGATAAAGGAAGAGGCATTTAATTGATAATCTTTTAAATATGCAAACTTTTTTAAGAGGCCTTTTTTTAGATGTAGGGGGAGGGACCTTGATATCATATTTTAGGGAAACTAAATGACCATTTTATTTTTTTTATTGGGGAATGAAAAATCTTGGGGTTAAGATGCAAATTTGGGGAAAACTGCATGAATTTAAAGATTGTTTAAAAAAAGATTGTTTTCACAGGGGAAAGCACTTATGAATGGCCCCTGATAAAGAAGGGAAAAAAAAGATCTGCATAAAGTCCCAAGGGGGCTTTTAACCCTTTCCCTCACAGAGGACACCATGAAAAGACCTATGCGAACAGCATAAAACCAGATCAGCCTGCGAGTAACTCGCAGGCTGATCAGGTTTTATGCTGTTCGCTGCTCCTCAGTGGTCTGGAAATGAGGATTTTGAAATTAAATTTGGTAAGGTTTAACTGTTGTTTTCTGCAGATCAGGCTTTATGTGATACCTATTGAGGGCGTCAAAATGAGTATATATGTGGGAAAGGGTTAATAGCAAATCTATGGTATTTAGCATTGAAGCTTTATAATGCTGAATGTTTTCATAGCTTAGTATGTACATCTAAATCAGCTAAATCAGAGGTAATGCTCAAACATAAGTATTTAACATTGTCAAACAATTTCATGGTTATCATGAGATGGCTTTGATAAATCCAGTTTTTGCCTTTGAAATATCTATTTTACAGACACGGTTTATCAACAAATGAGGGAAATGCTTCCCAGTATGTGACTGACTTATCACCAGTCAGATGCATTTGGAAGCTAGCTTGAAATACACCTTAAGTTACTGTCAGAAAATGGTATCAGATTCAAGATATGTCTTCTGTCACTAACAGTTATTCTTGCATTTTTCCTCCTTGTCTAGCCTGTGTAAAGTTATTTGAAGGTCTGTAACTGACAAATGATGCAGAGATCATGATTAGTAAGTGGGTTTTTGTGTAATAATCCAGTCTGTGTTACAAGGGAATGGATTGATATAGATAGAATAAGATAGGGTCAGGTTCATGCTCAGAACTGTGAGGAATTTGTGGATTGATAATTGTTTGTTGTGTTTTTGTCATGTTTTTATTTTATCGCAGATCTTCCTCTTTTTTAAAATATGAATTAAATTCCATTTACTGTGGCATGAGTATCAGCCAGTCAGTCTTTAACCATGTCAGTGTCTAGATAGTCTGATTTGCTGTGTGACCTGTGTTCATGATTAAATACAGGAAGTTCTGTAATGATATCTTGTTTTAAACAGACAAACATTAATGATTGCAAAAAGAAATGAGGACATTACGTCCACAAATTTATATGTGATTGTTTTACAGTAATTTTTATACCTCCGTACATCTTTTTTTTAACGTTTCATTGTTCAATATTTATCCCCCCAAAAGTCACTTACTGAACTGTCGCTTGCTTGCATTAGGCTTCTCCTTAGGCAAAAATTCTCACTACTTCAAATATACCATCAGATGGCCATTTGCTGAACTTCACCCATCAGATGACCTTTTTTGATCAAATGACCTCCATTACATAACCTTTTGCAAACCTCCACCCCATATCTCATCCCTAATACCCGCAAACCCACCTTTTTCCTCAACAGTAATTAAGTTGCGTACCATAAGTTGGAAGGATGTGAAAATTAAGCAAAGCTAACCTGTTTCATTTGTCATATGTATTCTGACACTAGCTACTAACAGCTTTAAACAGACTTAATAACCCATAAAAGATTGATATCCAATACTCTGATATTCAAGAATATTTACCATTCATATGATCATTCATTCATAATTCTTCATCTCCAGTGTCACACAATGAAAACAAGCAGAAAGTCATCACTTTTATATCGATTAGTCAGGCATGAATATTTCAGTCTAGATTAAACCATAAACCATCCCCTAGAAATCTCTTTCGTTGAATTTTCATGGTAATAAACCCCCCCAATTTTTTTTTTTTTTTTCTTTCTATGTGATTTTGTTAATTGCTGTTTTAAATGAATTTTGGTCTGGATGTCAAAACAGTAATCAGAAGAAATGACTTTTAATATGAATTACTGTGTATAAAAAGTTTGTTTCAAATGGCAAACACAACTCATGTTGGTGATTTTACCTTTCACATTATCAGTTACACTTAGCAATTTTAATGGATATTAATACTCAGATTGCATGTTTATCTGTAAAAGTGATCAGTTACAAAATGGTAATAAAGTTTCATGTTGTAGATATGAATTAAAAATTGTTATTAATATTTGAATTTTGTTTCGTATTCTCTTGTTTCATTATCATATGAAAATTTGTAATTATTAGCAGTAAAAATGAGAGATCACATAAAAATTCTTAATTGTTGCTTGTGAAGGAATAACACTGTTGTTTGTTGTTTTTTTGCCGATGAAGGTTTGTAATTTGCTCTGTTGGCATGTACTGGGAAGTTGTGGGTTTGATACCCAGCTGTGATACTGGAGTCATTATGTAAAATTAAAACTGATCGCTAAATGCAGGTCGACTGCTTAATAATGTGGCCCCTAATACAGATTCATCTGTGTTTAGTGTTAGATCATTTCAGAACAAATAAAGTCCCATGCTTTTCTTGGGTCTTTCATAATGCTTTTCTTGGGTTTTGATATTCGAATATAGTTTTCTCAAGCTGACTATGGAATTCCTCACAACTTTTCTAGCTTTTTTGTAAAAAAGAAAACAATTAATGACATGCAAATGATATTAATTGCAGCTCAAGGTAAAAAAAAAAAGAAAAAAATAGGAGAAAAGTTTGGTTATGCAGACTATGAAGCCTAGGCATAATTTACCCCCTGCCAGAGTGACCAAGATTATCCGTCCCACGTTGGGAGATAAACACTTTACACTTCAGTATTGGTCTTCATACATACTTAATGACAACCCAGTATTGAACTGCCATATAAATATGTATAGCGCCACTCGGGTTTTTAATTTTGTGTATACATGTCATAGAATGTGTGAATACACAAGAATGCGGTAGGAAAGAGGGCTAAAATGAAAAGTGTTGACTTATTCTGTGTGATTATGGAATGTTCTGTTTGATTGACATGGATTTATGTTGTGAAATATGACAGTAGATAACTTGGATTGTAGATTTTGACAGTAAGGTAAGAGCTGAATGAAATATGTATTGTTCAGACAGCCTTGACAAAGAACAAAGAAAAGGTTTTGATAAGCCTCATATTTTTGCACAGTTTTATTCAAGCCACTCAAGTATGGTCTCATTTACTTATTTTAAACCATGTAAGGCCATTAAAAATCCAGATCCAGTTGATAGTGTTTTATGGTTTAAACAGGTATGTTTTAATATTTACTCTGTAATATTGGGTGAAAAGTTGTCATTTGAATAGTGAACAATATAAAACTTGGTGAGTCTATTAGCAATGTGCAGGATGATCAGGTATTATACTGGTTGCTTAGGACATTTTCCTTGTGTTTATCATGTGGCTAATGGAATGCTAAATAATTAAATAAATCAGATTCTTAGGTACTCAAATTTCTATAAATTTTGAGTTTGAGAATGAAAATTGTACTTAACCCTATATATAGACTCTTTTTGACACATTGGCAAGGAGGGATCCCAGGAGCTATCTGATCAGGGTTTCCTTTGTTTGCTCATGTATTACTGTATCTCAGATTCTAGTTTGCACCACAAAGAAAATCAGTTCATATAAATATAATTCAAAGTTCCAGTAAATTGATATTCATCAAGTCATAGATTTGTACATGAATATTCATGACGTAAAGATGAGAACTCTAACAGAAACTGGGTCGGTTATTATAAGTTCACTGAAAATAGGTGGATTAAAGTGCCAGTCATGATGTAACCAGTAATGGATTAAAATATGTCCCACAAACATTTTTGTTGTCAGTTTGAGTCAAAAGTATGCTGTCTTGTGTCCTAGCTGTTAGCAAGCCAGCCAGAGGTATAGATCATATAATAACTCTATACTGATCGAGAGACAGAAGGAAAGTGTGAGGTTGTAGATTTGACTCCTGGCAATGGCAACAAAGTTTGTTTGCTTGGGTTAACCCTTTCCCTCATATAGACTAATTTTGACGCACTCAATAGGTACCACATAAAGCCTGATCTGCAGAAAACTACAGTTAAACCTTACCAAATTTAATTATAATGTCCTCATTTCCAGACCACTGAGGAGCAGTGAACAGCATAAAACCTGATCAGCCTGCGAGTTACTCGCAGGCTGATCTGGTTTTATGTTGTTCGCATAGGTCTTTTCATGGTTTCCTTTATGATGGGAAAGGGTTAAACGTCCCACCAACAGTATTTTAGTGATTTCGAGACTTTCATCTGCATTTCATGCCATATACATGATAGTATTGGCACGATATACCATACCTCACATTATTCTGACGCTGAGCCAACCAGCCCAAGACTTGCCCATAAGTAGATATGTGATAATTTCAGCTTTGGTATGCTGCAGCTTGGGATCAAACCCATAACCTCATGGTTACAGGGTGATCACTCTAACCACTCCTCCACCAGGACCTGTATAGTCAGTATCGTTCGCCTGTATTGAGATAGTAACAAAGTGACCTCAAAGTGATGACACTAAATCAAATGAAAATCAGTTCAAAGAAAAAAACTTGACAGTTTTCCATGTAATATTTTTCCACGTACATGTATATGAAGCATCAAAGTAAATCAGGTCACAAACTCATGACATTATTTTGTCATAATGTAAAGGGTTATGATCCATCTTCATTTTTTGATGTGTCATCTGAGAATGGCATTTGCATCAATATTATATTTTATTGTTAAAAAATCAGTCATTCGCTGCTAGCAACTGAAACGTCTTGGTGTAATTGACTGAATCCTTATGTAAAAGGTATGATATTTCATGTTCATCATAAAAACTAAAATCACATGTTCATTTATTTTTATTCATTTGTATTGGATGAAAGAAAAGCACCTGCATATATTTATACAGAACAACTGAGTGAAAAGTACTTTGCTCTCTCTCTCTCTCCATCACACACACCTTCCCTGTGTTAATTTGGGCTGGAATGACCTATAAAAAACCTGATCAGCATGCCAGCTTCTCAGCGACTCACACATTCAAAATAAACCCCACAAAATAATCAAAAGAAACTTTAAGGTCTGGAATTCAATTTAACCATTAACTTAATTTATTGGTTTACTGCCGTAGATGTTGAAAATGATTATGCCGATCAGACTTAAGCTAATTTACAACATAACAAGGTTTTACAGTTAGCTGTCTCAAACCCTCATGTGTGTCACATGTGTGTCTCAAATGTATTTTGAGAAGAAGTGATTTAAGTATAAAATCTTATCAGTGTGTTAGTGACTGGGGAAAAGGGCCCTGTACGATAAAGATTTTCAAAGAAGTCATTTTACCTTACAATGCTTTGTGACTTGTGACTGCCTTTGCGACTAGTGCAGACCAAGATCAGCCTGCACATTCAGTCTGATCATGGTTAGCACTGTTCACACTTTTCAGTCATTAAGTTTTCAGCAAGCACTCCAATATGATTTTAATGGTACAGTCCAAAATGAGGAAAGGACATGTCCAATTAAGAAATTCAGCATGGTAATGATTATATAAAGATTAATAAATTCAGAAAAGTCCAAAATTTCAAAGAATGCCTTGTCACTAAGAGGCTTAAGTTCATAATGGTGGCATCATGTCATTGCCCTAAATGTCTACTCAACACGGTAAAGGAGTATAAAAGAAATACAGACACACACAGTGATGTCAATATGAGCTACTACAGTCACTTGTTCGATTTCTAGATGTATCTAACGCAAGAAGAATGCTGAGTCGGCATTTGACAGCAGTTTTTATTGTCATGGTCCAGATTACCACCAGCTAACGATGGCAGCTGTTGGGGATTTAGTGCCGACAGTGTTGACATTTTGTTTAAAGACATAGGGTTGAATCATTGTCCGATACCACCGATACTCTGTTTCATCTGTGTGACTGTGATTCATTATTAAATTATACCAAGTCATTCTGTCCCCCACCCCCTATAAATTGGGGGAGATATATTGTTTTTGTCAGAGTTGTCTGTCTGTTCATCCGTCTGTCTGTCACACATTTTGTCTTTAAGTTAACTCCTTTTCTACTGATGTTATTGAAGTGAAATTTCATTTATGGAAAGTATTTGATGAGAGGAAGTGTCATGCACAAGGTCCATAACTCTGGTGTAAGATTAGTTCATGAATATTCATAAAGTAAGGGTTAATAATGGATAATTTTCAGTGTTTGACATTGGCTTTATACCCATCTCCTCTTGCGTCTAACTGGCATCCAATTTCTTTAACTGTCATTAAAGCGATGATTTAAATATAAATGGCCCTATGTAGTGATAACAGAATACAGGTACACTAATTTTCATTGATTTCTTGGAAGGGTAAATCCACAAATAAAGGTACCCACTAAATTCCTTTAAGTACATAATCAGTGAAAGTTTCTGTCAATAAAAATTGATGGGGTTGAATATAAATGGACCAAATCCTTTCTTCTTAAAATTGTAACCATTAATTAATGTTTTCTGTTACCGTCAGTCTATGAAGAATCAAATGTTATCAACTTTTCAGTAATGGAGAATATCTTTTAATTGTACTTCAATTGATAGAAAGATCTGGCCCTGTGTTCTTAAAAATAAAAATGGCATTTTTTTTATGATTTTCATACTCCAACTCAAATTATGCCCATTGGTTTCAATAGGGATTTGAATATGATACTCAAATTTGAGCCTGAGATCGTACTTAACTATTGTCAAGAACACGGAGCCAGATTCTGGACTGAAGACCCAGTTTGCACAGTTTTTGTCTCGTACAATACCATAGCCTTAAATGGCATATATATATCATGTTATAATTACATGTAAATCACTATAATATCTCACATATGGCAGTAGTACTTACTATAAGTCTCTAATTTTGTGTATTAAACTTAACTGATTTACTCTTACCAGACCCATGATATGGTCTCATTGGTAAGGTATAATTAACAAGATTTGAAAAATGACTGTCATCCATTTTAACCATTTGTATTTTCTGTTAAAGATTAAACAACTTTGACTGAAATCTTTGACTGAATCTTTGCATGTAAAATCATGTCAAAATCATTGATATGTTTGAACTAGTTAATATGTGTATTGAAGGAAAATATTTTACAATTTGTAACATTGAGGGGTGAATGAACTGTTTTGTCATCTTTGCACAGTGAGTCTTTCAAATTCAAGTTTTTCAAGCGACATTTTCATTGGAGAACGAGACTTCTCGTAAGAAATTAAAGCTTGTACAATTAACTCTATAATGCCTGCAGTTGTAATAAAACTTAATCACTTTTGGTTTAAAAAACAAAAAAGCTTCCTCGCTAGTAAATTCTGTGTGAAACATTTTTTCAAGTTGAGAAACTTAGTGCAGCAATGTACCCAGCTAGGCTTATTCTATTCATGCGAAGCTGGAAGACAAAATGCTCTTCAATTAAAATAATAAAATTTCGCAGATTTCCTCCCTTAAAGATCGGAGTTTGAATAATGCCAATAGTGAAAGGCATGTAAATAATTCATTTGGATACCAGTCTGTTGTTTCCCCGATTTATTTCCAACATGCGTTACTTTTGCTGCAGACGTAAAATTCAGTTTGAATTTGTCTCTCTTTTGAATAACAAGATTGGATCTGTCAGGAATAAATCAAGTGGATATTTTCTTCACTGTGACTTAAATAATTTGACTTCATACCGGTACATGTGTAAACACTATTCTGTTTTTCTAGGCAGTCAAAGCCGTCTGCCATTCATTATGACTTTTTCGTCAATGTTGATTTCATTGTTCATTTACGATGTACCTTGTGTGTATATGTTTACACAGGTAAGAAAAAATCTAATTGGCTTAATTCACTCATCCAGGTAACAAAAGAAAGGTAAGAGAAGTAACATGAGTAAACTGTGGGATTATAGCCATAGATATAATCTGCCCAAATCATGAACACATATATTTCAATACAAGAAAATACAGCTTGATATATTATCAGGTGACAAATCAAAATGTGTTTTTATTGTATGGTAAGATTTCATTAACTTACAATAAATGTAAGAATAATTAGCTGTAAATTGTTACCCAACTGAAAGTAATTAGGCATGCTTTCTTAGTAAATTACATTATACAGATTTGCATAAGAAAATAAGATAAATAAGATTTAAGTAGACTGTGTTACAAAATAAGATAAATAAGATTTAAGTAGACTGTGTTACAAAATTAGATAAATAAGATTTAGACTGTGTTAAAATATTTTCACCCAGGAGACTGGTACCCTGCAGTCAATTACTTGATTACAGTATAGAATCAATAGCTCTTCCATCAGGGATTTAAAGCAAGGAAACATTTCATGTCCTATTTGATAAAGGACCAAAGCATGGAATAGAACAATAACTTCAAGGATTTATATCCAGTCTCTGTGGCTGAGCATAATCAGGGTGTTATGAGTTTGATCCCTACCGTGACATACCAAAGTTGTAAAAAATACAGTGTGATTCTGCAGTATGGCAGCACTATGTCTGTCTCAAATAGTCATGTATGTATAATCTCCAAATAACTGAAGTACTGTCAGTGGGAAGTTAAACCCAAAAAACAACCAAACAAGGATTTATAAACTTTGGGCAGGGTATTATAAATACCATAGAATGATATATTCCATCCAGACAGAAAAATACGGCTAAGTAATGTCCGTATGAAAAACTTCCAGACTTTTTAAAGTCAGAAAATGTTTTCTGGAAATGTTCTTTTAAGATGTCAATAACAGTATAATGTGAGAGCATAGCTTGTTTATTTACTTTGGTTTAATGTTCCATTGGCAGTATTTCAGTCATTTGGGACTTTGTGATCACCTCCAGACAGTTTTGATGCTACTCCACTTGGATATCACACCAGGAGATACCCTTATTTGCTGTGTGCTGAGAACATTAGGAAAATATAGTACAGTAGTTCTATTCTTCACAACTTTGGTATGTTGTGGCAGGGGATCTAACCCACTGACCCCCTATTTCAGGGCCGTCACTCAGACCCTCCAAGATACTGTATGCTTTAAGTGAAAACTGTTTTCACTTTGTTTTTGTAGTCCTTTACTACCTATCAGGTAAATGTTGCAAGCAGTATAAAACCAGATCAGCCTGCAAGTTTTGCTTTTCCCTACTTCTCAGGCTTCTCATATGTACTTTTCTGTACCTTGACTAACTATAGGAAGGTCATAAAAGATTCTTGCTCTAAATGGACCTTAAGAAGTCTGTCTATCTGTTTGTCTATCCATCCATCTATCTGTCCATTTATCCATCTGTTTGTCTATCTATCAATCCATCCCTCAGCGAGTGGGTTCAAATCCTGGCAGAGTTATTTGGGTTTTCATGTGAGGAAGCCTTCCAGCTGGCTTGTGGTAGGTTGGTGGTTCTACCCAGATGCCTCCATGCATTTGGGGTCTTCCTCCAACTGTAATTAGCTGGATGTCGCTAACTATGACTGAAATACTGTCAAAGCGACGGTTAACTCAAATAGTCAAGTCTAGTCTATCCATCCATCTGTCTGCCAATTTTTCCATCTGTTTGTCTGTCCATCCATTTGCTTATCTAGTTGTCTATCCATCCATTTTTCTATCCATTTGTTTATCCATCCATCCATCCATCTGTCCATTTGTCCATCTGTTTTTCTATTCATCCATTTGTCTGCCAGTGATAAAGTAAGGCTAAACAAGAAAGGAAGTAAATGCAGTATTTCCATGCACAGAAAGTAGAAAAAGATAATGAATGTGATCTTTTACATATTTTTTTTTAACAAGAACAGTTTTAAATTGAAACATCAGCAACACCATCAGATTGTCTAATTCTAATTACAATGTTAAATTGATGCATCATATTAGGAACTGTTGTGAGGTAGGTCTTAAAATTCTCGCGTCAGGAAGTTTATTCTGTTTCACTGCTGTTGTTGGCCAACATGGTGATGTATTGTCATGCAGCTTGAAAACACTTTAAAACTCTGTGATAGTTGGTTGTTGTCATTTCAAGGTTTTTTTAGACTGTGAGGATGCAATTGATCAAATTGGTTCCGTTTTGTTCGACTTTTTTTTCAGAATTTCTATATTGGTGACATTTGCTGTTTTTCTCTGCCATTTAAACCAGAATTGCATGTTATTTTAAGTGAGAATCTTATCTCATTTTATTGCCTTGGTTGCAGTTAACTATTTTTCATTCTATGTTTCTTATTAATTTAAAAGACAGGGAAGTATTCAGAAATATAAATAAATGATATCAAATTGATGAAACAATGTCAGATTGATAAATCAGTATCAAATTGATAAAAATTATGTCAAATATATAAATATGATGTCAAATTGAGAAAATGATGTCAAATTGATAAATATGATGTCAGATATAATCGCAGGGTCCATGGGAAAATTTCAAAAAAGAAAGAAAACTATTGGTTTTGGTAATGAAATGACATAAATTGAAGGGAATATGTTATATTTATTGTATGGCCATATTTCATTCCACTTGTGGTCACTGAAAATATTTTCAGTGTACCATGTCTATTTTTTTTTTATTACTTAAAAATCTTCACCTGTGAAATAATAGGCAATCTCACAATGTAATAATAATATACTCTCTCTATATATATCATTGTTACCTGGCAATGCACCATGGTCCAGTGATAACATATCTGACTGTGGATCTGAAGGTTGTGGGTTCAAACTCTGTTGGGACAGGGATTTTTCATGACTCTGCTAAGATGCAAAGGACTGGTCCAACCCATGAACTGTCAAGAGGTATTATTATAAGTTGTAAGATCTTGTCTCTCAGTTGATGTAAAATAGATAAGTTTAAATTTTAAACTAATGCTGGTATATGACTGAAATACTGTCGGTCAGCTCCAGAATTCATTCATTACAAATAATAAGTGCACACCACAGAGTGTTATCAAGGGGTATTCATCACTTCTTTAATTATCCTAGCTGTCCTGAGGGTTTTATCAGCTTCAACTTCCTGGCTCCATGCTGTATGTCTCAATAATACCACGTTAACAATCCAGCAGAAAAAAACAACAAAATATGAAGACTGATTCATAAATCTGGCTTGCCATGCTTTTAATATGTTTTAAAAACAGAAACCAGACACATCATTGTGGTCTGGTTTATGTTAGAATATTGGGATGGATAGCAGAGAAATGATTAGCATCTTTAAAAAACAAAATTTTTTGCTGAGGCACTATTGTTTCAGACCCTGTTGCTAGGTAATAAATAAAGTTTTTATACTCAGGCTCATGTGGAAGATGCACTTTTAATATAGTTTGATAAGTACTGAGCACTTTTGTCTCAGCCTCTTGAATTATTAAATGCCAGATACTTTGACATAATAAGTTTTTTTAAAAGGCTCAGGTGAAAGAAGCGCTTTTAATATTGCTTGATTCAATCATGTTCCTTCTGAAAGCAATGTTACGTCTGCTGTCAGTCACATTTAGTGTTTGATAAATCCCTTTACTTCATACAGACTCGGGGCTGCCGTGGCCGAGCGGTTACAGTCGTGGACTACAAATCTCTCAGCCCCTCACCGCTGTGGGTTCGAATCCCGGTAGGGACTTCGGATTTTTCATGTGAGGAAGCCTTCCAGCTGGCTTGCGGTAGGTCGGTGGTTCTACCCGGGTACCTCTGTGTACTCGGGGTCTTCCTCCACCTGTAATTAGCTGGACGTTGCTATATGATTGAAATACTATCACAGCGACGGTAAACCCCAATACAACAACAACATCATACAGACTCATTTTCAAACAATGGCAAACAGAATCTGATCAGGGTCTCCTCTGGTTGCTCATACAATCTTGTAGCTCTCATTCTACAGAGCTTGCATGGCATAGAAAAATCAATTGTTTTGTAATATAATTTAAGGTTCAGTCATTTAATATTCATCAAGTCATAAATTTGGACATAAATATTCATGAGGTAAGTGATAATCTTTTTGTCAGTAATGTATTAAAGTTGCAGGAAGGAACTTAATTGCTGTACCTGACAATTGTGTGGTGTTGGAATTTACAGTACCTCAGCCTAACAACACATGGAATTCCTCCACGTTGACACACTCTTCCTGCAGGTGCCCTTTATCATCAGGAGCTGCCAAAGTTAAGCTCCTTGTGACTCAGGTGACAGAAAGCCAAACTCAGTTGATTATAAGTTGATTGGGAAACAAGTTCTTACTACTTGAAATAATTCCTTGTGATGTTATGTGAATTGGACCAGTATTTTGGGTTTGGAAAGGTAATGGAAAGATTTACTGTGGGGTTAGAACCTACAACCTTTGGATCTGTGGTCAGTCATTTAAGTTTCCTATGGACCACACAGTCTTTTTTTTTTTAGATGTGAAATGCTTATTATAGAACTGTATTCAGACAGTCGTAAATATTGTAATTTTACCAGATTTCCTCTTAAATTGTGTAACTTTACATCAGATTTTGTTGTAATTGCAAATGCATGACCAAGCTTGATGCTATTTTCAAAAGTATTCACAGAAAAGATGCATTTGATTCATTTTTGTTTTGTGGAAGTTAAAACAATAAGGCTGTTTCTTTAATCCAGCTCATGTCATTTGAATATATTTTTCAGCTCGATAAAATTGGTAAGATTTTATGGTTTTAAGCTGTGTCACACAATATTTCTGTAATATGCATTTCATATTATATTTTGATGGTTATTTGGTTAGTCTGATTTCTCTGTGTGGCTGAGTTCTCTGATGAACCAGCTGCCCTTTTGTCAGTTGGTCCACCTGTTCTTGTATTTTGGTGTGCATTTAGTATGCCAAACCATATGCAGTTGTATGCTTACAGTCAGCTAAAAAGCTGTCTCATATCTTAAAGCAGGATGTTCACATAAATCTATGTACAGCATAAGGTGCAAGTGAACGCCTTAGTATAATGATCCTAAGACAACTCTATGGCTGACTATAAGCGAATGGTTGCATACAGTTTGGTATACTGAACGCATACCTGATACTTAATCATAAGTGTGTAAACTAAAAAGTTTCTGATCCTTTTGTTATCATACAAAGAGCCAAACTTTATGTAGAAATCTGAAAAGCCAGCACCCACTCTTAACTAAACATAAGTCTTGATCACCTCTTACAATTAATTGAAAAAAAAAACACAGTCTGTTCTGTATAGTAATACAAAGGATCCAGTTAAAAACCTGAACTATCTTTAATCCTTTGAAAGGCATCTTGTTAGGGAGATACTGTTTATCATGATTAGCTGGTCTGGTGGATATTTAGAGGTGGTAAGAACTTATCGTGGTCATCTCACCATTCCCTATGTAATAAATTACACCCAGGTGTTATAATTTAAGGAGTCTGTTTATGTTTTCTGTCCAGAAGTCTACCTGATCTTGTCAGTGTTGTGGAAAAAAGATCAAATCTGAACCAGATTCATATTAAGGTAATCCATCCATTAGTAGATTATAATCATGGTCCTTCAAATGCCTGAAAAGACTTCAGTGCAGAAGCAAGCATCCACTGACTTGGAGTTAAACTTTTACTCATGGTCTATAATAACTTGCATTTACTATAAAATTCCCATGATCACTTGATGGACCATGATGATGATCACAATTTAAGGATGGATGGATTAACTTAACCCATTTTGATACCTTGGCAAAAACAGCAGACGGGTCCTTCTACTAAGGGTCTCCGCTTATTGTAGCTAAGATTCTATACAGTCTGCATGGAAAAGGAAAATATATTGTTCCATATATCAGTTTTAATGTAAACTAGATTTGCATACTGCAAATGCAACGGTTTTCGTGATGATCAACAGTTTCAAACCTGATCAGCCAAGTTAAAATACCAGAAAAACAACAAAATGCTTTATATGTGACCAAAACTTAAAGGCATCTCGAAAGGAATGTGATGTCCCACTGAGCCAGGCCCCCATCTGCTGTGATCAGACCTGCTAATTGCTGGTCATCACTGCAGGGAGTCTTTAGCCAATATAGTACCTATATGTTACGGTAAAACCTCTGATGGGTTGATGCATAACTAAATTATCTGCTACAATGGAAGTGAGATAGTAGGCTAGTTTTACACAAAGCAATAAACATATAATGACTTGACTATTTGAGTTTACCGTCGCTTCGACAGTATTTCAGTCATATAGCGACGTCCAGCTAATTACAGGTGGAGGAAGGACACGAATGCACGGAGACATCCGGGTAGAACCACCGATCTACCGCAAGCCAGCTGGAAGGCTTCCTCACATGAAAATCCGAATGACCCTGCCGGGATTCAAACCCACGCGGTGAGGGGCAGAGTGAGTGTTAAAGTCAGCGACTTAACCCTCTCGGCCACGGAGGCCCAAAACATATAATGAATGATAGTGATAATATGTGGGTTGTTTAGTTTATGATCCCTTACATAATTATTCTTTATTACATTTATTACTTGGAGTCAATTTTGTAACTGCATGATTATAGGATCATACGGCATTTATTTCAGAATTAAAGTTTTGATATTGAAAATATAGAGATACGCATTTTTGTAGTAATTAAAATGAGCCTGAAGGACATAATTCTGACAATGCAAGATCTTTTTGTTTTTTATTTGCTTTTGCTAGAGACATTTTGTTACATTTTATTCAACAGAATTTCTCTTATTGAATAAACAAGTAATAAAATTTGTGTTGATTTCCGACATATAAACATGTGTTGAGGGAAGAAATGAGAGAATGAAAGTAATGAGTGATACATAACTTATTTAAAAAATTAATGTCCCTTTTTATGATAATTTTACAACTTAAATAAAATAAGAAAGAAAGAACAAAATAAATGAAAAAATGAAAGAAAGAAAGAACAAAATAAAGTAGACAAAATAAATCAACAGAGAAAGAAAGAAAGAAAAGGAAGATTTATATTTGCTCGAATAAAAAAAAAAGAATAATAGAGAACTTTTAGGATCATTTCTGGTATTTGGTATGTTCACAACTTTTTTACAAACTGTGAATGACTACATACAACCCCATGTGGCAACATATGCACTCTTGAACAATACCTGTGACAGACTGTGGCAGCCTGCCTAATCAAAAACAGATGCCCACACAACGGCGGGTGGGTGAATTTTTGCTTGATGATATATATTATTATACTCAATACCATAATTAATTGAAAACAACCGCCATAACCAATATATTTTGTTACTATATGCTTTGTCCAATGTTATTTACTATGTAAATCTTGGAAATAAACTATTGAATTGAATTGAATAAATGGGGGGTGGGGGTCACTTATATAAGGGTTTTGAGATGCCTTTAAGCATCCATATATTGGCAATGAGCCAATATGATCTAAGTGTGGCACATTGAACGATTTGATTAATGTTGATCATCACTGTGCGCTCAAAAATGTCTTCCAAAGTGTCCCACTTTTTATACTAAACAGTTAAAAATCAGGTGAGACAGTTGGGAATCCTGCTTATTATTATGAGAACAATAGTACTCAGTAGTATAAATGATTTACAATTTATTTGTTATCAAAAATTTTGGTAACGTAACAAGCCATTTGGTTAAACATATATCAGCTTTCACTCTATGCCTCAAAGTTCAGTAATGCACTAGAAGGAACTTTTGGTAAGCTAAAACTTGTTTAAAAGGTGGATGTTTGTACATGTACTTAGTTGTTTTGCTATCCAATTCAATAGTGAGTGTGTGGGAGGAATAATAATACATGTAGAATAAAGACACAATTCATCCCCTCTCTCTCCCTCTCTCTCTCTTACCCATGATTCTTTGAGCGCTTTTACACAGGTCATTCAGACCAGTGTTGACACATTGCTCTCATAGTTACACATACACTGTACATTGACCTGTTGCAAGCCAGCTAGCAGAGCTGCATCTAATTATAGAACATAGGTAACTTCTGTCAAATTTTCTCTGTTTTTATTCTGGGTCATGTATTGAAATTCTCTATAAATTCATCAATTCTTGACAGATTTTCAAAATTCTTTTTTTGTTGATGAGGTAAGACATTCTTTTTTCCAATGATGACAAAATATATCACACATTTAAACTTTAAAGGCTTTAAAATCAATTCAAAGTTTGACCAAACTTCATACTGCCACCAAACAACCAAATCAATCCCGATCTGAAAAAACTAAAATTCTTCAAAAAGTACTTTTTAGAGGCTTTTGATTTTACCCATATTCTTTCGATAAAATATTTTTAGATTTTGAGATATTTAAGGTCAAAGAAAAAACCAATAATCACAATATGACCTTGACCTTTGCATTTTTTGAAAATTTGAAACTGTGAAGTCCCTGGAAACAACAAACAATACAATCTGTGAAAATTTCATAAAGATTGCTTCAAAAATAATGACAGAATCCTCCAAAAACTAAAAAAATGCCTATTCTCGAAAATTTGTTTCCTCCATATTTTAGTGCACTTTGACCGCTTATTGAAAGCCATTTTATGCATTTTCTGAAATCGCCACCCCATATATTTTGTGCGCAAAGATCTTCGGAATCAATTTCAAAAAACAGAATGAGCGTATCTAATCTCTAACAAAAATGGGCATGTTTTTCGTGGACACACCCTAATTTGCCAGATTTTTTCAAAGATACAAACATTCAACCTCTTCTAGCTCAAAAGTTTCAAAGATATGGATATTGCCACTCATCATATTTTAACGGGCAGTTGACAGAGAACAGAATGCAAAAAACTGCATACAAATAAAATGTCAAATGACAGAGTTATCGGCAATTATATGTTTTGATGCTAAACGCCACCTAGCGGCAAAACTTAGTACTAAAATGAAAAACAAACTTAGTGGTGCACAACTTCAGATACATGTGAGTATGCATGGAAATTTTCATATTTGTAGCACTTCTAATCATGTCGCAACAGCGGCCACAAAAAAGTGCAAAGAATAATAATAATGGAAAAAAAAAAAAGGGAAAAAGAAACACAAGAAGAACAGTAGGTTTTCGCGGCTGCGTTGCAGTCCACGAAAACCTAATTAATATTCATTGTAAAGTCACAAAGTTGCTCATGAATAATCATGAGATGAAGGGCTAAAGATGTCAGTAGTTGTGAAGTGCTGAAGGTCATTATTTGAATGCCTCTGACAGTGTGTCATTGACAGTGTAGTTTGTAGCAATATGCTGGGTAGGGTATGAAAAAAAAATAAAATGGAGAGAGATAGGACATGTTGGAGATGTTCCAAAGTCAACACACTGTTCTTTTGACATTCTGACCATGCCAAGATAAATTGTATATTCTGTGAGAGGGTTCGTATTACGGGACGGGACACTCAAGATCAGCCCTGAACAGTTTGACAATACAGGTGTGAAGAGCTCTCTGAATTTCTGTGCACTGTGAGGCCAGTCCTTAAAAATACTGGTTGACGATGAAGCCCACTGTAGGTATACATACATTGTGTATAGGGGTTGAGTCTGTTTACATTATAGTACATAATTGTTATTAACAATAAATAAAGTTATCATTTTAGCATGAAAGGATTGAAAAAACTTTGTCAACGCTTTTGATTTCTTAAATGATTCAACAGAGGTAAAAAATTGATACACTGCAGTTCCATTTTAACACAAAATCCAATATGGTCTAAAATTGGACCCCCGTTCAATCTTTTTTTGGTTAGTGGAATTATTAATGGCAAATGTTCACATACTGGTAGGAATACTGTGGTCCAAAGTGATGCTGTAGAAAACTGGACCTGATTCCCAAATAAGTATTAAATTTAAACTATACTGTACCTTGTTAATGTTTAATAGTGGTTATACTAAATTACAGATCATATATATTTGATTTACTGATTGTCATAATTTTGTGTATGACTGACTTTTAACACTGGCTTTAAGTCACCTATATCATAATTGATTTTTTTTTTTTCAAAAAGTTGTTTAATGTAGATAAAAAGAAAGGTAGTTACCACAAGATAATTCATAGCTGTTGTGGTGATTATATAAATTTTTGAAGTAGATTATCTGAAAGGTTTTATATCTTGTTGGATGTTTTATTCTACATATCAGAAAAGGTTTCCATAGATAATACTTTGGAGCCTTTGAAAGTTAAAAGCAAAATGACTATTAATCTAAAGGTTGCAAGTTTAAATATCTCTGTTTGAAGGAAAGTGGTGCAAGAACCCATCCAAGGAGCAAAGTACAAATACAAGCGCCAAGATTTGTCAAGTTGGAGTAGCATAAATTTCCTTCCCAACATACATTGAGAAGTTTTCCCAATCTTTTTTAGGACCTTTTTTTTCTGTACCTCACCAGTTTTATGACATGATATGTCATAAAGAATCTTAACTGTGCAAAAAATGCTTAGTTTGGTTCACATTGCATAAAGTCAAGGTCACTGAAATATCATAGGGCCCACCTAAATTTTTTAAACACAGCTCTGTATGTAACAGTGTCATCTAGAGTCTCAAATAACACTTAATTTCACATGGGATGACTACAATGGCCGTGCTAGCATCTTTTGTTGTGAATACCTCAAATATTTGTACAGATTTTCCTCCGGAGTTGCACTTACTGACCTTCCTGCTTCGCTGCTCTCGTTCTTTCATTGAACTGTTGAAGTTGAAATGTGCTGTTCAGTAACTGTTCTCTTGCCAAAAAAAAAAATGAGGTATGTGAAATTTAAAATCATGGTTTCAAATAAAGGATTTTTTAACAATCCATTAAATGTTTCTTAGATGTTTTTCCTTTCTGTTTCTGTATCAAATCCTTTACCTTATATGGGTATTGACACATTGACAAAACTTCTTGGATCCTTAATCTCCCGGTTTAATCAGGGTCTCCTTTGTTTGTTTGGTGTGTTTAACATCCCACCCACATAATTTTAGCCATTTGGAGAGACAGTTAGAGTGCTGCCTCACTGCAGGATCATGCTGTAGACACACCCAGTCACATTATCCAGATGACAAACCAGTCCTGGAACTACCCTGTATATATACTGTGCACCAAGCAGGAGCTACCAGTGCCATTTTTAACAACTTCTGTATGTCATGGTCGGGAATCAAACCTAGAACCTCCTGCTCCTGAGTTGTAATCCTTTTGCTCATACAGTTTGATTATAACTGAGATTTGGCATTGAAAAATTTCATATGCCATTAAAAGTTACTTAAATTGATCTTCATCAAATCATGAAAATTTACATGAATATTTTTAGGTGAGGCAAAGGTTCAATGAATAAATCCAGGATATTTTGTGAAACATTCATTAAACCCTTTCCCTCATAGAGGATACCATGAAAAGACCTAAGCAAACAGCATTAAACCAGATCAGCCTGCGAGTAACTCGCAGGTTGATCAGGTTTTATGCTGTTCGCTGCTCCTCAGTGGTCTGGAAATGAGGGTTTTATAATTAAATTTGGTAAGGTTTAACTGTGGTTTTCTGCAGATCAGGCTTTATGTGGTACCTATTGAGTGCGTCAAAATGAGTCAATATGAGGGAAAGGGTTAAATGAGTCTATATGAGGGAAAGGGTTAAATGAGTCTATATGAGGGAAAGGGTTAAGGTGGATAATGAACTTGACATGAACCTGTCCTCCATGCCTAGCTCAGTTGATGTCTGTGTCTCTAAATGACTGAAATATTGTTGGGGGGACGTAAAACCATCAGCAACACACATGTATGAGGGCTGACCACAAAACTGTTTGAAGTGTATATAAAAATACAAGAATAGGGAGCAATTTCAGTGTCAGTCCTCAACAGGCTTCTGAGATCTTTTAGTACCTCACAACTTCTGTTTTTATTCATTTGACTCCTAACTGCTTACAATCTCTTCATATGACATGTGTCCTAGACCATTTGCAAGTCTTCCAACAAATCACTGGTACTATCCTCCAAGGTCCTACATTTTGACACCTTGTCAGAACCAATTAGTATCCGAATCAGACTTAAAAAAATGTGTCTCATTCGTAACCATGGGGGCTTGTGGATGCTGAATATAGCATCAAAGTTTTATCTGTTTCTCTTTTGGAATGTGTATAATTAGATTTTGAAACCAATGGTGTAATCTTGCTTTCTGCTGGTGCCTGAAATGGTCATCTGTGTAGTCCTGTATTTATAGAATATATTTTAGATGAATGTTAGAAATCATTTGAGGCCATGTCAGGTTACGTAAGTCTTGTGTTGAAATCACACCAAAATGATGGATCGGACAAGTCTGTTCATGCTTTAGTACCTGGCCTGCATTCAGTTACAGTCCCTGTGGTATCATAGCATACAGAATGTAAGCAGGGAACCAGTCTGTAACTGTTGCAAGCTTTGAAATGGTAAACTGAGTGTAACGATACAATGGTTTACCTGCATGATTGATTCCATGTCAGGCGTGAATTTCATTTCACAGTTGGCCTATTACTTCAATGTCACAGAAGAAATTGTCATGTCAGTTGCTATAAAGTTACAAGAATGTAAATGTTTCGGCTGATATTTGACTAAAATCAAATTTTGATGCCTCAAACCCTTTACCTTGTATACAGGTGTTTTGATGCCTTGACACAGAGAACTTTATGAATTTGTTGCTCAATTCTTCAAAGTTTGCACTATAATTTTTAGTCGTTTACCTTTTTAAGTTCAGAAAAACAACATCCTCTAAATTATTAATTGTAGCACATTTGAATATTCATGAGGTAGAGGGTTAATTCATTATTCATTTGCTTAGACCTAAAATGATATAATAACATGACAGTATAGTGTGAATAAGTACATGTATGTCTATTACTAGGTGTATGTTAAATAGGCTTCAGGTCTATTACTTGGTGCTCCAATACAATGCGAATGTTATACCTTGAATGTCAAATTATAAATCTGTTATGAATGTGGTCTTGTAATTACAATGCAGTCCAAATACAACACCTGAGCTATAGGCTTTGACCCTTGAGTCAAATAAAACAACGTAACTTAAGGTTTAGACCCTAGGATCATTACAATGTATATTATATTCATACTATTATTTCTATTACATGTTGGATTTTCGTGCCTGACCCTTTCAAAACAGTATTATAATAATTGGTGTGCACTTTACTTGATGTTTGTTTTACTTTACTGTACTTCTGCTGGATTAATATGATATTGAAGTGCGAGACAGTTCAAGTATGACAGGGATGTTGACCCCATGAAATGTCAAGTGAAGCTACAAATAACACTCTTGTCCTTTGCGTGTATGTGTTGTGTCTTCATAGGGAATATACTTACCATGCTGTTATATATGATACAGAGAATGTGCAGTTGACCGCAGTCAGGAAGTAAATAAATCTTAGTGGGCAATTTAAAGCTGATTACATCAACTGTTGAAGAAGGCAAATTGTTGGTCAAGAAAATTTTACAAGCTGTATGTGAACCATGCCTACCTAGATCAGAAATCATCAAATCTAAGAATTGTTCTTGATGTTTAAAAAGGTATTAATTAACCTCATTTTGTAATACCAAGCTCTGTACGTAAATTCTACCGTTAACGTCATTAGAGATGCACACTGATGTCTGACAATAGAAAGCAGACCCTGATCAAACAGCTCCAGGAAAGGGTGGTATGATCAGGGTCTCCTCTGCTTGCTCATACAGTATTGTAGCTCAGTTTCTACACAATCTGCAAGGCAAAGAAAAATCTAAAAAAAAATTTATAATTATGCATTTAGCGTTCAGAAAACACTTGACATATTAAAAAAAATCTGCATTCTTTCATTTCACCATGTAAGTATTTATGTCAACTCCCACCCTAGCCCACAGCATGTGTGTGTTGAGACATGCATGCACAAGCGTGTCAGTTGTCATGGAGAAAGTGGGTCATGTACCCTGCACTGTACTAGCTGCAAACACCATCATGACAATCTCCATTTTATAATGTGTGATTTGTTCTTATTTCTTTTAAGCAACCGGTGCAGTGGCTCAGTGGTAGAGTGTCCAATTTGCGGTTGGGAGTTCTGGGTTTCGAATCCCAGCCAGGGCACTTCCTCCAGTGACCATGCACGTCAAACTTAAGACATATAATTTGATATCAAATGCACCCTTGCCTGGCATTCAGCAAAAGGGCTTGCTATGGGAACTCAGAGTACCCAGTTCTGGTTCTACCAAGGAACTTGTCTTCCTTGTATCAGTGCTATGCATGTAAAAGAACCAAGGGGTCTATTCGCAAAATGAGCTAGGGTATCAGTCTCTCTAATGTATCCAATTACTGTTTCTTCCAGTGCTGTCTCTTCAGCAGAAAGCAGGACCATCCTTGACTGAAAGGTCTAAAATATGGCTATTATAATCAGAAAATGATTGCTGGCCATTACAATAAAAGAAAAGGGAAAAAAAAAACAGTCCTTAAAACCTCAATCATTTTTTATAGCCATCAGAAAGTTTTCAAGTATGGTTGCCCATGGAATTAAAAGATTGCAAGGCCATAGAGATATGCCATTCCCAGCATCTGGTCAGATTACACAGCTCTAGGTGGTCATTGCAGCCAGCTCTGAGTTGAAAACCAATTAGGTGCCAGACGGAATATGGACTATTCCATGTAAAGTCAGTCACAGTGTTATGCATACTGGTGTCTATCCATCAGGGACCAGGTGTCATACCTAGGTGTCATATTAAACCATTATCATCCAATCTGTCTGCAAACTCTCAGTATATATCATGTCAGTCCGGTATAGTAAATTATTGTTTACCGAGATTGCTTGTTCCTGGAAAATAAACTCACCACAGCCAATATAAACATTTGTTTTCGCAAAACTTAATAAGAACAGTTTCTGCAAGGTATATTTTTGAAAAATAAGTAATTATCTACAGCTAGTACCCAATATTTTTTCCTAATACTTGTCCACAGGTAAAAAGCTTTGTATTGTCACTTTTTCAAATATTAAAACTTAACATTTTTCTGCAAGGTACTCCACCTTTTCCCATTTTTGGCTTTTGGTCAACTGCTTAAAAATCAATATCACTAACAAAGCAATTTATGTTGTATTGTGTAAACCAGATTAACCATTGACTACCTTTTATCCCAGTGTAGGTATTAGATAGCCTTTAAGTTAATTTGAATACATCTGTGAACACTGGAAAGGTTCATACTGTTGGTAGAATGTCGAAACCATGCAAAACCATAATGACTGTGTGCTCACTACCTGCAGAAGCTAACATTTCCCGACACATGTTGAAACAGAGTCATCCCTGATCAGCCTGTACAACATGCTCAATCTAAGCAGGTTTGATAATTTTAGCTTCTGGTTCATAGATTATTAGCTATATTATGTCATGCTTGAATTCTACAAACAGTACTCTTAAGTCTAAGTAACAAGGGACAAATTTTATCAAATTCTTGTTTCTCTGTTGGAATATACCCACATATTTCATTTCTTAACTATAGTCAATTATTAGAGTAATAATTTATGTCAACCATGTCAATGACATATACTTGAATTAATTGTAAAACAAAGTGTGGTGGCATGTGGTGTGGTTCTACCCTGTTTAAGAATCTTAGTATTACTTAGTGCTAATTAGTATTACTTAGTGCTAATTAGTATTTTTGGTGGAATAAGAGGCTGATTTGGTTTTATGCTGGTTAAATAAAATATGCCAATGTTGTCCGTATGTGACGGGAGACCCAATAGATTATAGCTTGTTTGAATTTTGATTACACCCAATCATCAGCAAGTGTTACTTAGTCCAGCATCTGTCTATTTACACTTTGTTAATCATTGTATCACAAAGGCCACTCTTAACCTCAATTATCGCGGGCTAACGAGGCATAAAATGTGATCAAGTATTTATATACTTTCTGATTGTCTGGCTCAGTTATTGTCAGGACAGTTGGCAGTAATTCAAGGCCATTCTATGAAGCTAATATTAAACTAGGGAGGAGAGAAAAAAGCTGAATTATAAAATGATTTATGGATGAAGAAGGCTGTTTATAAGGAGGATAGGTAATACAATATTTTGTACAAAGAGCTAAATGAAAGAGGAAGTGGTAAGGCTTGATTTTTCCCAGAAATGGCAGCAGACATCAGTAAATAAGACAATTGTCGGGTGGTCTAGTGGTAGGGGACTACAGGACTGGAGGGTGAGGAGTTCAAGTCACACTAGGGTTAAAATTACGTCTAGACATCCCAGGTGCAAATCATGATACAAGAAGGATTAGGTAAAGATGCTGATGTTCTAGGTTTCAATTGATTAAATCTATCATTCAGCAGTCTTATTTGAAAACGTGTTTTTTTGGATGAGAACAGATTCATTAGTCTCGCACATTTAATCAGGTTTGTTTTCCAACTGACTGTTTTACACTTTAATTAAGACAGCATTACTGCTCTTCCCATGAAGAGAACCAGCATGATATACAAGTACTGTCAACTGAGAAGTTCACACTTTTGGTTAAGAGAAATAGGCAAAGTTGGTGTTCCCTTATATTTTTTTTACCAGGGATGTTCAAACAGTATCTGGAAAAGTTGCATCAGAATAAAAGTAATTTGTATCAGTGCAGTTTGCATTACTTTTAAGATTAAGTTCAAAATAAACAAAGTATCACTTTTGAAAATGTTATTCTATAATAACATATTAAAAATAAGATTTCCTGATACTTTTTCAACACTCCTCATATTTTTTTTTCATGTACATTGTTAGACATAATGCTTAGTCTGTTTATCCAACTGTCTGAAGTTTTATTCCTATAATGATTACCAAAGTTGTTTAAATGTTAAAATTGATACTTGTATGGCATCCAAGCTTGAAATAGGAATTCTATGAGTGAGGATAATCCAACAAACAAGTCATTTGACAGGCAGCACTATATATCTATTCTACACCGACGTCCCAGAATAACTGAAATACTGTTGGTTGGTCAATAATACAAAATCTAAAGTAGAATCTCAAACTCAGACCCGATATAAGATGGGTATACGTCATACACTTTGAACAATTGATTCCATGGTTATTTTTCATTGACCTTGACAGAATAAAACTTTTCAAAAATATTCATGACCATCAAAAGTCTTCCGTGGGGATGGTTTTATTGTTACAGGAATGCTTTGAATGTGTTTTGGTTCAGTGCAATGTCTTAATTACTGAGAGTGTTTTTCTGAATCAATGACCAGGAATCAATATGGTCCTTGCATGTTTGCTGGGAAATCAGATAACTGTGCTACTGTAGTTATGAAATTGTCCTTTGTTTGGTCAAGCTTATCTCGGAAATTATTTGATGATGTACCATATTCCCTTTGTGGCAGGAGTCACTGACTTGTTATCACTTGGTCCCTCACTGCTGTGGGTTTGAGTCCTGGCAAGGTCATTCAAATTTTTCACATGAGGAAGCCTTGCAGCTTAGGCACATGTAGACAGGTGGTTCTACGCAGGCTCCCGTGTGTACTCAGGGTCTACCCAGGTTCCCATGTGTACTCAGGGTCTACTCAGGTTCCCGTGTGTACTCAGGGTCTACTCAGGTTCCCATGTGTACTCAGGGTCTACTCAGGTTCCCATGTGTACTCAGGGTCTACCCAGGTTCCTGTGTGTACTCAGGGTCTACTCAGGTTCCCATGTGTACTCAGGGTCTACCCAGGTTCCCATGTGTACTCAGGGTCTACTCAGGTTCCCGTGTGTACTCAGGGTCTACTCAGGTTCCTGTGTGTACTCAGGGTCTACTCAGGTTCCCGTGTGTACTCAGGGTCCACCCAAGTTCCCATGTGTACTCAGGGTCTACCCAGGTTCCCGTGTGTACTCAGGGTCCAGTCCCAAGATCCTGTGTGTACTCAGGGTCTACCCAGGTTCCCATGTGTACTCAGGGTCTTCTCAGTTTCCCATGTGTACTCAGGGTCTTCTCATGTTCCCATGTGTACTTAGGGTTTACCCAGGTTCCCGTGTGTACTCAGGGTCTACCCAGGTTCCCGTGTGTACTCAGGGTCTACCCAGGTTCCCGTGTGTACTCAGGGTCTACCCAGGTTTCTCAACCTGTGATTGTCATAGCTGCGGTTAACTCTAGCACATTAACAGCCATATTTCCTTGAAATGAACCCCGTCTTTCTTTCTCTCTCTCTCTCCTTCTCTCTCAGTCGGTCTCCTCTCTACCTGTTTTTATATAAACACAGACAGTATTTGATACAAACTTGAATTCCCCACAGAATAAATAACGTTATTGCAATTCTATAGAGTCAAATGATTTAAAAGAAAACAATTCTAAATTACCTCATCTTAAAGGCACATTTTAACATTTATGAAAGTACCGTGTAGGAAGTTTCAGGGAGGTGACCATACTAAAAACTATAGATAAACAAGCCCTTGTCAAGGCTGAGGATACTTTGACAGACATATGGCTACAGTCTGCCCTTTCTTTGCCTTGGATCTATCCTTTATTCTTCCACATCCCAGATATTGATACAAACCTAAGACAGTCACCATGGTTTGTATCACCATGGGAGTGCGACTGGAATTGAGAGAGTCCTGCAATGTTTATTCTTTTAGTTTAAATCTATTTATTTAACGTAGCTTGGGAAATTAAGTCTTAAAACTTATACTAATCCCCCTGGATAGTTTCTTGGTTGGACAATACTTTGCAACTGGGAAGGTCATGAAAAACCCTTGCCCCAGACTGGGCTCAAACCCACAGCCTTCTGATCTGCAGTTGGGTATGTTACCTCTGGACTACTGTGCCCTTGAAGTTTATTTCCTAGATATTCCAGAAATTAAATTTTTGTTGTTGATTTGCTTGGGTTCAACATCCCATTAACAGTATTTTAATCAGTTGGGGACATTGTCTTCATG
Source organism: Solen grandis (assembly GCA_021229015.1). Classification (NCBI taxonomy): domain Eukaryota; kingdom Metazoa; phylum Mollusca; class Bivalvia; order Adapedonta; family Solenidae; genus Solen; species Solen grandis. The sequence goes on from CM037777.1 coordinate 62,041,668, forward strand.
ACACAGATATTATGCTGCTTCAAGGCAATCGTCCTGTAATTACTCACAAGTGGAATGATACCACACCCAGTCATATTATTCCAATGTCCTAGAGTTAACATAATGGACTCACAAGGGACTTATAGTTAAGCATAATTATGCCAGTTGCCATTTATCACAATTGTGGTTTGTCTTGGCCAGGGATCTAACCCACGGCATCCCGGTATAAGGAGCGGAAGCGCTAACCACTCATCCACCTGAAACTGTACAAAAAGGATCAACATCTATGTATTTTCACAGCCTGGATTCAGCACAGTGAACCAGTTTCGTTCTAGACTATGTCTTAAATTTAAGACTCGGAATATTCCAGAAGATATATATCCATTGGAATTTGTCTGACAGAACCTGGCTGTTTCAGCTGACAACTCGAATATTAGACTGTCATGTTCAGAGGATGGCGGGAATTACGTTGTCTGTTATTTATTCATTTATAAAGCTGTTTTCAAACATTTTGGAACATTGGATGTTTTATTTATAAAACAAAACCCTTTTTACAAATTTGAAATAATTCAGATTACAGGGATAATAATTAATATTTATGGCTTTTTCTAAAACATGAACAATCCCTTATCACAAACAATTATTGTGCAATCAAGCTTTGCCTTTTAAATCTTTGATTACCCTTATAATATAAGTAGGAAGACTCATGTCTCCTGCGGTTTGAGTGAAATTATGCTTCTTTATTATGTTTGCATGAAATTATGTGAATTTACGTGGCTCAACATTTTAACAGTTTTTCAACATTACAATTTTAGCAAATATTAAATACTGTTTACACTTAGCTGGTTAGTAGCTATTTTGAAAGTTATGGTTAATTGCAATGGATAGGCTCTTTTGAATATGTTTATTGTCTCAGGTGGCTGATTGGTTAGAGCATCCACCTCAGAAGCAGGAAGTCATGGGTTCGATCCCTGACCACAACATACCAAAGTCGTAAAAAATGCTACTGGTATATCTCCCTTGCTTGGCACTTAGCATATAAGGGAAGTTGGCTCCGTGTTAGGATAATGTAACTTGATGTGATATCATGTCACTTGTTGATGGCGTAATATTATAAATGTTTATCAGAAAAATGTGGTTTAAATATAAAAAAGAAATACAGTGCAGATGAGGCTCCATGGTTTGGGTAAATGTAGGATTGTAGGAACTGAAGGTTAGTATTACGAGTTCAATCCCATTGGGAGTGTTTCATTCTTTGCATGTTGAAGGATGTTTATCAAGGACTTAGAACCCTAACTGCCATCAATTCTATCAAAGCCATGCATATACCTTCACAATTTAAGCTTTTAATGTGTCAAACAATGGAATAATTAGGGGCATATTGACAAGTTTTTATTACCTTCCCTTGATGATATACCATCATGATTTATCTCCCCTGAAAACTAAAAAAAGAAAGTGACTTTCACCATTTTTCTACAGTAAAGTTTAGATTTTTTACATAAAAATTGAAACAGAATTATACAATGCATCTTTCTACTGTGGGTTTTTCTTATACATTAAATTCAGTTTTTCATATTCACAGAAAATGTAAATTTCCCAACAGATTATCTCCCCTAAATTAGATAAGTTGAAAAAAATACTCATTGTGAAATATTTTCATTTTTGAATGTCTTCAAAGTGTCAAAGTTTCATAGAAATATTACTATCCAGTGGCAAGATATGGAATATGGCTATTAGGGTGCTAATACCTTAAACTGAAAGTCCTGTATTACAAGTGATCCTATTTCTCTGTATAACTATATTACCTGCAGTAGGCTATAACTAGTACTAAGAATCCTGTTATTGAACCTAGATACATCAGTAGTGCGCCCAGTCATATTTTTAGTTTTCACAACATGATTGTTGTTCCTTACGACAGAAATGTTGATGGTTAGCAAAAACTATATTATAAATTCAAAACTTTAAATTTGTTTTTGTTTTCTTTTTATTTAATTTATAATATCTGTATAGTATGAAGGAGAGAGAGAGAGAGTTTAAGTTGCTTTCAAGACCTTGTTTCCATTAATCAATATGATAGAAGTATGAAATTTAATTAATGTTAGTTTGAAATGTTGCTAGGTCTATAGTCCCTGTAGGCAAGTTCGGTTGGTAACTCCATCAGATTGCCTTTGGATTCTTTGTACATGAGATGAATGTACATGGTCCCTGGAGGTAAGGAATGATCATTATAGGCTGTTACAATTGCATCTGAGGTATAAGACGACAGTACTGTCGCAATTACAGCCTGAGACTGTTATGGAGGATAGAAATTGCTTTTTCTTCTATACAAGTTGTATTTTGAATATAGACATATAATGCAGTGTTGTTCAATATCCAAGTTTGAGTTTTTCTGAATTTGAAATAAAAGATTGGGAAAATATATTAACTCCAAGTTACTATTATATATTCAGGATTGATGAATCATATTAGTGTATGAAGTCATTTGAGGGTTCTGATAAGCTATGAACAATAAGGGATCCTAAGTAAATTTTGAGTAGTATATAATTATAAAGAGGGAAAAGTGGGTCACTGCTTAAACATGTGTCGATCCAGACATTTGTCTTTTTTCTCCTCCCCATGCTGAAAATAAACTGATGCTCCGACAAATCATCCATAGCAACTCAATTTAGAAATAAACACCCAAGATTGGTGGACAGTGATGGATTTACCCGAAGTTTGGAGCTCAAATGGGGGTGATTATTATATCATGAGGGTCAGAGGAGCTGAATGGATGTTCCAAACTAAGCTGACAGACACTCTTCCCATTCCTTAACCCTTTCCCTCATAGAGGACACCATGGAAAGACCTATGCGAACAGCATAAAACCAGATCAGCCTGCGAGTAACTCGCAGGCTGATCAGGTTTTATGCTGTTCGCTGCTCCTCAGTGGTCTGGAAATGAGGGCTTTATAATTAAATTTGGTAAGGTTTAACTGTGGTTTTCTGCAGATCAGGCTTTATGTGGTACCTATTGAGTGCGTCAAAATGAGTCTATATGAGGGAAAGGGTTAAAGGCTGAACTCAGCTCAACTTATATTTAGTTATGCTGGTAGTGTTTACTCCCTTAAGGTTTATTTGACTGGATTATTCAATTAAGATTTTTTTGAATGTTTAATGATCTTTAACACAAGGAAAGCAAAAATAAGTTTTTTCTGTAGTTTTATACCTAACTTATGGGTCTTCATTGAAACTGATAGTTGTATGTATAAATAGAAATTAAAAGCAATAATTGCAGGAAATCACAATTTATGCGTTGATACATCTGATTTGTAAAGGCGGGTTTGTCAGTTACCTTAAATTTATTTTCTTTTTGTGTCACTTGCTGTTACAGCAGAGGTGACACACAGGATCACTTTCCATATGTCAGTCAGTCAGTCACACTTTTTCTGTCATGCTTCTTTCAGTATACACTTTCATATAAACTGGAATGAATACAGGA
>CM037777.1:62045223-62095223 GCA_021229015.1 Solen grandis
GGTCCCTTGTATATGTATACTGACTCTTTAGCTCCTCAAGTAGATTGCACCTGCCTATGGATGTTAAGGAAAGGTAGCCCTGTAATCCAAGAGATTCAAAGTCAGAAGTGCTGGGCCATATATAGGTGTTCTCTAGCACCATACAATATACACTTTTACAGCAAATGCATCATAAAGTGGAAGTTATGGGTTCAATTTCAGGTTGTAACAACTTGAATTATTGAAGGGGTACATGTCTTGCTTGGTACTTGGCATTTAAAGGTAGGTCAGAACTTGTTGGCCTGGTGTCAGGTCATGATTTGATTGGATGTGGTTTCATAGCACCTATGGTGTCGTACCAGTTATCCATCTGAGATTAAAGGTGGTACCATGCCTGCCTCATATAGAGTCTCAAAATGATTAAAATACTGTTTGTGGAATGTAAAACCCGCCAAGGAAAATTTTACACCTAATGTGATTCCTCCAGTGTACTCAAAATTCAGTTTGAACCCCCCCCCCCCCCCCCAAAAAAAAACAACAAAAAAAAAACAAAAAAAACAACACTTTAATGAATGAGAAAATGAATGTATATTTAAGCCAATTCACTCCAGTATGACAAGATGTCAGAATATGTTTCTACTGAATTAGGGATAATGCTCACGTATATCAACTTCGACTGATAATGACTCAAGTATGATCTCTCATGCTGGTTGGAATGCAGGTAGCTCAGAGGGTTTCTTTGATTGACAAATTGCTCATGAGGAATTTAACAGAGTCCTGATAAGGGATTTAAACATTGGGAGGGGGAGATGTAATGTATAGCAGTATACCTGAGTGACTTGAGATAAGAAACTTACAGTGTTGGGGGAAGTGTTACTTTAGTAGTACCATACAGCTGTTTGTTTATTGGGTTTAACATCCCACTGACAGTGTTTCAGTCATTTGGAGACAATGTCTACTTGAGACAGATATAGTGCTGCCACACTGCTGTATCACACGGTAGACATGTGGCACATCATGACACCAAGCAGCCAAACAGTCCTGGATCTACCCTTTCATATAGAGCAACAAGCAAGGAAGCTATACCAGTACCATCTTTAACCCTTTCCCTCATAGAGGACACCATGAAAAGACCTATGCGAACAGCATAAACCAGATCAGGTTTTATGCTGTTCGCTGCTCCTCAGTGGTCTGAAAATGAGGATTTTGTAATTAAACTTGGTAAGGTTTAACTGTGGTTTTCTGCAGATCAGGCTTTATGTGGTACCTATTGAGTGCGTCAAAATGAGTCTATATGAGGGAAAGGGTTAATGACTTAGGTATGTTGCGACTGGGAATCAAACCCAAGACCTTCCGCTCCCAAGATGGATGTATTAAATCACTGGGCCAGTAAGAAGTCAGTGCAGCTGCTTGTAACTTGAGTATATATGAATGAAATGAATAGAAAAATAGTGAAGATCCCTTAATATGAGTACCATTTCAATGCAAGTGTTGAAGTCATGGACCCTAAATCTTTGTTATTTTCAGCTTAAACTTTCTTTTTTTATATCTTCTTTCAACATATATGTTAATCCTTCTTGTATATAATGGGACACAGTGTATTCATAAAGCAGGTGTCATAAAGTCCATGAGAGTTGCCCTTTACTCTCAGTATTTATTGAGTAAATATTACCCATTATTTTTAATACAATGAATTACCAGCAAATAAGATAGTGCCATTAACTACAGCTATGAGCTAGTTATCAGAAATCACAAGAGTCACTTGTTTTAGAAAGTTAAAAAAAACTCAAATATGAGTGGGTCATATCAAATTTTAGCATTAGTTAGTACCGAGTACCTTACAGGATATGCCACACAAAGCTTATAGAAATTATTGTGTCTCAAAGAAATTGAGATTTTTTTTTTATCAAATACAGAGCATAATTCTGGTCCTCTGCTCAAATATCTTGTGGTCACTGTATTACAAACAACTTTCTGTTGTGTGACGCATATATGTAAACAAGTTGTATTTTTTTCCCCTGTGTTGCTTAATTTAGCCATGGGTTTACAACTCCTAGTCACCTTTTTATGCCCCCACAAAGTGGGGTGCATATAGCGTTGCACTTGTCCGTCCGTCCGTCCGTCAGTCCGTCAGTCCATCAGTCCGTCAGTCCATCAGTCCGTCAGTCCGTCAGTCCGTCCGTACGTCCCGAAATCTTGTGAACGCAACTCCTCTTCAACCGGATGGCAGATTTTGCTTAAACTTCCAGGGATGAACAACCTTAATGTGTAGATGGTAGTAAAGAAAGGAATTTTCGCGGCGACCAAATTTAACAGAATTATGGCCCTTTGTTGATTTGTTCACTATATACCATATAGAAATTTTGTGAACGCAACTCCTCTTCAACTGGATGGCAGATTTTGCTTAAACTTCCAGGGATGAACAACCTTAATGTGTAGTGGTAGTAAAGAAAGGAATTTTCGCGGCGACCAAATTTAACAGAATTAGGCCCTTTGTTGATTTGTTCACTATATACCATATAGAAATTTTAGGAGACCAGACATGTGTTTCAAAGTTTTGTTTTATTCAGACACTAATATTGTATTCCATCTGTAAAGAAACCAAATATGATGCCTCAAGAGTTAGGTAACTTTTTTATCATTAATACATAATTGAGGAAATTTCAACTGAAACGCTATAATAAGAACAGAATTTTGTAGACATTAAATGAAGCTGCTCTTGTTTACGAGCACATCTGCACAGTGGGGGCATCCGTGTCCTTTGGACACAGTTCTAGTTGTTTCCTACTTGATGATCATCCATACCTCCCATCCGTGTTTAAGATACATACTTTATATTAAAGATTTATGAGACAAAAATGATTTCCTGCATATAAGTGTTATGTCTAGATATAATTGTTAAACTATCTTCTTTGTATCACTTAGGGAAGATAAAGCACTTATAAGGGTGTATGGACACGGTTTGCTTCATGGTCAACAACACATTTATAGACACATGTTGCATGATGGGTTATCTACGTTGTTATATTGGTAAACCCGATATAGTTAATAAGCTGTCAAGGTTTTCCATATTGCTTATGAATTATTGGTAATCTGAAATTTGCAGTGTTTTGGATTAATGTTAATTTAGGGCATTTGAAAGAAGAGGATTAGAAATGCATACGAGAATGATTATGCAAATCAGTGTCATTAAAATATTGCGCAAATGTTTAACTACCATTTATAAGAGTAATATAAGATAGTGAACTCACTGTTGTTTCCAGCTTATGACTCCTTCATGTTGATGCTTTGCGAACGATTTAAATATAATTTTCTTCGAGTAGTGGGGATGTATGTTTGTGACTGACATGCAAGCTCAGACATCTAATCTTGGTCGTTGTTTTGGATTGTAAACAGAAGCGGAATAAGCATAGCAGATGTGGTTGTCATAAATGGAAGATAGACTCCTTCCTCTTCAGTAAGTTTGATTTTTTTCTCTCCTGGACGTCATTTGAAATTTGATGTCACAAGGGATTTTAGACATTTGATACAGAAATGGGTACAACTGCTCTTCTCCTAGGCAACTAACCCCTTGACCATGTGACATACATATTCTGGATTCAAATTTCATTGCAATAAGAAATTCAAATTGAAAATAAATATATCTTTAGAACATTTATGTGAGAAAAAATAATCAAATAACCAGATATTAAAAAACTTGAATATGATGCTTGACTCCCCCAAAAATCAGAAGTGCACAGCTGTTGTTAGGTAAAATGGATAATAAAGTTAAAAATCTTCCGGTAGATTCATTCTTTCATTCATTATATCTTATGGAAATATTTTTGTTAAAGTTTTGTGACCCTGTCTCCAAGAGTCCTACACATATTGATGTACCTTACTTCCAAAGACTTATGAGCAGACTTGTGGTTGGTCAGGTCTGGTCATAAAAGTTGTTACAGTGGCTGAGTGGTTAGAGTGTCTGCTGAGGGAGGTTGTGGGATCGATCCCCGAGCGTGACATACCATAGTCTTTAAGAATGGTACAGCTCCCTTGCTTGGTGCTCAGCATATAAGGGTAGTTCCAGGATTGGTTTGCCCGGTGTCAGGATAATGTGACTGGGTGTGGTACATGTATCATGCCATATGCCTATGGCATGATACTGCAGTGTGGCAGCATTATATCTGTCTCAGGTAAACATATTCTTCAAATGACTGTAATACTTTCGGTGGGACGTTAAACTCAAACAAACAAACACAGCCCGTGAGGTCAACAATAGTTTCTAATGAAGGCATACCAACTGGATCTATGCAGGACATGTCTTGTGGGGATTAGTTTTATCTTCAGAAAAAGCTCCAGATCTAGCACAGATTGTATTTTCTATAGAGGCAAACTCTGTTGCTTTTTCTCTGAGCTTCTCACTGGTGTGGGTTTGAAGAATCGCAGGGTCTCTTGATTTTTTTATATAAGGTTAATTACAAGCCTTCGAAATGGCTAATATGGTAGCTCAGTTGTTCTACCCTGGTGCTTCCATATGCCTAAAGAGTCTTTCCTGACCTGTAAATATCAACAATGAGTAAAATACTGTCACAGCAATGGAAAACTCAAAAGACAACAACAAACTATATTCAGTGATATTGAGTTGTACTGTATTCATACTACGTAGACGTGCTATACTTTGTACTGTGGAGACCCTAAATTATAATCAACAGAGGGATCAAGCACAAGTAAACATCCGGCTCTTAGAGCTGTATCTGTCACTGGAGATACTTCTCTAGATTGGTCTAGATTCATTCTAGTGACAGCAGGAAGTGCCCTCATTTTGGACATCTTCATTTACTATGCTCCTAGCTGAGTACTAGCTTTTTACAAAGATTGGTCCTCAAAAATCATCTCTTTCACAATTATGAGGCTGTGGAAATCAATTTGCGTTTCCTTTTCATTGACATCCTTTGCCAGATGTGGTATAGGATATTGTCTTATGATTTGTGAGTAAAAACTTGATATTTTAGTCCAGTCTTATATTACTTAGGGTTGACCTTGATGCCTCAGGCCAAGGGGACTGTCAGATTTTCAGGGGGCACAATAAGGGCCAACTTAGATTGTGCAAAATAAGATCCACATTTCAAATGGATGGCTAATTTGAAACTATCTCATCTCCTTCTATTTCTTTCTGTCAGCTCTTACGTTCTTCCAATCAAAATTTGCTTAGCTATATTGATTCACTTAGTGAAATCTATTTACTTATGCATTTGATAGATATTTTTTGACCATTTCGAATCAGCAATGATGACAGTTATTGTTGGTTTCTTCAGTTGTTTGAAGCAACAGTTTCAACTCAGTGTATTAAATCCAAATAGTTTGGCCCAAGAGAAGTTGCACTTTCATACCAGATTATCTTGCAGTTTCAAAGACAGCTTGTCAGCAAATTGTCTTCAGTGTTTCCTTTGTATGGTTTGAATTTAGGAACTTTCTTTTTCCATTAGTTTGTGTGAAAGTGAATTTTCTATTCAGAAAAGCGGTGAGTCCTAATTTAATTAATTGTTCCAGCTCAAGTCTTGTAATCCTCTGTTTCATATCATGCTCGAAAGAAGTTCTTTTATTGTGGAGAGATCTCCAGAAAAAAATCATGATGTTTTTTTTTTAAAAAAAATCTTTTATTCCTTTTCATAGTAGAGAGACCTAATTTGATTCTTTACTGATACAACCAGTTCTCACTTATTGAATTAGAAAGCAAAGTACAACAGCATCTTGAGATGTTTTAGGGTCATCAGAAAGTGGGAAGTGATGAGAAAATTGAATTACCTCAGTGCTATATTAGGCAATGAAGCCATTTGAGTCTGCAGCCATGTTTCATTTCCCAGATCTCCTATACTACCAATGACACCAGCTAGGTCTCATTGCACTAAATTGACACCAGCAAGATCTCACAACACTAATTTGACAACATCCAGATCTCTGTCTCACTACACTAAATTGACAACAGCCAGATCTCATTACACTAAATTGACACCAGCAAGATCTCACTACACTAAATTGACAATAGCCAGATCTCACTGCACTAAATTGACATGGCACCAGCCCAGGTTGCATTACACTAATTGACAAACGCTAGATCTCGCTACACTAAATTGACTCTATCAGTCATACTGTGCTGTTTTTTTAATGTAGTTAACTAGGGGGAGGTCTGTAATAATTATTTTGTTTTCATTTGATGAGATGTTCCATTGCTCTGTCATAATTTCAGTCATTTTGAGATATCCTTACAATTTTTCTTGACAAGGTGTTTTGCTTGTGTCTTATGCGGCACTATCAGTTTTCTTCCGGGGTTTGTTAACTATTGACAGATTAAGTGCTGCCACGCTGCATTATTTTCACACTGACATAACACTAATCATGGTATGATACCTCGCTATGTGAGAAAACTTTCCAGTACTGTCACTTACAGCCTTTCTCTGGTTTATGGATACTTTTGCAGTAATAAGTCCAAGAGGCTTATGATAAGTTGGTTGGTCTACCCTAGTGTGCTGATCTTGGCCTTCCTCCACCTGTAATTAGCTGGGAGTCGCTATATGACTGAAATACTGTTGCAGCAACTGTAGATTCCCCAGCAGCTGCAACTAAGTATTCATATTCATTTTGATACAATGTCAGACTTTACTTTAATGGTGAAGTCATATAACCATCTATAGTTATAGATTCTAGCCATGTTCCACCTCCACCCTCGTTACAGAAAAACAACAGCGCATAGTTCTAGGTTATTAGAGTTTAAAATCTATGTTTTGGGGCTTAAAACAGAGTACCTTTTCGGGAATCAATGATCAAATTTTCATATTAGATTAAAAATGCTTTATTCACTCGCAACCTGATTTTGTCTATCTCAGTTGAGGAATTTTCTAAAGTATTGAATGATTTCTTTTATATAGTAAATCATGTATGATTATGAAGTATATGCTAAACCAAGAACATTAAACTTTCCCAAATAAGTAATTTCAAAATATGATTCACCTGTCATTCAAAATTCAGTTTTTGCACCCAACTTATATTCCCAAAAAAAGTTTGAGCCCAGAACCTCTGGATCCACCTCCACTGGCACAAACTACAATAAATAATATTATATCTACATTAAAAAGTATTTGACACTATTCAATTTAGTATAGTGAAACCTTTCTTTTATTGGCTATATATATCGTGACTTAATTGAGTTCAAGCTTGATATCTCTTTAATTTAAAAAATGTCAATATTGATCAAGTCAAATGAACTTCACCTTTGCCTGTAGCAAGAGAATGATTAAGTGCCAACTTATTTCTGGCGTTGGAAGAATTCAACCCTGTTACTTTTGCTGTCATACATCTATTTCTCTGTAAAATCAGACTAAATGAGTTTATTGTGGAACAATAGCACTCTCTCTCCCATGCCTGAGGTCCACTCAATTTAGTAAATGGGTTACTATTTATACAAGTAGTGTTGATTTCATTTTAGCTCCATTTTCAATGAAAAAGTAGTGGAGCTGTAGTCATGACCTTCTTTTCTGTGTTGGCATCAGCATTGGTTAACCTTTTTTGATTCAGGTCTAGTTCTCTTAAACTATAAAACATATTCACTTTAAACTTGGAATACTTTATTCCCTCAATACTTTAATCCTTCAAAGGGGGAAACAATTTTCAAAAGGGCATAAACTCTTGGTAGTAATGAATCAAATTTAATCTCCAACTAGCTTCAGTCTTTCAGTAGACCTTCGTAAGCGATAACAGAGTGTAGAGTTCAAGTGTAAAGCCTTGTACAGTTTTGCACAAAGCAGTTTTGCAATTTTTTTTTTTTTCTCAAGAAAGTGTTCGACTCATGAGGAGTTTCGGGAACCTGACTGAAATTGTAGTATAATCTCAGTAGTACCATCAAATGTGATAATTCTCCAACTGAAATTATATCTGATCATGCGGGTGTTTCAAGGGAATTACTTTCATCGGAGAACAATCTTTCACCATGGATTTGCTTCCTGTGGACTCTGAATGACTTGTTTGATGCCTTGGATTTTTGTAGCTTTAGATAATTTCAGTGACTTCACATTCTCAATCTTTTTGTGTCATAAGATATTTGCAAATCATTTTTATGTTATGCTTCCCTAAAAATTCAGATCCTCTTAAATTTCGTTTTAGCTTTATGTTAACTTGATATATCTTAGTTTGGTTGAGATCTTTAAGAATATTAAATCTATTCTGGTGAGAATTCTTGTATGATTCTACCGTTGATCATTAATGCGTTTATAGCACTGGCAGCATTGTTCTGCTGCATTCATAAAATATTCATGTCCTGTTTAACTGAAAATAATTCCCAGTTTCTTCACTGAATCACAGTTAAACATAGTGTTTATAGTATTATGTGGGGAATTGGATTTATATTAAGTGCAACTTGTGCAATAATATCATCTTTAATATTTTGAATGACTTAATAAAGTAGATAGAAACAACAAAAATAGATGAAAAATTCAAATTATGTACAGTTGAACCTGGTGTGTTATTGGCCACCTATATTTAGCAGTCAACCTGCATTTAGTGGTCCATTTTGATATTACCCAATTTACTAGCATTTTGGTATATGTTTGACTTTCATTTAGCAGCCACCTCTGTTAACCCTTTCCCTCATAGAGGACACCATGAAAAGACCTATGTGAACAGCATAAAACCAGATCAGCCTGTGAGTAACTCGCAGGCTGATCAGGTTTTATGCTGTTCGCTGCTCCTCAATGGTCTGGAAATGAGGACTTCGTAATTAAATTTGGTAAGGTTTAACTGTGGTTTTCTGCAGATCAGGCTTTATGTGGTACCTATTGAGTGCATCAAAATGAGTCTATATGAGGGAAAGGGTTAAGCGGTCACTTTCTGTTGTTCCCTTGACTGACCGCTTAAGACAGGTTTGACTGTATACTATTTTTGGCTTCATTTTTAAAAGTCCATTATTTGATAACTTGTAAATCTGTCTTCCTTATTTTACATGTTCACTTGACACACGGGTTTCTTTCCCTTCAAGAAATTCAGTAGTAAACTCTTCATTAGAAAATTTAAGCATCAGAACTATAATAAAAAAAGAGACCACAGTTAACCCTTTCCCTCATATAGACTCATTTTGACGCACTCAATAGGTACCACATTAAGCCTGATCTGCAGAAAACCACAGTTAAACCTTACCAAATTTAATTACAAAGTCCTCATTTCCAGACCACTGAGGAGCAGCGAACAGCATAAAACCTGATCAGCCTGCGAGTTACTCGCAGGCTGATCTGGTTTTATGTTGTTCGCATAGGTCTTTTCATGGTTTCCTCTATGAGGGAAAGGGTTAAAAAGAGTATCCAGATAGTGTAGGGGTTACTTACCCTTTACTTCATATATAGACTCATTTTGATGCAATAGGAGTTGTATGCATGATCAGGGTCTCCGCAGTTTGCTCATACAATATTGTAGCTCAGTTTCTACTCTGTCATCTGTGGAGATTTCATATACCATTTTAAGTTCAGTTAATTAATATTCCTGAAGTCGTAAATTCGAACATGAACATGAATATTCATGAGGTTAAGGGTTAACACACTGTTTCACCATGCAGCCTGTATTTAAATCCTAGGTCAGTTTGACGTTGTATGTGAAAAGGGTGTCAACATATGTTGGCTTTCTCTGGATATTCTGGTTTCTTACAACGACAGCACCAACAAGGTTTTCATAAGCGATGTCATTTTTTGTTCAGTCATGAGATAAAAATAAATTCTGAAATTTAAAAAAAAAAGTTACAGCTTGCTTGTGGAGGTAACCCTCAAAGTGCATGACACTTTAAATTAAAACATGGACTAAATTCAAGATGACTAACACTTGACAATGTGATAGTTATCAATAATTATCTCGAAATCCGGAATGCTTGAGATCATAGTTAAGATATCGTAGATATTTGGTTATTTTGAGACTGTTGGGTCTCTGTTTGTAAATACTAGGAATAAGCTGCTTATTTTAGCGTTAGGAGGATGTAAAAGATGGTATGATAGTATATAGATAACTGTAGAGAAACCAAATGTGTGGTCAAGAAAGTATTCTCACTTCTGAACTTAGATGAATTAATTGTAACACGGGGCCTCCGTGGCCAAGAGGGTAAAGTCGCTGACTTTAGAACTCACTCAGCCCCTCACTGCATGGGTTCGAAACCCGGCAGGGTCATTCAGATTTTCATGTGAGGAAGCCTTCCAGCTGGCTTGCAGTAGGTCGGTGGTTCTACCCGGATGCCTTGGTGCATTCGGGGTCTTCCTCCACCTGTAATTTGCTGGATGTCGCTATATGACTGAAATACTGTCGAAGAGATGGTAAACTCAAATAGTCAAGTCAAGTTATTATTCAGAATTTGAGCAACAGGTACAGACTGTAAAACTACAGTGTAGATCTATTATAAGGCACTCCATTATAAAGTGCTCTATTTTAAGTAGAGTAAATCTAGTATAGTGTGCCTCACAAATGTGAAGGTCAAAACCTTGAAAAAGTCTTTTTCTGGTCTATAATGTGTTTTCCTTGGTCATAGTTATTTAAGGCCATTTTGTTTTTCATAAGGATTTAACATGTTTTCATTTGCACTACAGGTGACAAATGTTCTACTGCTTCTGCAAGTTAGATGTAAAATTGCAGCAATTATTTTCTACACCTCTAGCATCCACATGCAATTGTGTTGTTTCCTTGAGTTAATTATACCTGATAGTTTGAGTACAAGTTTTCAAATGCCAATACCATTTTTGGAAATTGGTGTAGTAGAGATGAATGCCTGGAAAATGGCAGGTGGATAAATGAATAGTTGACATAATTATAAGGTAGTGAAATGATTGACTTACAGGGAAATCTAGCATCTTTGGTGGTCATCACCAAAGTTTAGCTGAATGATACCAAAATCACACAGAAAATCTGATGTTGATTTATGCACTGGCTTGAAGAAAAGTTGAAATGTTGGAAGGGAAAGAAAGACAACTCAGTCTGGTTTCAAATTTATTTGCTTTGAGTTATTTCCCTTATATAGACTGTTCGTTCTTTCAGGTAACATTTTTAAATACCTTGAGGTAACTGTTCAAGCAAAGTCTTTCAATCTAAATAGGGTGGGAATCAAAAGATCTTTTAATCAGCATCAAAAAATCATATCACATAAAGGTTCAATACTAGTTTTATACATGCTTTACTAATCTAAAGAATAAGAAAAAAATACACAAAACTTATGATTCTGCATTAATGCCTCACCACATTTATGTATGTTCTTGACAATTTTATTTGGGTTGTAATAATATGAATATAAATAAAAGGGGGGGGTTGTAATTTGCAATGTAATTGACAATAAGAAGAGGTCATTGAACAGAGAGAGTAATTATACACAGACTGTTCTTTTTAAGATGCTCACTACACAAGGAATTTAGAGACAGGGGTCACCTTAGACAGGGTCCACTAGGGATGGGATCACTTTATACAGGGGTGACTAGAGACAGGGGTCACTTTAGCCCGGGGTGACTAGGGATGGGATATCTTTAGACAGGGTCACTAGAGGTGGGTCACTGTAGACATGTGTCACTTTGGTTTTAGACAGGGGGGGGGGAAAGGGTGTCACTAGAGCTAGGGATCAGTAGACCATCATACTGTTTTAGAATGAAGGGATCATTGGTTCTTGGAGGTTGTCTGGCCAAGGATGTTAATTCAAATTATGAAACAACCATGCGTTTCTTTTTAAATTGATATTGGAACAAGGCGTTTCAACTTATACTAATCCCTCTCAATGGTTCTTGGGTCAGACCAGTATTTTGCGCAAGTAGAGGTCATGAAAGATTAATGACCCAACAGGGTTTTGAACCCACACCATTTTGACCTGCTGTCATGTACATTACCACATCTATATTTCATGAGAAACAGTCTCCAATTCCATCAACAAAACTTAGCGCTAAATAATACTTAAGTTCTTAAACTAAGTAGATACACATACCACCATTACTATTTTATGAAATATTCTAGTACACGACTAAGTTGAAAGGAATTATTACCTTGATAACTAACAAAAATTGTTAAGAAATAAAATGATTTTGGTATATATCAAAGAAACAAAACTAATGAAATTTGTCCTTAATTATTTAAGTTTTACATAATGCTAAGAATTGTTGGTGGAATTCAACTAAGCTGTATGATAGAATTTATCTAATGTTTTGTAAACATGGTTTGTTTGCATCCAACTGCATTAAGAGAATGTAGTGCATACTAATTGTATACTGAGGGAGAACATCCTTGTATATTGCTCCATGGCCTGACCCAATCAATAAACATGCTTATTCATTTCCTTTTATAGAAGAGAGCAGTCTGTTAGCCTCTTGTTTACAAACATAACATGCTTAATGAGAAGATACTTCCACGAGAAGAAATATAGGGTCGCTCTTCTGTGAGCATGGAAGGCAGTAATTAGTGTCAAAATTGTGTGTGTAGAAACGTTGAAATATTAGGACACTGCACACAAAGTTTCTTTGTTAGTTTTCTTAGAATAATATTCTGATGCTATTGCACTGTGATAGGGTATATTGGTTCTCATTTGCTAAACATAGACATCTTACCACGGTATTGCAGGTTCGATCCTCAGTCATGACGTAACACCAATTTTAAGGACGGTACTATAGGTGCCCAGATAAGTTTAAATTAGAATATTATGTTATTCCAGGACAATTCCAGTTAAATTGTCCTGCTCCACGACAAAGTAACCTCTTAATCATGAATATTCATGCAGTAACTTGATTCAATTTCACATTTTGCATGGTTTTAGCATTTTTCACAAAGATCTATATGACATTTTCTTATTTTGATATGTCATTTTTAGATACTTCCTCTTTAGATATGACAATGGCACAGAATGCCCTTCTGTTTATGTACAAATTTATGAATTGATGAATATTGATTAACTGAATTTAAATGGCAGTGTTTTTTTCATTCAGTTTAAATTTTTATTTATTTTACATTGATTACAAAACGTTATCACAACTTATATTTATCACTTTTGATGGCTCTGATGACGGAGTATGTGGTCATTATTGTGGGAGGAAACCGGAGAACCCAGGAAAACCCATGTGTCTTGACGGGTGACTACTGTACCTTCAGCCTCCCACATATGTGACAAGATATTGAACCTGGGACACTTTGGTGAGAAGCGAAGCGCATTACCACAATGCTATCCAGGCACCAAGGCTATGCTATCTATGCAGACTATAGAATCTGTGCTACAATACTGAATGAGCAAACAGAGGAGACCCTCACCAGGAGGGAAATGTCTACCCTGGGTCTGCTCTGTTTGTCTTCATTATTCCCCAAATTAATTGAAAACCTAGCATAAGTATCATTTGTTTTTTAACCAGGAAATATCACCAGATTTGTAAGGACATATAATACACTTGCTTTAAAGGAAGTCTTTTTTTATGCCACACCAACTGCGTTGGGCGTATATAGATTTTTAATCTGTGCATCCGTCTGTTCGTTCATTAGTCCATCCGTCCATTCATCACACCTCAGGTTAACCTTAGCATTTTAGCTTTTTTTTTTTGTGAAGATGACTTCACATTTTCATGAAAGTTCAAGATATAATCTTTTAAAAATGCAAGCAAATATATGTTTGTAACCATCGTATGCCAACATGGCATCAGTGTTGCAGAGACACATTTTCTTGTTTAATATCAATATCTGCAAGTGATAGGGTTATTGTTAGATTATGATCTGTTGCTCATCATTTTCTGTTCTATGATTCCTCAGGCATTGTCTAAAATTATTTCTTTTTCGCCTTTTTGGAACTCTGTTTACTGGCCAGTAGGAATATGACACCAATGGGGATTAAACCAGAAACCTTTTGGTCAGGGGTAAGGTGCTCTATCAGATAGCACTCTCAAACATCCAAAGAAAACCCGTGAGTCCAAATTACTGACTGACTCCGACTAGACTGCAGTCTGCTTCCAGTCGCCACGGAGACCATCTCCATATCCTGGTTGTGAGACTGGAATCAGTAATCACTTTCAAATCTTTCATTATTAGGGCCATCCATCTTTATTAAGACCGAGATCCCTCTATGGTGTCTGTAGTGTTGCCGTGTAATATACCATCAAATATATTGAGGAAATATCAGCTATCCGCAACGCTCTTTAAAACTGGAGACTGAATCGCCTTAGCCATGGCCAGTAGGCTGAGATGAAGTATAACAGGACACAAAACCATTTGTTCAGCTTCTGTGGCTTGTCTTTTTCCAGCAGTCATTAAGAACAAATTTGAGTTGCTAGAAGGAGGTTGCTGCAATGAAATCATTACAAATTAAAAGATTTTTATTATCAGGGTATAGTGGCTTAATTTCATGGTAATGATATTATTGCTTATATTGCTAACAGCTAAATACTTGACTTCATTTCAGATGAAATTACGTAAGCAGATACACTAAACAATCCAATATATAATCTTGAATGAGAGTTTATTGCCCAACATACAAATGTAAAATTCAGCATTTGGCAACAAAATGGAAAAGTTTTGTATTGCAGAGTATGAATCATGGGTAATGAAAAGAGGTTTGATGCATATCAACATATCGTAAATATCAATAAATGGAAGAGCTGCCAGAACAATATCTGATTCAGCAGCAGTTCAGTTCATTTGTTATTGTATAGTGCGTATTTATGCCCAGCTTTACAGAAGGGGATTAAATATTTAATAATCATCCTCATCATGTCCTGTCAGGTAACATCCCATCATGTCAAGTCTCTTAGTTTAAATATATTTATTCATAACACAGCAATAGTAAGTCAATTGACACCACACATGAAGTATGTCATAAGGCTGATACAAATGTGCAGTATACATATGTTTGTTGATAGTGATAGTGAAAACAAATAAGTTTTACAATTAGTCAAATATTGGAGGGAAACATAGTACAGTCATACATTAAATCATGTAATAAGTCTGTAAGAAAAAATAAAGAGAAATTTTAGAATTTGTTTTATAGCCAGTACTAATTTAAATGCTAGAGAGAGAGAAAAATTGTATAATAATAAGGGATATCCATAAAAACTGCCTCCATCAAGACGCTTGCCGTCCTATACCATGTTACATGAAGACATGGTGGGATCCACTTTGAGTGATAGGAATCAGCCTTGATATTTCAATGAAACTTGGCATGTGTGATCACCATGATGACTGTAAATAGCTTTAAATGACATTGTAGAGCTAGCTTATGAATGCTTATCAGAGTTATGGCCCCTAGAAGTTTCTCTACAAATACAGTAGTTTTCAGGCTTGGAGATATTTCTTTGTCAGTTGTGTAGTTTTTTGATGAAATTTAGTACAAGCTAACCTTTTCTGTATCAAAGTGGTATGAGGGTCAATAATCACCTTTAGTGATAGTTCTAGTTTTAATATTACAAAACTGTTCAAGTACTCTTTTATTCATTTGCTGTATTGTACATATCTATGCTATTACAAATGTTCATGTGACTATAAAAATTATGGTACATTTAAATTTAAATGATGATTATATTCTTTTAATGTGTGTTGTCTTTTTCCGATAAAACCTGATTGTTTTTCACCCATCACACTTGACTTGTTTTCCCTAACATCACATATTTGGTGCTACCAAAGGTTTCCTAATTTCGCTTGTGACCAGTATTGTAATGGTGATGATTATGTTTCTTTGTTTCTGTCCCTGAGTCATCAGGGGAAATGGATAAAATGCAAATGAGTGACAGTAAAGAGTGTGTTTACTTTGTATACCAATGACTGCCTGGGAAATGGTGTCAAAACAAGACCTCCATTTGTCGATCCCTGAATGTACTGATAACTCTGACACTGCATTTAATGACTCGGTGGTCATCGTGAAATTATTGAATGTTTGTGTTTTTGTAGGTTTCTGGAATCTGCAGATGTAAAGCTTAACCCTTTACCTTATGAATATTCATGTACATATCTATGATTTAAAGAATATTAATTTAATGATCTTTAGATTGTTTATGAAATATGGATTTTTCTTTGCTACAAATGACTGTGTAGAAACTGAGCTACAATATTGTATGAGCAAACAAAGGAGACCCTGATCAGGTCTGCGTCTTCTATATTATGATGTATATAATATAGGTTAAGATCAAACAGGAGTTGTCTGTTTACTGTGAAAGTTATGATTGTTTTGTTTTTTTAGCATTTATTGCTAATGATGCTGTGTATCTGCAAATAGCTATGTGCTAATTTGAATTTTTCTCTATATTGTGTATGATTGAAATTGATTCTGATCTTATTTTTCCTATTGACACATTTTTGTCAGAAATGCATAATCTGCTCTCATTTGCACAGACTGTTCATCATTTCTGCCTCGTCTGTCCAGGTTTTTAAAATGTTGCACACGGCATGCAGGGATTGAATCAAATCACTGATGGGATTATGGGGAGATAATCAGTGCATTATGACACATTTGGTAACAATGAATTCACTGCAGATGTTGGTTGATTTTCAAGTTGGCCACGATGCAGCTGCTAGCCAGGCAGTGGTGGCTTCTTGGAGATTACATTAAAGTTGCTGGAATATTTACAGTTTTTACATGTTTCAGAAAAAAAACAGAGAAATTTTTTGATTTCTAATCCTTTTTTTTTATTAAAAAAAAAGAAAAAAAAGAATTTGCTTTCATCACTGAAATAATAACATGTCAGTCATTTGGAGAATTTGGCAACCAGAAAAAGGTTTGCAGTAAGTCATTGCAGGTTCTACCTGGAGACCTTTTTGTACTTATTGTCTTCCAATCCTGTAATTAGCTGGATGTTGCTTTATGACTGAAATACTGTCACAGTAACAATAAACTATCCTACACAACAATAAATCTGTTTTACTTCTTCTTTTCTTTAGAGAATATTTTACATTTTTCTACTTCCATGATCTTGTGTAAAAACTGCTGTAAATATTCATACAAGCCTATCCAAATATGCTCAATTCTGACGATTTTGTTACAATTTGTTTTTTTTGCACCCGCAGCCTTTGTTCCATTTCTGATTTAGCTGGAAACTGCCTGACTAACACCAGTAGTTTGTTCATCCCAAAGTCTTCCATGGTCATTATCATTCAAATGAGGGAGTTATTATTCATGTCTTAGGAAAGTGGCTTTGGATCAATTCAAATCTCTTCACCCCTATTCCTGTCTTCCCTCAGCACTCATAATACCAGGGATATACAAGGTTCCGCTGATGCTTTTTTTAAGGACATTTGCATCAAGAAGATTTTCTCTGTTTTTGTTTACCAAGACTTCGAGAGCCTCTTGGATCATTAGAAGACAGTCAGGCCCATGATCGGTGTTGTTTGTTCAGCTTGGGGTTTGTCTTTGTCACAGAAGTCAATAAGGGAGAGGTTGTAAGAAATGTATGGTGCTTAAAATGTTACATTGTTAGCATTGTCCAAATCTGAATGTTGCTTTACCATTTTCTGGCTAGATGGCTGATATTGTCAGTCAACAAAATAGCCATTTAATACATCATTTTTAGTTCTCCTCACATATGTGCTGTGGTTAGTCGGTCATAAAAAAGCAGGGGTTATCTAGCAGGTATCTCTAGGTTACAGGTTTGATCACTCAGGCATGACAGATTTAATGCTGCTTTATTTCTGCCTTTCATGTCTTTGATAAGTGGCATGATTCTACATGTACACCCTCTGGGTTGACTTGTCCAGAAGAGGCATCCTTATATGGTGAACTCAAAGCAAAGGAGCTACACAAGATAATGATTCTTTTATTTTGTCATGTCTGGGGATTTAACCCACAGCTTACAGCTTATGGTGTTACCACTTAGCTGCTAGGACCAGTTTAAGGAAAGCTTTAGATATATATCTTTGTGTCTATTTCTGCAGACAAAATTCATGTTCAAATTTATGACCTGATGAATTATAATTAATTTACTGAACTTTGAATGGTGTATGAAACAACGGAATTTTCTTTGGCTGCAGACTGTCTTGAATCTGAGCTTCAATATTGTATGAGCAAACAGAGGAAACCCTGATCTGACAGCTTCTTTCTGATGTGGGTCTGCTCTGTTTGCCAAGTATATTAAAATGAGTCTATAAGATAAAGGTTTAAATTTAAATTAAAAAAAGTTTGTGAAATAATTTCTGAAATTTATAGGAATATTTAATCCTGAAAATTACTAATAAAAACCTTAAAATGAACACCAGCTTTTAATATTATATAGATGAAATACTGTTATCTTCAATTGTGCAAATGGAATTAATGGGGGAAAATCGCCCACACTGTGACAAACTATAGTGCTTTGTTTGAATAAATCAAGATGTGAATGACTCGAGGGCAAAAAGTATTATTCTGTTGATTTTGTAATATAAATGTCTAAAGCATTATAAATAGTACTTTTTGCAATCTTCCTGTTTGCGTGCTTGCATTTAATGACCCACTAACAGTAATTCAATCATTGGGAATATTTTGTCGACATGAGACAGATATAGTGCTGCCTCACTTGCAATATCATTCTGTAAACAAGTGGCATGATATTACACTAAGCCGCATTATCCTTTATCTTGCGCTAACTGACAAATCCACAGACAATACTTAGTGCAAAGTAATACTTAAATTCTCATAAATAGGGTAGAAAAGCATTCCACTGTCTTGTTTCATGAAATATTCAAGTTGATATAGATTATCGCCTTTATGAGTAGCATTATGAAGGATTTGTTTTTTGTTGTTGTTTTTTAACAGAGAAACAAAAATGATGAAATTTGCTCCTAAGTATTTAAACATTACATTGTGCTAATTATGGCAGGTGGGATTCAAGCCTTGAACTACCCTGTGCTGAACACTAAGCAAAACAAAGGAGATATTCTAGTATGCCAGGGATCATACCCTGGAAGACCTCCCAGTTATAGGGAAAACACTCTAACCACTCAGCCAACACTACCAAGTACAATCTTTTACAGTACAATAAAAAAAAGTGTGTGGTACCATACCAAAAACTATTTGTTGTTGGTACAATGTGGGTGTGATACCATACTAAACCCCTCTCTTCTATCAGTACACAATGTGTGGTATGCGACCTATATTATCTGATATTAGTACAATATGGGTGTTGCGCCATACCTGAACTATCTTCAGAAATATATCTAGTCCTAATGATTGAGTTTATATTTGAAAAGACTATGAAAGCTGTACTTAGTTGGTCCTAGTGGCTTTGTGTTACAAGGAATTTGTGGATTAGATCTCTGCCCAGGGCATATGAAAAGTAAAACATAAAATGATATAGATGTAACCATTGCTTGGTTCAGGGAATATAAAGGTCAACTACCGGTAAAGGCATTTTATAGTCTTAAGTTTCATGCTGTTGACTTAGCACCTTTTAACACTGATCATCTGTCTGTTAATGTCTTTCTATAGATCTTCTTTGGGAGTCTTTCACTCCACTTATGGCAGCCCAATTATAATGACGACATAGAATTATACCAACTTCTCAGTTTCCCATTCACACCTGGGTTGAGTGGCATAATGTGGTGTTAATTTCTTGCTCAAGGAAAGCAGCAATGTTCTTTGCAGGACTCGAACTCCGGACCCCTAGATCCCAAAGCCAATGTCCTATCACTGGACCACTGCTCACTATAAGGCCTATATTCATGGCATTATATGGCAGGGAGGCATCTCATGAATATCAAGAGCTGTCAGAGGACAGCACCCTTGACTATTCAAAATGCTTGTTGGTAAATCAAATGAAATCTATTTCAATTCTTTGCCTTCACATACCCTGTACATAATAATAGTCAAAAATGATATACCTTGATAGTCTGATACCCCTTAATATTTTTATGAAGTCTAAAATCAATCCCATGCCTAGCTACTGAGACATAAGCACAATAACACTGTGCATGCAAAATCCAAGTTAGAAAAGGGCCATAATTTGCATAAAATTCAGTCCAAAAGTTATCCTCCTTGGTTTTCTGATGCCCCTGAAGACACTCCTTAACTTTCTAGTCAGTTCCACAAGCAATTTCTGAGATATAAGCTGGATAATAGCTTGAATGCAAAAATTTAATCAAAATTCTAAGTTAAAAGTGGCCCTAATTTATAATGTATTCCATTAAGTGTTATCTTCCTTTATAGTATGATACCCCTAAACATATTAAAGATGTTTCAAATCAATCCCATGCCTGAACTCTTAGATATAAGCATGGAAATACCTTGCATGCAAAACTTTAACCAAAATTTCTAAGTTAAAAAGGGACCATAATTTGTAACATATTCTATAAGATTATTTACCCTGAAAGTATGATACCCCTAAACATATTAAAGATGTTTCAAATCAATCCCATGCCTTGATATTGAGATATTAGAACCAAAACTTTAACCAAAATTTAAGAAAGGGGGCAAATTTGTAATATATTCCATCAAGAGTTATCTACCTTGGTTGTCTGATGCCCCTAAACATATTCATAAACTTTCAAGTCAATACCATGAATGGTTATTGAGATACAAACTGGATAGTAGCTTGCACGCAAAAGTTTAACCAAATTTTCTATTGCATGCAAAACTTTAACCAAAATTTCTAAGTTAACCCTTTCCCTGATATATATAGACTCATTTTGACGCACTCAATAGATACCACATAAAGACTGATCTGCAGAAAACCACAGTTAAACCTTACCAAATTTAATTATAAAATCCTCATTTCAGACCACTGAGGAGCAGCGAACAGCATAAAACCTGATCAGCCGCTATGTTGTTCGCATAGGTCTTTTCATGGTTTCCTCTATGAGGGAAAGGGTTAAAAGGGGGTCATACTTCATATTAAATTCAGTCAAGAGTTATCTACCTTGGTTATCTGATGCCCCTGAACATATTTATAAACTTTCAAGTCAATACCATAAATGGTTATTGAGATATAAGGTTGATAGTAACTTGCATGCAAAACTTTAACCAAAAGCTGAAACGCCAATGCCAACCCAAGGGCGACTACAATAGCTCTCATATTCTTCGAATAGTCGAGCTAAAAATTATTTAAATACTGTCAGCAGGACAATAAACCCATGTAAACAAACCAGCAAATGTACATTTTCTGACATTTTCTGCCCTAGAGAACAGGCAAGCAACATGGGACTTATATAGCAGTCCTTAATTGCATTCACTCCTATTCCTTCTGGTTATAATGAAGTGAACATAAATTAACCTTTCAGTCTCCCATTAACAAGATTACATGGCAAATCTCTGAGCAATAATTGATATATTCAAGACATAGGCTGTCAAACCTGGGCTTCACAGAACAGTATGGATCTGATTTGCTAATTAATTAGAAGGCTGGTGGAAGCATTTGAACTGTCTATAAAAGGTGACACTAGAATGTCACATGTATGATATTGGTTTAATTTAATATTAAATAAAAAAGAAAGGGGACAGTTCCTAATAGTGAGGCCAAGTACTGGTGACATTTATGGGCAAAAACGAAAACAGAGTCAAAGGTTTCATGATCATGTATAAAATGTATTTGCTTTAGAAATATTCATGAGTCTTGATTTTAAATCTTTAAAGTACAAAAAAGGAAACCCAGTAGATGTGTCCCATTCTATGATGTTTCTTATTTGACAAAGTTAGTTCTATACCTCAATACCTTTATATACAAATTCATAAACTTAATAAATATTAATTGGTTGAACTATAAATGGTATATTAAATAATGGACTTTACTTTGCTGTGTGGACTATAGAATCTATTTAGCTACAACATTCATATGAGCAAACAGAAAAATCTTGATCTGGATCTACTTTTTTGCCAATGCATCAAAAGTAACTGTAAAGATTTTTTTTTTTGGTCACCATCCTGTCCATTGAATGAAATAAATACAAACTAATAAAAATGGCTAATGAAGTATAAGGAATAGTAATCTTTATTGATTTGTACCATGATTTCAGTTTCACAAATTCATTTGATGCATGCATGTGTTTCTTCCTAAAAAAAAACGAAAAAAAAACAACACAGTTAAACTTTTCTTAGGTTCCCCCTTAGCACAAGTGGCTGCTTCATGAAGGATAAATATATTATGAAATGTTTTTTCCGGTCGCAAACTAGCCTCTTTACCACATATAATCTCATTTCTGTGCCCTGGCAGCAAACAGAGCAGACCCAGAGGAGCTGTCTGATTAGTTCTGCTGTTTCCCAAGGTGCCAAAATGTGTCTTTATGAGGGAAAGTGTCAACAAAATATGAGTCTTAAATCATACTCCATACTATCAACAAAGCAGTGCCTGTCTGTGATTTATATATGTACTGGATGGTTTCAACACAAGATCTTATGGCTGTTTGATTCCCCCCCCCTCCCCCCCCCTCTCCAGTCATATTGTGAAGTCCTTTGAGAGTGCTAGATGATGTAACAGCGGGATGTTCCAGTCAAACCATGAGTGTCAAGAGTCAAAAGGATGTGATTTTATCGCAGATATGTGTGTGATTGGTGTCGTCATGGGATAACAGCGTGTAGTTCCACTTTGTCTCTCTTCTTGAACACTTCCTGCATGGAACGGTACCGAATTAACCAATATTGAGTTTCCTCTTTCTGCCGTCCAGTCCTTTGCATTGCGTTCAGGTTTTCAAGGCTGGAGTCAAAAACATTAAGAGAGCAATAAATCATGGCTGATTAGGGAGGGTTCTTAGTAACAAGCTTCTGTATATGTATGGACATGCTCAGTGATGTACAAATAAAGACGAAGTTTCGATTCTGTTGAGGAGCATATTTCTCGTTACTCCAAGTTGATGTGGGATTTACAATTGTGTTTTCAAACATTTTTTGAGTTTTGTTGTGAAGAGTACTCTGACTTGTGTTCTTTTCTGTCTGTAAATTGTTCCAGAAATGAATATTTTAA
Organism: Solen grandis; assembly: GCA_021229015.1. Taxonomy (NCBI): domain Eukaryota; kingdom Metazoa; phylum Mollusca; class Bivalvia; order Adapedonta; family Solenidae; genus Solen; species Solen grandis. The sequence continues at coordinate 62,068,059 of CM037777.1, forward strand.
CATTTCTCAAATGCTTAACAACATTAATTTTCTTGTATTATTGTTCATTATAAATGGAAGGAATTTAATTTCATTTGCAGACAATGCGTAAATTCTGCGATACAAGTTGATTGCCTCCAGAAGTGTTCTTTTGTATTTCTGGTTAGAATGAGACATTCAAGAGGGACTTAACAGTTTTATCATTCATATCTAAGCAGTGAAATCTAAGCCTAATTCATACTGCATAATAATTTATAGCAATTTACGGCATATTGAATATTTAATTGCTAATTGAATTTTGGGGAAAGGTAATCAAGTGGGTGGTTTTTAAAGACAGAATTTTCAGAATTGTTGGAGCCTAGAATATTATTTACGTCATTGTACAGGTGTTAAGGAGTACGCAACATGATGAAAGTAGCATCATGCAGCTACTGTGCCGCCTTACTGTGGGTAATCTATATTTAACCATGAATTGGATATGACTGACTGTTTCAAAACAAAACCTCTACCAGCAGGGGAAAAGTGTTTTATTGTAGCTCTTATTTCATTATAACAATTCCCAGGTAGATTCAAAATGGATGAAACCCGATTTTTCGAGACTTTCACGGTTTATAATTTGATGAAGATGTTGGTACCCACTTGGCTGTATCCCGTGTCTGAAGTGTTATGTGCAGTTAGTGAAAAGTAATTCAAGTGGGGAAACTCCTGATCTTCAAGATGTGTACATGTATGACTGGGGAGCATGCAGTTAAAACCCTTAAATTTTCATTGAATAATAGGAATTTTGAGAGAAGAGCATGCATTGTTGCATTTGAATAGTTCCTAAATATAATGGTGTTTACAATGCTTGCTTCAGTGATGTATTTTACAGTATAATGTCAACTATTGTTTCATTGATGCAACGTCATGGATTCAGTGGATAATTGGATTTATTTTATGCCTGTCATCATTGAAATTTAGATTAATAATATTTGTAAAATAATGTGTTTTGGATATCAATGGAGTGTCACACTGTGTGTTTGTATAATGTCTAGTGAATAGTGAGTGATTTAAACTGTGACACGGTTACTATGGGCAACAAAAATTCCAGGCTGGTTTGCCCATTTTTGAACCATCCCCAGAACAGGGTTACCCAAGTCAGCCGTAATGAACTGAAGAATAAGAGGTATTTTTCTTTGCACTCTGTGTAATTCCAGCCATTTGTATTTTTCTTTATTATGTCTGCCATTTACGACAAGGGGGCATGAATCGTTACCCATGTTTTTTACCTGTTGTTATGTATTAGTTTTTTCCAATTTTGTCAGTTTTAGATAATTATATGTGCAAGTTTTTCAAATCTTACCAGTTTTAGACCATTATATGCATTAGTTTTACAAATCTTTGAACAGTTATATGCATTAGTTTTACAAATCTTTGGACAGTTATATGCATTAGTTTTACAAATCTTTGGACAGTTATATGCATTAGTTTTACAAATCTTTGGACAGTTATATGCATTAGTTTTACAAATCTTTGGACAGTTATATGCATTAGTTTTACAAATCTTTGGACAGTTATATGCATTAGTTTTACAAATCTTTGGACAGTTATATGCATTAGTTTTACAAATCTTTGGACAGTTATATGCATTAGTTTTACAAATCTTTGGACAGTTATATGCATTAGGTTTTACAAATCTTTGGACAGTTATATGCATTAGTTTTACAAATCTTTGGACAGTTATATGCATTAGTTTTACAAATCTTTGGACAGTTATATGCATTAGTTTTACAAATCTTTGGACAGTTATATGCATTAGTTTTACAAATCTTTGAACAGTTATATGCATTAGTTTTACAAATCTTTGGACAGTTATATGCATTAGTTTTACAAATCTTTGGACAGTTATATGCATTAGTTTTACAAATCTTTAGACAATTATATGCATTAGTTTTACAAATCTTTGGACAGTTATATGCATTAGTTTTACAAATCTTTAGACAATTATATGCATGGTTCTTATTGTTTTATTTTCAACAAAAGGACAATTATTGTGATACCAAATATCCACAAAAAAAAAACCATTCACAAATATTTTGGATGGGGAATAAAAAATTATGACCATTTTGGTGTAATGTTAACTACAGGAAATTCAAAGTATTTTTTTCATTATTTTTGTTGTTGTTATCCATTCTAGACAATTAATCAAGGAATGCTCTAAAATGTGCTAGGTATCTAGAATTGGCAAATATACACTATTAACCCTTACCATGCTAGATTTTTTAATTGGAATTGTCCTTTCTTTGTTTTGGACTATACCATTAGTTGTTTATGGGGTGTTTGCTGAACATTTATTTTACTGAATAGCAAACATTGCAGACCATGATCAGACTGCACAGATGGCGAAGACAGTCACATTTGCCAGCAGCATTGTAAAAACATTCAGATGGAGTTGAACTTTCTTAGAGAGATTGATATGAGTTGCCACTTTTGCCTATTAATCACACGGATGTTTTAAATTCCAAACTCATATAGCATACTTAATAGACTTATTACCAGTGAAACTCATCTATAAATCATTAACACTCCACCTATAAGCAATTCCAGCAATTTTCCATTCTGAACTGACTTAACAATTTCAGTATAGAACATACATATAAGCTAGAACAAATGATCTCAAGAATAACATCATAGACAACCAAATTTGTTTCAACCATATATAACCTTTAATCTCATATAGACACAATTTGGTGCTTTGGCAAATAGAGCAGACGCAGATCAGATGCCCCTGGAAGGATCAAGCTGTCAGATCAGGCATGCAGTATTGTAGCATGCTTTTGCATTCTATACAATCTGCAGAGTAAAATAAAAAATATATAATTATACCATTTAAAGCTCAGTAAATTGGTAATTATCAGAATGAATATTCATGAGGTAAGGGCTAGGCCCCAAAAAAAAGTTCCGTTTCTGGTCTCCAGCAAATAAAAAAGAGGGTCGGTAGGAAGCCTTCCAGTTTGGTTGTTTTACACAGATGGTCTACACACGCAAGTAGCTTGGCATCACTGTATGACTGATATACTGTTGCAGCAACAGTTCTCATTTTCCAACACAACCATATGCTTTTCAAATCATTTATAGAATATTTCATTTTAGTTATAACTATTTTTTTGCATAGTAATTTACAATGAGTTCTTGTGATTAGTTCAGAAAGTTATGATGCCATAACATGTGAGTTGTCAATTGGCAGTAAGGGGTTTTAGATAGGTTTGTCCATCACTGATATATTTGTGAGAAACTCCTTTCCCACTGCATTTAAGGAGTGCTAGAAATTCTTAACTGCAAACACCCCCTGTCATGATATGACATCATAACTAGTCTTTATCAGCCAATCAAATGAACTCATAAGAAATTACTACTCTACTACATTATTATAAAAAAAAGTTCAAAGTATTCACTCAAATCAAAGATCAATTTCTTCAAAATAATTAATATAGACATTTTAGAAAATTTAGATTTGTTAGAGAAAACATGAATGCTGTGTTTTGAGGGGTGAGAGCGAAATTAGGCTAAGTGCTTATATAAATATATGCACTTAGCCTAGTTTTGCATTCACCCCTTGGTTTATGGTATGGAAAAGAATATATCGTGAGCACAAGCTTAAGAGCAGCATATTGGCTGTCTGCTGAAATCCTAATCCCCAAAACAGCTGCCCTTAGTACTGAATGTTTTTTGTCCATTACTGAAAGACATTAAGGATATTTATAAACTGGCATGATTCTAAGTGATTTAGAGTTCAAAAAATGTACTGTATCTGGCTTAAGTGATATATTAAGGGCTCTGAGTTTAAATCTTGTAGGGTTGACCTGGGGTCTGAGCAAAATGTACAGGTTTTGAGATTCATCTAAGGAAACCTTAATTGAAAAGTTGAGAATCTGACATTTCCTTAGGAAAAGTCATTCTAACATTAATGCTTTTTTGTCCATGAAATTTTAATTGTAATTGTATTTAATTTGGAAGGAGCAATCAGAACCTTGAAGGCTCATGCTAAGAATGGCTTATTCACTTCATGGTGTGCATCCTTTTGGAAAATGTGTATCCTTTTGGAAAATGTCACAGATAAATATTCTTCCCTTGACATCGATAAAGGCTTTATCTTCTCTTTTGTGAGGTTTGCTGGTGTGCCCCCAGCAGGCTTGAAATGACGTTATCCTAATGTATCAAACGTTTAAATACTCTGCCATCAAGGAAAAACTTGAATTTCGGGATAATTCTTTGAATAACCTTAAATTAAAACACATGGCGTAGTTAAGTTTTGTATAATGTTGAATATCCTGTAATGTTAATAGTTTTTTGGTGAAATTTATCCATTATTCACTTCCTTGGATCCAGTGTATATGAGACAAAACTTTTCATTGGAGATTTAGGCAAACTAGGAAGCAAACAAGGATTGGGGTATTTTAAGGATATTAATATCTTTGCACATGATAAAATATAAAAAAGCAAGATGATGTAATAGATGGAATACAGAACATCAATCTCTTAATAGATGGCCTCTGTACAAAGCACCAAACTTAATCAAAGATAGTGGCTTTGCATGTTTCCTACTTTCCTGTTTTCTGCGGCAAAAGATTTATGTTTCATAGAAACTTTCTATCAACCTTTAGTGATTGATATTAGACTTTGATGTGCTTATATTCAAGTTGAAGAATAGATTGGAAAATTCTCCCTCTAGTTACGTGTTTTAGTGGAATGAATTTATTGGGGGGAGATTGAAATTAAACTTTTGAGCAAAGACTTACGATATAACAGTTTAATCTGACTTGAATAAGCTGTGAGAAGTAAACAGTCTAGTTCTGTTTTTGGAAAACAGACAGAGTAAAGCTCTAGAGGGTAATAAACAGTCAGCTAAAGAATATTCAAGAATTATTGTTCTGTTTGAGTTATGGACAAACAACTGAATCCATTTTATATGAAAACTGTCAGACACAATTACAAGTGTGCAAGGAGTGTGTACAAGAAGTTGGCGACAAAAAATACAAAATAATTGAAATATTCTTGTTAATATTTCAAAAGTTGAGAAAGTTGATATAGAAAACAAAAAACAGGAGGACGGTGCTAAAAGAAGGAGCAAATTTTAATGTTTTCTTTCTGTCTTTCTGTTTTGTTTTTTGTTTGCTGGCAGCATGTTCAAGTTAGTGTAATTATTCAAGTCTCGAGTTATTGTCTCCAATTTGTCAGTAAGGTACCAGTTCATTGCAGTGAGTGGGCAGTAATGCACACACATTGTTCTGTAAATTGTATTACGTCTGAAAAAGGAAGTTCTCCTGACTGAGCGTCGGTGGATGCATGCCGTAATTTTCCTTGCTCTAGTGGGCTTGGTTGGCACTGTCCCTAAAGAAAAATCCCTTCGTCGTTGAGTGTGTTGTAGTTCATACATATTATTTATTCTTTTTAGTGGCCTACTGAAATATAATTAAAAATTATATCTTGAAATTTTAAAAATACAATTTCACTTTTTCCTATATAATATAAAAAGATTTTTTTTTTTTTCGAATAATTTTTGTTTGAAGTATTCTAGTTCACTCAATAAAATTAAATTGCATCTTCAACAAAAAAAAAAGAAACAAATATATCCTCTATATAATCCTGAAAAACCTTAAAATGCTACAGTAAATTAAAAGCATTCAAAATAGAAGAATTATTTTCTGAAGTATGTTGTTTGACAAAAATGAAAAGATGCACGGTTTAAAAAAAAAAAATAGAAGTGAAAAAAAAGAAGTATTGTAAAATGCATGCAGTCATATATCAGTTAAGTTGCTTTTTTATTAACAGTGTAGAGCTTATAATAGAAGCACTTTTGATCTTAACCCTTTCCCTCATATAGACTCATTTTGACGCACTCAATAGGTACCACATAAAGCCTGATCGGCAGAGAGCCAAACTCAAACCTTAACAAATTTAATTGTAAAATCCTCATTACCAGACCACTGAGGAGCAGCGAACAGCATAAAACCTAATCATTCGCAGACTGATCTGGTTTTATGCTGTTCGCATAGGTCTTTTCATGGTATCCTCTGTGAGGGAAAGGGTTAAATATATCCAAGCATTGTTTTGAGACTTTGATTTCTTAAGTATAACAAAGCCTCACTTAAACTTTTCAGGTGTGTTATGGTCCTAAAACTATCCTATGATATAAAATTAGTACTATAACAGTTTGAGAATTTGTGTATTTCAGAAACACATTTACTAAACTAAAAGTTTAGCCAATCCTGATGCCTTAATTTCAGTGTAGTGGAGTTAATTGTGCCCCAGTGATTTCAAGGGCTTGTTGCAAAACTATTGTAATTTCTTCTTTATTTATATGTAGTTATGATAGTTTTGCACCACCCCGTAAGCCCTGGAAAATTTTTAAGATTGGTGTAACTATAGCAATATGTTATAAATTCCATAATTTCTTAAATAATTGAATTCTCAAACTTTAAAAAAGGTAATTTATTAGCAGATGATTGGAGCAAATATCTATTAAAATTTAAGACTCAAGAATTTGATTTCAGTTTCTTTGTGCATTTGATTTCAATTTCTCTGTGTTACAAAAGGTAGTTAATTGATTGTATTTTGGGGGAATTAAGTTCAGTGTGTTTAAAAATAGAAATTTTATAGAATAGATGAGACCTAGGACAAAACAGTTCATGTGGGATATTAACCTTTAACCTTATGAATATTCATGTACAAATTCAAGACTTGATGAATATTAATTTACTTATCTAAAAATGGTATAAGTAAAAAAGATTGTTTTTTGTTTTTTTTGACATGCAGACTGTTTAAAATCTGAGCTACAATATTGTAAGAGCACACAGAGGAGACTTTGATGAGACAACTTCTTGCGTCTCTATGAAGTGAAGGGTAAATCCAATTTCATTAAAATCATATCCTAATTTGCACTCCTGTACTATCCGCAATTAGGATCTGACAACGCATTAGGGGTCATGTCAGATTGACCTTTTAAGTAATTTATATGCATAAATAAGTGCTCGATTTTAAACCAATTAAATAGCGTATTTCTAGCTAACTTCGGTAAAACATTTGTCACAGGGTGAGAAAAATGTGCAGCTTGACGGGACTCGAACCCGGGGCTTCTTGTTTACAGGGCGAATGAGCTACTGCTCTACCGAATGAACTAGCTGGCCGCTTAGACATCTTCCTACCCCATTGTGAGATTGATGTGGTTACTTCCCCCTGATATTCCGAACGATTCTTTAGCCGCCAGTTTGATTGGCTTATACAAAGGTCAATCTGAGACGACCCTGTATACGATGTGGTCAGATCGAGTTAGCATACTGAATCTGATTTTAATGAGATTGGGGTAAATTCCATGTAGAGTTAGCAGAAGCTTTCAATCATAGAAAACTTTTGAGGATGTAGCCTAAGATTCAGTGGCTTTTATTCGAGGATTTTGGGGATAAAGGCAATTTGCCATAAACTCGAAAAGTTTGTCTACTTCAAATATATTTGAATTACAGTTCATAATTGTCTTAAATATTTCATCACCATTTATACATTGCATACCGATAGAAACGCTCCCATGACATTCAAACGATAAACACTGTTAATGGCTAGATTGTGCACATGTCTAGTGAAGTTATCTTCATGCTCTTCGTTAAAATTCAATCTAATTTTCAATCCAATTTTCCAAGTTCTAACTGCTGCAGAGCATTATGAAAGACATTAATTTCCCGTAAACTTTAAGGCGCCAGATTGAAGCGGTAACTTCAGTTGTTGAATCCGCTATTTTTAGAGTACTTAACACTGATGAAGTCAGAGGGCATTTTTGCTTTAATAGTTAGATCACAAAAAGTTGTAAAGATTCACTGAATATTGAAATATCAACAGAACTGATGATGCAAATTGAATAGAAATTGCTTTTAATATGCCAGCAGTTTGCAATTTCAAATTAATTGACTTTTTCGTGTTTTTTTACTTTTACTTTTTAAAATAAAAATAGATATACGAAAAAGATTCTCTATAGAAGATGATTGGATATGTTCAGGTTGATTATTAAGTTGTTTTTTTTTGTGTATGTGTGTATGTGTTTTTTGTTTATTTTTTTCTTTTCCATTTATTATTTAGATTAGCAAATGTACTGTTTGGATGTTGCTTCTGATTATACTTTAAGGAAGATAGGTTTTTGTTCATCATCTTATAAAAGTGAAGATATTCACTAGAATTCCATGCAGAATTCTGCTGGTAAGATTGTACCATAAATCATGATGCTGATAGCAATTTATGTCTGTAATAGAAAATAAAAGATAGGCATCGATATATCAGCTGAAAAGCTTATACTTGTTTGTCAGTTAAACCTTAGAAAATTCAGATACTGACTATTTTCCTCTTAAGAAATTTTTTTTTATGACTTAAAACAAGTTTCTTTTATTTTGGCAATATTGGAAATTTGTGATGATGACATATTTCAATATTAATCTAAACTGTAAAACTGTTTAATCTCCTTTTATTAGCTCGACTATTCGAAGAATATGAGAGCTATTGTAGTCGCCCTGGCGTCAGCGTTTGCGTTGCAGCTTTTGGTTAAAGTTTTATGTGCAAGTTACTATCAACCTTATATCTCAATAACCATTTATGGTATTGACTTGAAAGTTTATAAATATGTTCAGGGGCATCAGACAACCAAGGTAGATAACTCTTGATGGAATATGTTTCAAATTATTGCCCCTTTTTAACTTAGAAATTTTAGTTAAAGTTTTGCATGCACTAGGTACTTTCATGTTAATATCTCAGTATCCAGGCATAGGATTGATTTGAAACATCTTTAATATGTTAAGGGATATCATACTTTCATGGTAGATAACTCTTGATTGAATATGATGCAAATTATTGCCCTTTTTAAGTTAGAAATTTTGGTTAAAGTTTTGCATGCAAGTTACTTCCATGCTAATATCTCAGTATCCAGGCATGCAATTGATTTTTAACATCTTTAATATGTTTAGGAGTATCATACTATCAAGGTAGATAACTTTTGATGGAATATATTACAAGTTATGGCCCCTTTTTTTACTTAGAAATTTTGGTTAAAGTTTTGCATGCAAGGTACTGTCATGCTTATATCTCAGAGTCCAAGCATGGGATTGATTTGAAACATCTTTAATATGTTTAGGGGTATCATACTATAAAGGAAGATAACACTTGATGGAATATATTAAGAATTATGACCCCCTTTAAACTTAGAATTTTGGTTAAATTTTTGCATTCAAGCTACTATCCAGCTTATATCTCAGAAATTGCTTGTGGAATTGACTAGAAGGATTGTCTTCAGGGGCATCAGAAATCTAAGGAGGATAACTTTTGGACTGAATTTTATACAAATTATCGCCTTTTTCTAACTTGGATTTTTGGTTAAAGTTTTGCATGTACAGTGTTATATTGTGCTTATGTCTCAGTAACTAGGCATGGGATTGTTTTAAGACATCATAAAAATATTAAGGAGTATCAGACTATCAAGGTATATCATTTTTGACTATTATTATATACAGGGTATGTGAAAGGGCAAGAATTGAAATAGATTTCATTTGATTTACCAACAATATATATATATAGTAACATGATTTTTCTTCTTCTATTTTTAGCCACAAGACTCAGTCATCATCATGGTTACCACCACGGGAAAACTGGGACCCTGGCAACACAGGTCTACCATATGGCTGGGAGAGTGCAGTGGACAAAAATAAGAAGCCATACTTCATCAAGTGAGTACTTAAGGATAAAAAAATATAGACAGAAAAATTATCTACATCAGACCAGTTTTAGATTGTAATCTCAATAAAAGGAATAAAAGACACGCAACACAGTATGAGCACATTTAGAGGCAAGCTTGTTGCTGGGGTCATTTCGTACTATGCTGTCTTTAATTGAATCCCTAGGAAATAAATTTAAGTAAATGAGATACTCAGACAGTTGAGACATTTAACCCCTAAGTTTCTAAATTGAACTTGTCCTCTCTTCATTTTCGACCGTACCATTTGTTGTTTACGGGGATGCTGACTGAAATTTTATTGACTGAATTGCAAACAATGCAGAACATGATCAGACTGCATGGATGTGCCTGCATTGGTCGCAAAGACAGTCACAAATGCCCACAGCATTAACCCTTTCCCTCATAGAGGACACCATGAAAAGACCTATGCGAACAGCATAAAACCAGATCAGCCTGCGAGTCACTCGCAGGCTGATCAGGTTTTATGCTGTTCGCTGCTCCTCAGTGGTCTGGAAATGAGGATTTTGTAATTAACTTTGGTAAGGTTTAACTGTGGTTTTCTGCAGATCAGGCTTTGTGTGGTACCTGTTGAGTGCGTCAAAATGAGTCTATATGAGGGAAAGGGTTAAAGGGGTTAATATCACTGATCTCTTGGCTACATCCGGTTGCTGACTCCTTTAACCACAGAATATACTTCTACCAGCATTTTCATTTGAATACTGTCCCTTTTCTTCCTCCAGCCATACTTAGTGCTCAGTAATACCTCAATACGCAGGGGCAAATTTCAACTTCTTGTTTCTGTAATTCTCTGAATTTTAATGCCCCTGCAAAGTAGTTCGGGGGGCACATTGTTGTTCCTGTTTGTCACAAAACTTTAACCTCGGCAGTAACAAGGAAGTCCTTCCACCTACAGCCTCCAAACTTCACAAATGCATGCACCTTGATGAGCTGTACCTGTCTGGTGACCTTGAACCTTCAAATGACCTTGACCCCAAAAGGTATAAGGCTCCCTCTGGGAGCATGGCGTTCATTGGAACGTAGCACTTGTTTCATTTTGTAACAAATAGTGTTTGTTATATAGGTTATAATTGCTCCTACATAGTCATATGCTTGAATAGTAAGTTAACTTAATTTTATAACAACTGGACTGACAGCAACAGGGCTTATAAATCTTCTTGTTGGTACTCTTTGTGGTGTTTGTGTAGTCCTTGAAGTGGGAGGAAACCAGAGAAGACCCATGAGTCAAAATAGGCGACCCTCACAACACCAGGCGTGCGTTCAGTATAACAAACCATATGCAACCATACGCTTACAGTTAGCTATGAAAGTATGTCAGTGTCATAAACCACGATATTGACGTATACCCATGTACAGTATAAGGAGCACATGAACAGCATGGTATATGGTCCTAAGGCAACTCCATAGCTGACTGTAAGCGACCTGTTGCATACGGTTTGTCATACTGAACGCACGCCAGACAAACCTGGGATCAAACCTTGGTTGCAATGGTGAAAAGCCAGTATCTTAACCAGCAGCTGCCTATCTGGACACACAGCTTAAATTGTTAGTTAAACAGGAATGGCTGAATTCATTTCTGACTGAAGTATTACATAGCGCCAAAAATTATTAAGGGGAATTTGAGTCATATCAAAGAAGAAGATTGATATTTTTCATGGCATATCTAAAAAGTCTCAGATTTCATATTATTATATTATTTACCTTTGTCAAAGAAATTTTTTTAATTTATGTAAAAATTCAGAACTCTACATCTGCAATAGTGTCTGCAGTAGACTGTTAAAACTTGCTGTGAGTTCCTGTGATAAGTTAAAAATTGAAATGGTTATGAGGTCATACCAGTTTGTGAACTCTCCAGTATAGGAGGTACTTCATAGTTTTAAATTTCACAGGAGAATCCTGTCTTGTATTCAGTAATTTAAGGGTAGTTATACTGAATTACCACTTGGATTCTTATATATCATAGCTTGTTGAAAAGCCCTAACACAATTGAAAACAGCCCTTGATATTAACTAATTTTACGGCATTAAACTTTTGTGTTTTTACTTGTTTTTTTGTTTCAGACAGTTTTTGCAATCAAAATACAAATAATCATTTAATTGTGCTGATTTATACCTACAATTACGTCAAATTTAAGTTTTTTTAATAAAATTCTATCGCTTAACCATTTAATTCATAGAGATGCATTTTGATCTGGCAAACAGAGCAGACCCAGATCAGACAGCTTCTTTCTGGAGTTGTCTGAACAGGATCTCCTCTGTTTGCTTATCAAATGTTCTTGCTCAGATTTTACACAGCCTGCAAAACAAGTTCATATACAATTAAAGTTCAGTAAATAAATTATTCATCTAGTCAAAAAAAAATTACATAGAAATTTATAAGGAAAAACATAGAGTTGAAATTTCACCATTAACATCTCAGGTATTCGTTCTTTTTTTACTAAATATGAAATTATTTCTGATGAACTGAGTTGCATAATTGTCATGAACTTTAATTGGCTAGAAAGACAGCGCAATAATGGATGCAATCAGGAAGCATGTTTCAGGTTAGATCAGTTTTTGCCACTCATAAAGTCAAACAAGAAAGGACTTTCTGTTGTCTTGATAGGGGATCAATATCGCCAAATTGACTTTATGTTGAAGTAGATTAAAAAAAGAGGAACTGAAATTACTTTAATTAACGACAAAGAATCTTGTTTTCAAATGGAATTCCTAGATTCCTTAATGCGCAGTGCTATTTAAGCTGATAAAACATCCAGATGATTTTCTTCGCTAGTCAGAGGTCAGCAGGCAAATGTTGTACTGGCATATTCAGACCGCATTTGATCAAGTTCTCTACCAGGAGATTTTGCACAATGCGGACAAAGACTAACATTCTTGAAATGATAAAAGGATTTTGATGACATGCAAATAATGTTCTCTTCACTGTATCAGAATTCATATATATTGAATTTGATGCTTATTTTTGATAATTTTTCTGAATGGGTAAAGATATTCATACAGGCCTGTAGCGGAATAGTGGGTTGATTTATTGGTGGATCTAGAATTTCCATGGCATTAGACTTCTATGATATGTTCAGGAGGAAATTAGTACCAAAAAATGTCTAGTTCTCTGTTGATGCATATATAGACGTAAAATGTTAACCTTAATTTTGTCTACTTTTGTATTCTTTATATATTCCTAAACATTAATTTCTGCTTTCTTTATCAAATTCAGATAACTGTTCAAAGTTAATCAAAAATTATGGAGTAGATTTAGGGTCTGCAAAATTTATACCCATACTTAATGAATTATTCATGGAATAAGCAAGAATACTTTATGAGGAAAGCATGAACTGCAAATGAGACAAATGCATCAATTGTGCATGAAATATATTTTCATGAACTATTAAGGAAGTGACAAATGCATGAAATTAAGCATGTTTTGGGTGCATGAGTGCTTCATAAAATATGCATAAATATCCTTCATAAAGACATCATGCATACCTGCTTCTGCGGGTATATTATTTCTTATATCCAAAATTAGAAAAAAACTGTGAAAATTAACAACTTATTTAAAAAGGGATCTATGGTTTATCCTGTGAATATTTTTCTACTGTTAATTAATTTCCACAGATTTTATTTCTACTGATTTGTGTTCATCCGCTGGATATAAGAAATAATATACCCACAGAAATAACCCCCTATACAGTATAGTTATGAACAAGTTTGATGACAGCATATTTTCTCACGTATAACAATGGTTTGCTCTCTGATTGAATTGCCCTCAAAATTTATATACAGTTGAAGAATCTAGTTTAAAATTTCCATTTGAAAATCTATAAACATACAATTAAAATGCCAAGTAATTATGGATTGACTCATGTCTATTACAAACTTACACCAAAGCAACTGTTAACTTGTGTGCGGTATGGTTGGTGGTACGGTTGATGGAAGATTATGTGAGATGCAATATAGAGTGATCTTCCTTAGGTGTAATACTTAGAATTGGAGATTTTAATGTGTTTGCTTTAAATAGCATTAGGTAAGCAAGCACAAAAATAAATTCTTCCTGGGTCAAACAGCACAGAAAAATAAATTGTAGGAAACTCATTTTTATGGCAAAAACACAGAATATTACACCTGCAGAAATAACCCTTTCTATGGTATTACAGTTTGGTCCCTAATGTGAAAGGAATTGTTACATTTCATGAACTATTCATGAAATATATATTGTAAAACTTTTTTAGGTTGAATTTTCTTAACAAACTTTAATAAAGGTTATCAGGTGTTCCTTACTCTACCAAACTCAGACCAAAAGCAATCTTTACTTTACTGGACTCAGACCAAAAGCAACCTTACTCTACCAGACTCAGACCAAAGGCACACCTTACTCTACTGGACTCAGACCAAAGGCACACCTTACTCTACTGGACTCAGACCAAAGGCACACCTTACTCTACTGGACTCAGACCAAAGGCACTCCTTACTCTACTGGACTCAGACCAAAGGCACACCTTACTCTACTGGACTTAAACAAAAAGCACTCCTAATACTCAACCAGTCTCAGACCAAAAGCACTCTTTACTTGACTCCTGTTCTTCTACAGCAACCAGTTCACTTAATATTGCTTCTCCCTGTATAAATAGTTAAATAGTTATTGTAGTTACAGAGCATTTATTGGACAGTATTTTTATTATGTGACGCAAAACTGCATAAAAATGAATATGCATACTGAGTTAACCAATGAAAAGCTGTACTTAGCTCCGAAAAACAAATACACATGAACCTAGCTGTCAGTAGTCACTTTTTTCCAACACATTTGACAAACTATGCCTGTTTTTGCATCATGATAATAATATAAATATTGGCCTCATGTTCTCTGTCTGTCTGTCCATCCATTTCTTGTGAACACAACTCCTCCTCAGTTTCTGACTGTATCTTTTCAAAACTTGGCCAATGTCGTAACTATAATGAGTAGATGTGTCCAGTTCATTGATTTTTGCAAGAATTATGTCCCTTGAAACTTAGTTTCTGTAGCTGATTAATGTTGCAGCCTTCTTAACGCAACTCCTCCTAGTTTCTGACATTATCTTTTCAAAACATGGTAACTGTCATTACTATAATGGGTAGATGTGCATAACGCAGGAATTTTCTGGTTCATTGATTTTTGCAAGAGTTATTTCCATTGAAACGTAATCTCTGTAGCTTATTTACATTGCAGCCTTGTGATTCCTAAGTTTATTATGTATTGTGGCAGCACTGGCACTCTTGTTTTCTGATGATGGGGGAAAAGCCTTAAAGCCATATTTTCTGGGTTAAAAAATTCCATTTTTTCAAGTGTGGGGAAAGAAAAAAACATGGGGTAAATTGCAGTTTCAGTGAAAAGAAATTCCCAGAGTGGACTTCAATATGAGATACCTATGAATGGCCCCAGATAAAGAAGGGAAATTATATTGGTGTCAGCATTATAATGGAGCATGTAGTAATGGATGAATACTGTATTCTGGAAACATAAAACTGAAACAAATATTTAAGAAGACTGACTTAAAAAGTGCTTTAACCCTTTCCCTCATATAGACTCATTTTGATGCACTCAATAGGTACCACATAAAGCCTGATCTGCAGAAAACCACAGTTAAACCTTACCAAAATTATTTACAAAATCCTCATTTCCAGACAACTGAGGAGCAGCGAACAGCATAAAACCTGATCAGCCTGCGAGTTACTCGCAGGCTGAACTGGTTTTATGCTGTTCGCATAGGCCTTTTCATGGTTTACTCTATGAGGGAAAGGGTTAAATTCTAATAATAACACTGCAAGCCAAACAAACTTGGAGCAAATGCTAGGGGTTGGAAGCAGTAGGGGTTTCTTTTCTAATTTAAAAATGTTAATACAGTGGTCACGCGATTTCTCTAGGTCGGACGGGATCTGCCAAAAAATCGAAGAATTGCGATATTCGAGGAATCATTTTTATGTCAAAATTCAGTTCATTTGCATTTGTTTATATCTTAACGTCGTATTTTCATAAATTATTTTGTTATGTTATTAGCCTTTAATAGTACTTTTTAAACATAAAATATGTTTAACCATTACAAAAATAACACAATCATAATTTCATTATGAGAATTAAGTCAGAAATAAGTTTATTTATCGATAATTTGCTCGAAACCCTTTAATTGTGTGTATATGGCTGTGTTGCGTATTTGTTACATTCTTGTAATAAACACTAAACATTATACTGTGGTTCTCCAAATTAATGATTACAGAGATTAAAGAACAATACACAAGCATAATCGGTCTCTTTGATAACAAATAATTAATCCTGCAGACCCATCACAGTTTGTTACATGATCAGTAGGTGCGAAAATATGTTTTACATGGCCCTGTTGATGTACCAATTCACCTATGTACTCCCTGGAGGTTTGACAATGCGTGAGAACAAATACAAAAGCATCTTGCCCAAGGTGTTAATAACAAGGCCGGAATAAGGTTGTCAAGGAGATATAGGTAGGATTTGATATTGACTTCGAGAAATTGCATAGAAATTATATAAGATATACTATCTAGGGACCGAGGACAGAGCTAGAGGAATCCAAAATTGCATGTTTGAAAAATCGCCAATAAATTTATATAGAATAAGAAGGGCTAAATCAAGGGACCGAGCTTGTAGCTTGAGCAGTCCCCAGTATTCAATGAATCGCCACATTGAGGAATCGCGTGACCACTGTAACTTGTTGGGAATCTTCAGCAGGGAAATGTCAAATGAGGTTAGTTGTTCCATTGTTGAATTAATTGAATCTTTTGTTTCTTAAATTCAGTTAAGTTTTAATTATTAATCAGCCCCCACAAAAACTTCCTTTAAAGTTACGTAGAAATATCTATATAAATTCCAAGTAGTTGTGGCATTGCCCTACATTGTGAAGCAAGTTCAAGTGAAATAGAGTCATGCCATATCTGCACAGAGAGGGTAATGGTTTGTTTGATTTGAGACCTCTCTGCTTGTTCAAAGAATTTTAAAGTCATAAACTCTATAATAGATATGTGTTCTTGTTGTTACGTATGACGTAAGCCATGAATGTCTTTTGTTATTTTGTTTTTGTTAAATAATATGACATTTATGAGGACCTGTATTATTTATGATAGATTTATCAGATAGTTCTGGAAACCAATTTATTTATCCAGTGATGTGGATGCAAGTTTTTGTAAGCATATATTTTTTTTATCTCCATATGAATTACTTTCCTATTCACAAATGTTACTTTTAGTTACAATTATTTCACATTAGAAATAAAATCAATGAACCAACAATTTGACTCTGGATTCAAAGAGTGGGAGTTCAAAGTACTAGTCCATTTGTGGAAACATAGAAAGGGCTTAGAAGAGAAGAAGAGATTTTTCTCCATCAGCAGGGGAAAAAAAAGATATTGAATTGAAATATTTGGCTGAGATTGCTTCAGGAAATAAATTGACTATATTTTATATGGTATATGTTATTTACACAAGTGAGCTGATAACCACACAGCATAAAATTTTATATGGTATATGTTATTTACACAAGTGAGCTGATAACCACACAGCATAAAATTTTATATGATATATATTATTTACACTGCTGATATGCTGATATTTTATATTATTTACACAAGTGTACAAAAAGTCATAATTATGCTGATATTTTATATATTGTACACAAGTGTACAAAAGTCATAATTATGCTGCTATATTATTTACACAAGTGTACAAAAGTCATATGCTGATAACTATACAACCTATATTTCAGTCATGTGGAAAACTACACGACTCGTGATGACCCACGAGATGACCCTGACTATATAGAGCCCCCCAAACCCAGGGAGGTCGAGCTGGTGCGTGATGCCCAGAAGGGGTTTGGGTTTGTGGCAGGCAGCGAGAAACCCGTGGTGGTCCGATTTGTCACAGAGGGTATGTATAATGTGATGTGTATACTGCAATTTTCTTTGGACCCATTCGCAATCAGGACTTTCATAATCAGAAGAGTACCATCAGTCAGTTCACAATTCTGGCCAATATGCCTATAATCATGTCTCAAATTCTTTTCCATATTTTTAATTGCTTAATTTATGCTTAAATTCTCAATTTGTTTGTGTGTTTCTTTAAATTCATTTGACTGACCAGGATTTCTGGTGCTTTCATCCCCTAACATTTTTTTTCTCTCAAATATTGCGTGCTGGTTTGAATCAAACTATCGCGCTATGTATTTTAAGAGTATGAGACCATGCAGACGATTTATATTTAAGACTTACTATAAATCAAAGCAAGCATCTGATGATATCGACAACAATGTTGTTAAATACAAAATACTGCACTAAGAACCGTTCAAAATGGTCTGGAATAGGTTACAAATTCTTCATTCATGGGGGGAAAAGGGTTAATTGAATACAATCTGGTATCATATTGTACTTTAAAGTAGGTTTTTTTTTTTAAATTACTGAACATAAGTATCTTGTTGTAAATTTGATTTAATCAAGAATGTTGTTCATGCTGATTTTGGACTGTTTTGGTTTAAAAGTTTATTCTTCCATGAATAAAACAGTTTTTTTTAAGGCATCAATCTGCTAGCTTGAGACATCTTATAAGAAACAATCAGTTAGACTGCAATTCAAATTCATATATCCCTCTGCAGACAAAATAGTTCACACATCTCATGGATTCTGTGTACACAGTGTAAATTAAAATGTGCACTACCAGTAATCTGAATATCAATTATTTTGTCACCTTTTCAATTTTCTAATGCTTGACATCATTGCAGCCTTCAGGCTTTTGGTTTTGATATTGCTTTTCATTCTGCAAACAGACAGGATGCAAAGCTGTCGTAGGTGGAGGAAATCAGACATTATAAATTATTCATTATTAATCATGGACTTTCATTAATTATGAGGTCTTTGATTACAAAATTGATGGAAACCCATTTAATTTATTATTTAATCAGTAAAGCAGTAAAACGTCTTTAAAATATTCTTTGCAATCAGCCCACACAATATGTTTCTTGAGCATTGGTGTAATTGGACAATATGACGCTTCAAAATAGAAGTAAATAGAAGTATAAAAAACTTTAGCTCTTTTGAAACAGAGAATATTTTAAAATAGGATTTGTGAAATGTATGAACAGGTCGTACTATCATCCATTGAATGCCAGACAGGTAATCAGCATAATTATGTAAAAAGAAAGCTGATAGTCCCCCTTGCATTCAGTGGATTGTATGTCAGTATCACGTTAACTGTACTTAACCCTTTCACTCATATAGACTCATTTTGACGCACTCAGTAGGTATCACATAAAGCCTGATCTGCAGAAAACCACAGTTAAACCTTACCAAATTTAATTACAAAATCCTCATTTCCAGACCACTGAGGAGCAGCGAACAGCATAAAACCTGATCAGCCTGCGAGTTACTCGCAGGCTGATCTGGTTTTATGCTGTTCGCATAGGTCTTTTCATGGTGTCCTCTATGAGGGAAAGGGTTAAGGGTCTTAGGCTTGTTCTATTTAAATGTGTGTTAATGAAGAGAGGAAGTCTAATTTTTTGGTAGGCCAAGATTTTTTTTTTTAAACTTTTTTTGTAATTAGTATATATAAAGAAGAAAGCAGCTGCATAGTTTTAGTCTACAAAATATTTTTTAGCTTGACTATTCGAAGAATATGAGAGCTATTGTAGTCGCCCTGGTGTTGGCGTTGGCGTTGCAGCTTTTGGTTAAAGTTTTGCATGCAAGTTACTATCAACCTTATATCTAAGTAACCATTAATGGTATTGACTTGAAAGTTTATAAATATGTTCAGGGGCATCAGACAACCAAGGTAGATAACTCTTGACTGAATTTAATATGAATTATGGCCCCTTTTTAACTCAGAAATTTTGGTTAAAGTTTTGCATGCAAGTTACTCGCATGCTTGTATCTCAGTATCCAGGCATGCGATTGATTTTAAACATCTTTAATATGTTTAGGGGTATCATACTTTCATGGTAGATAACTCTGGATAGAATATGTTACAAATTTTGGCCCCTTTTTAACTTAGAAATTTTGGTTAAAGTTTTGCATGCAAGGTACTTTCATGCTAATATCTCAGTATCCAGGCATGCAATTGAATTGAAACATCTTTTAATATGTTAAGGGGTATCATATTTCCATGGTAGATAACTCTTGATAGAATATGTTACAATAATTGCCCCTTTTTAACTTAGACATTTTGGTTAAAGTTTTGCATGCAAGGTACTTTCATGCTTATATCTCAGAGTCCAGGCATTGGATTGATTTGAAACATCTTTAATATGTTTAGGGGTATCATACTATAAAGGAAGATAACACTTGATGGAATATATTAAAAATTATGACCCCCTTTTAACTTAGAATTTTGGTTAAATTTTTGTATTCAAGCTACTTTCCAGCTTATATCTCAGAAATTGCTTGTGGAATTGACTAGAAAGTTAAGGAGTGTCTTTAGGGGCATCAGAAAACCAAGGAGGATAACTGGGCTGAATTTTATGCAAATTATGGCCCTTTTTTGCTTGGATTTTTGGTTTAAGTTTTGCATGCACAATGCTATTATGCTTATGTCTCAGTAACTAGGCATGGGATTGATTTTAAGCTTCATAAAAATATTAAGAGGTATCAGACTATCAAGGTATATCATTTTTGACTATTGTTATGTACAGGGTATGTGAAGGGTAAGAATTGAAATAGATTTCATTTGATTTGCCAACAAGCATTTTGAATAGTCGAGCGTGCTGTCCTCTGACAGCTCTTGGTATGTAATATATCTTCATAATATTCATATGTTCCTTGGTGACCTCTATTTTGGAAGAATGTCTTCCATAAGAACTGGCAGCTGGCCACAATAGACAATTATGTAAAGATTTTATGGACTATTTTTAAGCCATATTTTTGCCAAAGTTATCGCCCCTTTCTGATAGTCTATTACTCCAATATACAACAGTGTATATCCAGACTTTTATTCTACATGCATGGTGGAGATAATCAATCTGTTTTGTGGCTTCTCCATCACAGGCAGTACCGTCATGGACAGTATCTAAACTATATTTAGAATTATAAAACCTACCTTTTCTGTTTTCATTTGCCGTTACTTGGCTGATCAAATTCACTTTTAGCACATGCACTAACTTCATAAGCTGAACTTATGAAATCGCTACCCTGAACTGGTGAAGATGCCATGTCGTGGAATGTGGTACTGCAAGCATCTGTTTAAGGGATAGTACAGTATTTAATATTTAACCAATTTCGTGAAAGTTGCATTTACAAAAATAGCATTTCCCTGTGCAATGTGACCTACACTTTCCGAGTTTATTTGTCAAGAAACAAAGACTTCACCATCATTAACAAGTGAGAGTAGAAAATAGTTTTTTGAATTTCTACAGAACATCTGTCAGTGAGCTAGATAAACAGAGTACAGATGATTAATTTCCTTATTTAAGGGCGCTGTGGTCCAATGTTAACATACAGATTGTGGATCTAAAGGTTGTTGGTTTGAACCCTGTTGGGGGCAAAGATTTTCCTAGACCTTCTCAGCCCTTTGGCTAAGAAATTCCTTCACAAGACTTGTATCATTCACAGACATTTCTGAGATATTGTATGTCACAACTTGCATGCCTTCAATATCAATGAATTAATTTCTTTTGTACATTCTGTGCTGGTTGCTACATAAACGTCTGTTTATTAAATTAGTGCAGACATTTATCAGATTTATTAACAAACTCCAATGGAATAAAACTTTCAGCGAACACTTTTTAAGTATTAATTGAATTCATGTGTCAGTTAAATGCATTTGCGTAAAGCAATTCTACCAGAATTTCATCATGGTCATGATAATACCAAGAATCTCTGACAAAAGAGACCCATTAAGTTTAGTTCGTTTTCATTGAAATTTTCGAACATAACTTTATTAACAATTCTAATGATATTTCTTTTAGGAAAGGAATGCAATATTTTAAACCAATATTTCATAAAATTACATAATTTGTACTGAAATCTCATCAGTTCTTTCTAATCTTTCAGCCCTGAAATAAAAAATATTTTGTATGCAAGATGTTTGAACACTTCGTGAAATTGAATTAATGTTTCTTCAACCTGAGCTGTGTCATGTGTATCTCTAGTTCTTCTCTCGACTTACTCAGAGTGGAGGATAATTGTTTATCAGACTTCTCAGGGAACACATTGCATTTTAGATGAAAGAGAATTTTTGAATTTTAACATTGATTTATCTGAACTAAACATATTCAAGTAATGATATGTTCTAAGTCTACAATAGACAATACATAATATGTATTATTTTCTCAAATAAGAAGGAAAAAATATTAGAAAACATTTTCTTGATAATTTTTTTTTTTCTGAAAAACATCTAACCTGTCTTTTTTACAATCCCAGACTACACATTGAGGCTCGATCCATTTTAAGCTTCTTAGAATTTGTTAATTATGAACTTTTCTGACATTCCCATCTGTCGGTATCAATTTATTGCCTTACTTGTTTCCTTTTATTTTATTTTTTTAATTTGGGGATAATACTGTAAGTAGAGATTTATGTACTGGAATAAAAGTAGGATTAAAAATGTGTTAATAATTCAGGAGGGATAGCGAGCATTGTATAAAATAGATGTTAAATTGCTCCCATGTTCTATTGTTGCCAGTTTTATAGGACAAGAAGTTTATGCTCTGAGATAAATACCTTAAATAGATTTTCCGAAGTTTTTGAAATTGGAATATGGTAAATAGCAAAGATTTTTGAACCAGTTAACATCAATAAGAGGCAAAAGACATATTGATTGAAAATTAATGTTACGCTCTTTGAAGGTCTTAGTTATTTTAATATTTTGAGGAAGGGATCATTATGTCTGAGAGGTTTTAAGGTTAATTATGAGGTTCCATATACAAGGAGGTGAAGTTTTCCATAAGTTGTCCTGTGAATATGTGATTCCAGCAGAAATCTTTGCTGCTCTGAGATTACAGTGTATTGATTGTGGAATTGATTTCAAATGAGGAACACAAGATTAAATATTTTGAGACAGATTGATCCCCGTACAGAGGGAGGGTCGCACAAGGGCATCTAGTTGTTAAACTGTGAGTGGATACCGGGATTGGCTGACTTTTGTAAATATTTATGACATCATCCTCTTACCCCGATGTTTGTCAGTCTGGTGTTTGTCAGTCTGTTTGTCTGTGACCTGTAAAGGTTTTCTCTTACTGTCTAGGAACTGCATGATTTATTCTGATAGAAACAAATTTAACAAAAGAAAATCAGAAATCAGTCGGACCTGCATTCTAAAATTTAAGTCTTTTCTTTTTCCTAAGTTTGTTAAAGTGATGGTGTTCATCAGATGATGGGTTAAGTGTTGATGTCCTGCAGGTTAAGTGCTGTTTAACCCCTTCCCTCATATAGACTCATTTTGACACACTCAGTAGGTACCACATAAAGCCTGATCTACAGAAAACCACAGTTAAACCTTACCAAATTTAATTACAAAACCCTCATTTCCAGACCACTGAGGAGCAGCAAATAGCATAAAACCTGATCTGGCTTTATGCTGTTCGCATAGGTCTTTTCATGGTTTCCTCTATGAGGGAAAGGGTTAAGTGGTCTATGTTCATTAACTGATTGGTCAGATGTTTATGTGCATTAATTGATGTTTAAGTGCTTTAAAGCTGTTGATGTTCATTTAATGATTGGTTAAGTGCAGTTTAAGTGTGTTTGTGACAAAGTGGTATCTGGGGGTATTCATTATCTTCAATGAGTTTTTCAGTGTTTGAAATCATTTGTCCACTAGCACTGGTTCCATATTATACCCCTATTTCAATTTGTGATTGGGGTTGGCTATCCTGGAATCAAGCATTTTGCATCTGCAGTGTATTCCGTCTGCAATATCACGTTGCTTTACGATTGTTTTTTCCCCATGCATTTATTGGAGATATTCATCTTTTGCTGTGGTAGCCTCAGTTGATTAAGGACATGATTAGTGATTTGCGATAACATTACAGAGACGTTGCTTCCTTAAATGAGCAAGAACCCTTTTAAAGCAGAAAAGCGGACATGGCAAATAACCATTCTTCGATCCAGACAGACAAGATGGGTGGTTATCATGGAATATTCCCCTCAGCAGTTACATCATGCTGTCATTATATGTATCATCTTACTGTAAATTTATCGTAATATCCTGTCATGGACCAAAATGACATGAAACGGCAGGAAAGAGCAGGAAATCATGGAAGTAACCAGTACTTTCAGTGGTGTGTTTAGTTAGAGATAATTAAAAGATGATATGCTAGCAGGCAGAGAAATAACAAATGATTATGTTTACTCGAATGGAGGGATGCTCATTTAAAGGATATAAAAATAAAGTTATATTTGTTGGATAATATCATATATAAGGTCTTTTTTTCTTCATGAAATTAGGTCATGTAACTGCAATGTATGGCTTACTCTTGGTCATAAATATATATTCTAGGGCTGAAATGGTACAAGACAGTACAACTTTATTGCAATATTTCATCTGGCTATGGCTGCTGCGTATCCAATGAAATGCGACATCTTGTCTTGACTTTGGTTATTTCAAGATATGAACAAATATCTCCCATGTAGATTGTGTTAGAATTGTTGATGCTCACCCATTCTGCAGGTCAAAAGTTTGGAAATAGATTGACTTTGGATGGAGAAGAGACCAAAAGATATATTTGCAAGCTTTTCCGGATTAATTAGCAAGTCTTCAAATACTTACAACTTGCAAAAACATCTAGAACAGTAATTGGTACTGTGCCATGAAATGTGTACCATAAGAGTCCAGTGCTGTTTCACTCTTTCCATATTCTATAATCATTGTTAATTTTTGCTACACACACAAAAAAAAGATCTCATTTTCAATAAAAAAAGGTGAATGAATAAACTTCAAGTCTTCCATCATGCTGTTATATCATAAACAAACTTTGGCACCCGGCATATAAGGGAAGGTCAAGGACAGGTTTGATTAATGTCAGTTTGTTACGTACATGTAGCTGTAAATAAAAAGCAGGCATTGTTGATTTGTATAGCTACTGCAGCCGTTTTAATTGCACTGTATCATTCCGCGGTCAGTAGCATATCAATGAAATGTGAATATGTATATCAGGTTCATTAAGTAAGGTCATGACCCCTCACTCCGGATCATTATGAAATAAATCAAAGCACTCAAGGCACTGAGAGACTGTTCGGCAGATTTATCATGAAACAAAGAGTGAGTTCAGATGTCTTATTATTTGTAACTAGAATTGCAGGAAAACTTGTGGAAGTCTTTGGCATATATGACCTTTGCCTCCTTTGACTTCATCCCTGCTTTAACGCTTGAATTAGAAGTACATGTTTAGCTATTTTATCATGTAAATCTTGCCGACAGTATTTCAGTGTGTTGTATGTGCTTTGATCTAGAATGCAATAACACAGGCAGTACTATATATCAGTCATATGCTAACAAGAACTGAAATTTGCTAGTTGGACCTAAACCATACAAACAGGCATATATTAAAATGTTTAAATGTGATAAAAGTTTTTATACATATTTCTTCCTTTTTAATGAGAAGTTTATAAAATATTCCTGTATTCTTTATTTCGCTTGTATATTGCAGAATGAAAGTTTTTGACCATGTGTAGTATATTGCAAATTTACTAGTTGTTATTTAATGTATCATTTACTAAAGCAAATTGTTAGCAGAAATTTCCTGTAATTGCATTTTCCTAATGGGCCAATGGAAATTTAATTGTTGTATAAAGTTAATAAGCAAGTGCGAAACTTGAAACTTCCACAATATTGACTACATACTCACTGTGATGCATTTATTCAATCAGGTGGGCCCAGCGTGGACAAATTACTTCCAGGGGACCAGCTAATCAAGATCAATGGGCAGGATGTCAAGAAAGCCCCTCGGGAGTTTGTAATAGACCTAGTGAGGTAAGTAACTCATAATAAATTTACAAAGATAAATGACTTCAAGCCATATTGCAGAATTTAGAAGCTTGTATAAGCTGTGGGCTTTTCTTCGGTTTGGACCTGAAAATGATGCATGGTTTAAGATTTAATTGTGGAGGTTTCTTCTTGTGGAAGGTATCGAAAGCCCAGATTTGCCCGTAAGATTTGTACAGTTTGATTAAAGTTAATATTGCAATGTTTAAATTTGAAGAAAAAAAGTGTTGTCAAAAGGAATTTAATTGGAATGAGCAGTTATGACTTACAGGTTCATTAAAGTTAGGAATAGTTCCAGGACTGGTTGGCCCAGTGTCAGGTGGTATCAGGCGTCTCAAATAGAGACGGTCTCCAAATGACTGATACAATGTTGGCGAACATTAAACCCAATAAACAAACAAGCATGTCTGTATCTCGACCAGAAGGTCAAGGTCGTCGGCATAAAGCTCTTTACTGTTAAGAGACAGAAAACATATATGAAGGGCCTATAATTATGTATTCCATGTTGTATGTACATGTATAGCGACTAGTGCAGATCAAGATCAGCCTGCACATTCATGAAGTCTAATCATGGTCTGAGCTTTTCATTCAATAAATTTTCAGCAATCACCCCTGTAAACAATTAGTGGGTCAGTCCAAAATAAAAATCATAGCACTCAGCTGAGAGACAGCAGCAGGATAAACAGAAAAAAAGCTGTGAATCTTTATTATTGATACAATAGAGGCAAAAGCCACATGACGCAAAAACTCCACACGATCTCCTGCAACTATGGTCGGTAGTAAGACAATTGAATTTGCACTCTGTTTGTTACAAAACAATCCGGAATAAGGGTCGTGAACCTGACTGTATGAACTTCAGAAGTAGGTCATTCCCTAGGACCCGATTTATATACACTCTCTACTGTTACTTAAGTGTAGAACTTGACAAGGTACTTGATGTTTTAGATACTTGAATGTTTGTTTCTATTTCAAAGTTAAGAAATGCTCTGGGAGTAACCTAACTCACTTTCATGCAAAATTACGCGTGAACTACTTTAGGGGAATTACAGACATTCGAAGCGCTACTTTTTTTTTTCTTTTCACAGGAGTAGATCTTCAAGTATGTAAAATGGGTTGCTGTTCTGATTTATAAGTGTCATGGATATATTGTTTACGCTTAAAATGGATGTTTACAGAGCAAAATGACACATTTATAAACAAAAGCATATGAATAGCGGTTACGGTTATGAATAAAAGGTCTGCGTAACATATTCCATTCGTATGCGTAAGTGCAGAATTGCATTGCATGGATCCGCACTAAGCAAGGAGAGGTACAGATAAACTTGTCATGGAAAATATGCAAATTAGCAAGGTCAGCGATGCCTGGCTTTTAGCATTTTAGTTACTAAAGACGGCAACAAGCTGCCGTCTAAAAAGGACAAGTCCAGTTAAGAAATTTAGCATAGTAAGTGTTAGTTCTATGTGGGTGAT
>CM037777.1:62095323-62145323 GCA_021229015.1 Solen grandis
TCCTGAACTGCTTCCTGCTTGCATAGTTCACCTTTGACCTTTTAATAATGTGACGTATCAATATGTATACTTAATGAAACAATGGGGCCGCCGTGGCCGAGCGGTTACAGTCGTGGACTACAAATCTCTCAGCCCTCACCGCTGTGGGTTCGAATCCCGGTAGGGACTTTGGATTTTTCATGTGTGGAAGCCTTCCAGCTGGCTTGCGGTAGGTCGGTGGTTCTACCCGGGTACCTCTGTGTACTCGGGGTCTTCCTCCACCTGTAATTAGCTGGACGTCGCTATATGATTGAAATACTATCGCAGCGACGGAAAACTCCAATACAACTACAACAACTTAATGAAACAACTAAAGGTTGTAGATACAACATCTTGTACAATGATCGTGAACAAGATCATGTGGTGACCACATGTTAATGCTGTAGTGTTGATGTCATAGCTGTAATTTACTATGGAGTCATTTGATTGGTTCTCAAAGTGATGATGTCATAGAAATCTAACTATCTGGTTTTGGGGGTTCTAGACAGGCTTATCCAACATGCTTAGGGCTTAAATTGGTGATGGTGAGATGGTTATGTTTATATATAAAGTATGGACCTTTCTAATGTATATAAATATATTCATTCTAACTTCTCATATTAGCAGTAGGACTGCTGGGATAGCACATGATCAGTGGTTGACCTGCTTTAATCAAAAGAAGCATGGTTTTGTTTGTGATTCTTTTTTAAAAGCGGGTGACTTAGCCATGAAGGAAAAATTTGATTTTAGCTGTAGGTAAAGGCAGGGCTAAAATTTTCACCAGAGAAAAAAATAATCTTTTTTTATTGTAAGAGAAACTTGACAAAGATATACAGTCAAACCTTTGTTAAGTGGTCATTCAAGGGAACAAGAATACGTGACGGCATACATTGTAACAGAGGTTGTCGCTAACTGAAGGTTAAACATATAACAAAATGCTAGTTTGGTAATGTTAAAACTGAACACTTAATGCAGGTTGGCTGCATAACAGAGGTTGTCTCTAAATGAAGGTTAAACATATAACAAAATGCTAGTTTGGTAATGTTAAAACTGAACACTTAATGCAGGTTGGCTGCATAACAGAGGTTGTCTCTAAATGAAGGTTAAACATATAACAAAATGCTAGTTTGGTAATGTTAAAACTGCACACATAATGCAGGTTGGCCACATAACAGAGGTTGTCGCTAAATGAAGGTTAAACATATAACAAAATGCTAGTTTGGTAATGTTAAAACTGCACACATAATGCAGGTTGGCCACATAACAGAGGTTGTCGCTAAATGAAGGTTAAACATATAACAAAATGCTAGTTTGGTAATGTTAAAACTGCACACATAATGCAGGTTGGCCACATAACAGAGGTTGTCGCTAAATGAGGGTTGACCATATAACAAAATGCTAGTTTGGTAATGTTAAAACTGACCGCTTAATGCAGGTTGGCTGCTAAAACAATATCTACATAAAAATGGTATGAAAGATAGAATACTTGGTGAACCCCCAAACTTCCCCAAGTTGTGTATGCATGATAATTAATAGAAATAACAATTTCAGTGACTATGGAAAAAATTCATGTTGAATGATTATAATGGTCTTCTTACCAATTGAACAATATTTTGAAAGTCATAAATGATTTGAAAAGTGCATCTAAAGCCAGGCATATGTGAATCATGCAGCCAAGAATATTTTGGTTTGACTAATATTGATGCTATATTGGTGCACATGTTTATCTCAATAAACTGAAGGCCAATATTAACTTTTAGCAAAGTCCATAAATTTTTGTCATAATTATGGCTCCTTTTTGACTTACAATTTGCTAAAAAAAATACCTTATCCATCTGATAAGGTCTCATATAACTAAAATTCCCTGATTAACATCATGTCAATAGACCCATTTACCTTAATTGATATTTCTCTGCCTTGTATATCATTAAAAAAAAACATTGTTTAATACTGTGTATTAGCTATTTTGTTCAACTGTTTAAAATAAATCTTTTTTAATGATGTCTTGACCAGGACACATTGATTTGTTTGGCATGGTTTGCTTGGTGTGTTTCAGTTTATTGCTAGCATAGGAGCTGGAACATTGATTGTGAAAGTGCTGTTTTTGTTTTCATTATAAAATTGAAATCCTCTTTTCTGGCTTTCATGCATGTATGGATGCCAGCCAAATCACACAAAAAGTGAACAAGTCTGAGGGAAAGTTGGGGAAAGAAAACTGTATCCTTATAATTCTAGCCCTTCAAAATGCAGTATTTTCTCAAGTCCCATAGTTGTGGTTTCTGGTGCTAAGATTTCTGTGTGGTTAATGAGGAAGCAAGAAACAAATCAGATGACTTGCATTCATGAATGAAAGTTGTTTTGTCATGATATATAAAAAGAGTGTGTATAATTGTATGTGAAACCATAATGATTGTATGCAGTTATAATTTCATGAGTAAGCGTTCATACCCTGTGATTTTGTATCTTGGCCCAGTTTTTTGTCAGATTTCTCTAGTCTTTAGGCAAAACCAAGGAACCTTTATGGACTGAATTTGAATTTAGATTGATTTAAAAATAACTTGGACAACTTGAACAGTTCATGCAATGAGCTTTTGTGGTCAATGGTTGCATGCTATTCTTTCTATAAAATATATATTCTTAAAGGATTTCATACTCTTTTTTCTGTCTCAGGTTTTATCATGACCTTGACACAAATAATGACCTTGTACAGCTATGGTCAAGACAAATTGGTATATAGGTTGTTAAATATTATATTCCCAGTTTATGTTCAAGAAATAAGTTACTCAGTTATGAAGTGAAGTTAAAATCAACCTTGATCTTTAAAGTTTAAACTTGAACTTGACCTTGACCTGTATTGCAGCTGCTGCTGTCTGACCTTGCGGCTAGTGCCACGGGAGCCCAGGTGTACAAGCGGAGGTCGGACTTCGCTACAGATGATGAGTATGCCATGTATGTGAGGGACAATGTACAGGCAGGGATGACCGTCCGCTGTTGCCGGGCATACGAGGAGGTGCAGGAAGGGGACGTTGGCAAGGTCATCAAGGTCAGGGTCATAAGCTAGAGAATTAAGTATACATTTATTCAATTTAAATAAATGTTTTTGTTTATAGTATTTTCATAGCATGATATTATCACTTTGCAGATTATGCATTAAGAAAGATATATGATGATTGATATATATTATCAAGGATTTTATAAAAAAAAAATGCATCGCCTTGGAAAAATTATTGAATAATTTATTTTGTGTTTTTCAAACGATTTCAGATAATTTATAAATGTAATGAGGCATATTTTAGCATAAGATTGGTGAATGTTTTATGACCTGAATTAATATTATCACTATAAAAAACACAAGTTTAATGGAGATGTCAACCTGTGAAAAATCAAAAATGGTTCGAAATACCAAACTTTTATACATAAGGGGTTCTTAATGTCTAGAAAGACACCTGTTTCAAAGTTAGGTTTTCTTTCAGCTGGACAGGGATGGACTACAGGACTTGAACATACAGGCTGACTGGCAGAGGAAGGGTGGTACCTACTGGGTCCGCTACATACACATAGAGATACAGGGCTTCATCAACACTGCTACAGGTACTGTATGTATATTACAACTTGGTTTACACAGGTTTTGAGAAACCCTTGAATTTGTTGTCTGTCATGAAAAAACCTTGAAAATCACATTTTGCCTTATAAATCCTTGAAAAAGACTTTAAAACAAACCCACCTTAAATTTGAAATTACAGTATTGATCATAAAAAAGTGTATGTCAAGTTGTTAAAAAATTGGTGTTCTAGTTCCTCCCTGCCTTGATAGTGTATAGATAGTTTCATTTCCACTTATTGTTGAATGTCTTTATCCAGGGAGCCATCTGCCCATCAAGGTGGGTGACAAGGTACGGGTGAAGCCCACAGTGGTCACCCCCACCTACAAGTGGGGCTCGGTGAACCACCGCAGTATCGGCACAGTGACAGCCATCAACCCCAACGGTCGAGACATCATGGTGGACTTCCCCCAGCAGACCCATTGGACGGGAATCATCGATGAAATGGAACTGGTGCCCAGCACTCACGAAAGTGTTAGGTAATAATCACTTGATTGTCACTTCACTTACTAGCTGATTGCTTCTTCAGCTTCGGAATCCTTATATAAATATGAAATAATGATATATGGACAGAATTATGATATAACGCTATACCTCATAAATAGTCATGTACAAATTTATGACTTGATGAATATTATTTATTTACTGGACTTAAATAGTATATAAAACAAAATTTTAACAAGGTTTTTTTGAAAATCCAGGTTATTAGAATGGGCTGGCGGGTGTTGTCAAACATTCATTTTTGTCTAATATCTCCTGTTAGAATAGGGATACTGTAGTTTCATACTTGGTAGGTAGATACCTTCAGGATGATCGGGTCAAGGTCACTGTTTCTAGAAATAGATTTTTGTTTCCGTCAAATAACTTCTTTTAGTAGTGGCTTGTGGTAGATCGGGTGGTTCTAGCCAGTGCAATCAGGGTCTTCCTCCACCTGTAATAAGCTGGATGTCACTATTTGAATGAACTACTGTCGCAGCAACAGTAAACTCAAAAAATCAATCAAACTTTTAGGGAGTGAGGTATAATGATCAGATTTTGTAGATAGATACTTATGGGAAGAGGAAGATTGGGACTGAGTTTCTGGTCAATAGGGTCAAGGTCACTGTTACTAAAAATAGTTTAGCTTCCCTAAGGCAACACTTGAAAACCTGGTTTTGTGTCATTTGACATGTTTCTTTTATTTTATTTACCATGTAGGCTGTGTAAAATCTGAGCTTATATATTGTATGAACAAACCAAGGAGTCCCTGACAGAAGGAGCTGTCTGATCTGGGTTTGCTGTGTTTGCCATTACCAAAATGGTCTATGAGGTTAAAGGTTACAATCATGACCCCTGTCTGTTACAGCTGTGATGACTGCCGCATTCTGCCAATCGTGGGCGTGAGATACAAGTGTCGTATCTGTGAGGACTTTGACTTCTGTGAGAACTGTTTCAAGACGAAGAAACACAGACATCCCTTCAACCGCATTGCAGAGCCAGGTGAGTTTACTTGAGTAGTCACAACAAGACAAATGTGTTCTATTTTCCAGCCTATCAGCTTTTTATTCTTACACTAATGTAACACACAAGATTGGCTTGTGAATTGGAAAGAAACATTATCATATGAAGTTGTTAGTAGGGTGTTGTATTTTTTTGGTATTTAAGGTAAAACATAACATGGTTTAATATACTTATACCCTGGCAAACAAGTTAGCATTTCAAACCATATAGATCACTTTGTCCTGTCCTGTCTATGAAGAAACTTCCTTGATAAATAGTTATAATTTATAAAATCGTCCATTGAAAGTCAGAAGGGCTCATCAGTCTTCTTTTTATATATTCTGATGAATTTATAATTGATATGAATAATTTGATATTATTCGTCCATGTTGTTTTCCAGGAAGTGAACCAGTCCCGGCTGGCAAACCAGGAAGACACAAGAGGCGACCAGTCTACCCCACCAGTGGTTCCCTGCTTGATGACTGGAACATGTGTGTGAAGAGCCTGACAGTGTCCTCACGCGAGAACCAGGCACATAGACTGATAGAGGGCAACACGGGATACTGGCAGAGTGCTGGATCACAGGGAAAGGTAAATTGGTGTTAAATAGTCCATTGTTTTGCTGGCAACTATTTTAAATTTCTGCTTTGTATGAAAAGTATTCAACAAACCCAGAACAT
The DNA here is from genome assembly GCA_021229015.1 of Solen grandis. NCBI lineage: Eukaryota > Metazoa > Mollusca > Bivalvia > Adapedonta > Solenidae > Solen > Solen grandis. The sequence goes on from CM037777.1 coordinate 62,101,102, forward strand.
TGAAATGCAAAGTTGATCTTACTTACCTGAGGCCTGTAAATTTAACAAATTTAACAGTGGAAGAGATAATTTTTATATTGGTAATACATTCATCAAAAGTAATAATTAAGTCTGTAGTCTGAATCCTTATAATTATATTGTTATATTGTAAGTTTCTTCTTATTTCATCCACTTGATTACATACCCTTTGAACTGTCCATGTCTTAGTTGAGATGATTTCTCTTTGAAGGCCAAGAAATATAAGCATTATTAGAAAAACTAGAACATTTAATTGACTGGTTTTTTTAGAAGTCTGGAACTCTTTATGCTTAAAAATGCCATTTCATTGTATAATAAGCTGTAGCCTTTTTGTGTAACCTGCTGTAAGCATAGGGATAACTTGCTGTCATACATCTGTCTGTCTGTCTGTCGTCCGTCCCACTTTTTCCGTCACGCATCAGCAGATGACACACATGTTCCAGAGAACACTCTTGTTGTATTGATATTATGATGGGTGTTTTTTTATTTTTTACCATTTAAGTCTTGGTTAATGTATTTAATCACATTTAATAAAACTCAAGATTTCTTAGTTTGTTAATGAAGCACATTCTTTCAGCACTGGGTAAGACTGGAGATATTACCTGACATCCTTATCCACCGACTGTTCATGCGTGTAGAACCGACGGACTCCAGCTACATGCCGTCACTTGTGGTGATCAGCGGTGGCGACACCATACACACGATGAAGGAGGTCCGCACCGTCAACATCGGATCATCCGACTCCCTGGTCACGCTGCTACAGGATTGCGCTGATGTATGTGATCATTACTTTAAGTTTTAGAAATTTGCATAATTAGGTGCAGCAGTTCTTGCATTTACTAGCTGAAGGACAAATCCTTTACCTACATGAGTTCTTAATTGATCATCAATTTACTATCAGACCCCAAGGGTTAAGTCTGTGCTCACTCCAGTGTGAAGAGAATTATAACATTTACATACTCATGTGCTACTCTCTGTTCTTAATATATGACAATGAATAATAAACAAAATGTATGGAATTCAAAGGTTTGAACCTGAATATATTGGCACCAGTGTTATAATGGAGTGACTGGTAATAGATCTGTACTGTTACCTGATTACAATGAAAATCAGTATTCTCAGACACTTTCACCTGAAGTATAATTAATACTTTACCTTGTGAATATTCATGCGCAAATTTATGACTTGGTAAATGTCAATACTCTTTATTTTAAATGGTATATGAAACAATGGATTTTATTCTTGCCATGCAGACTGTGTGGAATCTGAGCTACGATATTGTACATGTTTATTCATATTTATATCTAGACGTAAATGATGGTTTTGTTGATGTCAAGATAACATGTTTCACCTGTAAAATCAAACAGAGAAGACCCTGATCAGACAGCTCCCTTCATGAGCTGTCTGATCTAGGTCTGTTCTGATTGCTAACGCATCAAAACTCGTCTTTAGGAAGGGATTAAGGACTGAAAGTCTTATTTATTATTCTTGTCATTACAGCACTACCGTTACATAGAGATTTCAGTGAAGCAGTGCAGACAGGGCGGAATCGACTGTAAGATTCACGGCTTGTCCATGATTGGACGATTCCGCTCGGACGATGACTCCGCTGCAGGTTTCTCTTTCCTTGCTTCTGACCGAGAGGATGAGGAGGAAGAGAACAAGCCTCCAACAATTCAGATTAAGCGGAAGGCTAAGGGCCTCGGCAAGGATATACAGACACATGTATTTACATGGGGGCTGAACGACAAGGATCAACTGGGGGGGCCTAAAGGTTCCAAGGTAATACATGTAGTTGTCTTGAGAAGAAAGATTGATATTCTTCAAGAATTTGATTATGAGTGTAAAAATGATTCTATCATGTTATACAGTTGAACCTGTATTAGTGGCCACTTGTAGTAAGTGGTCAACTTGTAGTAAGTGGTCAACTTGTAGTAAGTGGTCAACTTGTATTTAGCTGTCAATTTTAATATAACAAAACTGTAGTATTTTGTTATATAATAAACTTTATTTAGCTGTCACCTCTGTTAAGCGGCCACTTTCTCTTGTTCCCTTGACTGACTGCTTAAGACAAGTTTGACTGTATATCAATTCCTATTTGTTAATAGATAGATCTAATCTGTAACTAATAGAAACTTAAAAGCCCAGCTTTTTCCATTCAAGGCTAGGACAACTGTTCTCAAACAAAATCATGGGTTCCTTGTGTAAACCAGGTCAGCCATTGACTACCAGTAATCAGATTATAGCTACAGGATAGTCTGTTAGTCAGTTTGAATACAAATGTAAATGCTGGAATGGTCCAGTGATGTGAAGGTCACACTGCATTCAAATCATTTTCATCTGAAAGATGAATTCAGAAAATTAAATATTTTATATATAAAGTTAAAAGTAAAGTATTTCCGAAGTTCATGTGTTTGATCACGGTGTGTGTGTATTCCAGGTGAAGATGCCAGTGCTGAACGAGACACTGCTGGCGCTCAAGTGTGTCCAGATTGTGGGTGGATCCAAGAGCCTCTTCTGTGGTGAGTATTGAACTGTGTATGGCTGTACACTGCTATACCCAAACTCCACCTGTATTTCTAATGTTAAGATAACTGTTGTAGTATTCAGTCTTTCAGGAATTGCATATTTACAGACATAAGTCTAATCAGATTAACAAATTTTCAGGTAGCCATACAGATCTTTGATGTGGTGATTGATTTACCAGTTGATACAGAAGAAAGCATTTGTTTGTAATTGTCAGCAGTGGACTTGATGAAAATAAAATATAAAATGGAAAATTACTTCTTACCAATAGCTATTGGCAGGGCTTAATAGTTCTCTGCAAAAACAGGAAGGATTCTTTGTTAGAACATAAAATTTTCACTTAAAAAATCATTCACATTTAAGTAGCTCATTCACAGATGGTCTGTTTTGATTTGATTTTTAATTATATGTGTCTATTAGATCTATCAATACCCATCGACAGACACATGGTCACCCAATGGAACCACCTGTGGTTGTAAAAAAAAGTGGACAGTTTCCCCATCACAGCCATTACTGTCACAGACGGTATTTTAACTATTTTAAGAATTACAAAACCTATATTTAGATTTTCTATTTTCATTTCCTTTCACCTGGCTGATCACGTTCACTATTTGCACATGGGCTATCTTCATAGGCCGAAATTGCTCCCCTAAAACTGGTGAACACACCATGTTGCGGAACGTATCACGTGGGGCTGCAAGCACCAGAGCTTCGGGGATACCATATTCTATATTTAACTGATTTCACCGAAGTTGTGATTACGATAGTAGCATTTCCCATGCAATGGGACCTACACTTGCCAAGTCAATTTTCAGGAAACTTTTCAGGAAACAAAGACTTCACCAACATTAACAAGGAAGAGTAGAAAATTATTTTCTTAATTTCTACCGATCATCTGTGAACAAGCTGCTTTAATATTAACATTATACTGTGTGTTACAGTGACCCAGGAAGGAAAGGTGTATGCGTGCGGGGAGGCGACCAACGGACGTCTGGGACTGGGGATCAGCACTGGGACCATTTCAGTCCCCCGTCAGCTGACTTCCCTCAGTCAGTATGTCATCAAGAAGGTCGCTGTTCACTCAGGTGAGATACAGGATATCTGTAGATTTCAGTATCAAATGATGTATTTTGCTATGACAACCAGTGAGAAAAAATTCTCTGAACACATTGATGAAAGTTCCTGCTGTAAGCAGAGGTGACACATAGGGATTACTTCTCCAACATCTGTCTGTCTGTCTTTACATCCGTCCATCTGTCAATTTGTCCATCTGTCACACTTTCAGCAGGTGATACATACTTTATGTTCTTTATTTTTATTTTGTTTATTATCAGGTCAAGGCTCACTTTTGGTGGTATGAATTTCCTCTAGGCAGCCGTAAATATATTGCAGAAATGATAAAATCTATCTTTTGTTAATATCATGTGAAGCTCATGCATTCTTTGAATGTCCACTGATGTTTGTTAACTTTATACTTCAGGAGGTCGCCACAGCCTGGCCCTGACAGTGGACGGCAAGGTGTTCTCCTGGGGAGAGGGGGATGATGGGAAACTGGGACACTACAGCAGGATGTGAGTACCTCTGTCTATATTTCTTTGTGTGTGTTCTCTCTCTCTCTCTCTCTCTCTCTCTCTCTCTAATACATAACATGTACAGATGTACAGGTAGAAAGGACATAGAAACTGTTCAAAACGATTTTTGTACTCTACTCAATTTTTGGCGCTTTATAGGAGTACAATTTCATCTTGCTGTATCAGGATGGTGTTTGTGAAAGTTTTAATCACCTTCAGTGATATCTTAAGTTTCTAATTAATTTGATAGAAATAATTCTTTTATTTCAGCACTTGAATCCTTGGAAGATGATTCTTAATTTAAGCAGTATGAAATTTATCTATTGGTTTACATAGCTTAAGAGTTCTGTTACTACTTCAAATTGAAAGTGTTTTGGTAAAAGAATTAAGATGAATTTTAGAAAGTCTATCAGTTTTATTAGGCTCAGAACTGGTCTGCAAGCGTCTCAGATTACCATTGCATGAGGTAATGTTCTTTGTTGAATGGTCATCATTGTGAGCTGTACCTTTGTTACAGGAACTGTGACAAGCCTCGTCTGATTGAAGCACTCAAGTCAAAGCGTGTGCGAGACATTGCATGTGGGAGCTCCCACAGTGCCGCCATTACATCCAACGGAGACCTGTACACATGGGGACTTGGGGAGTATGGCAGGCTGGGACACGGAGATAACACCACTCAGCTTAAACCTAAACAGGTAGGATACCATCAGGGGAATATTTTGCTGAAATTTGTATGAAAAGTTGATCCTTGTCATACAAATGTTATTCTGTATAGTGTCTCCTAACATCTTAGATGCACAATAAAACATGAAGAAAGGTGGTCCATTTCACTGCGTTATACACTCTGTATGTAAGGTTAGTTCCAGGATTGGTTGGCCCAGTGTCAGGATTATGTGACTGGATGTGATATTATGTTTCTTGTCTACAGCTTGATTACAGTGAGGCAGCACTATGTTTGTCTCCTTTTGAAATGCTATAAAATGGCTTAATTACTGTTGGTAGGACGTTAAGCCATTAAATCTAAGCCAAAAAAAAAAAAAAGAAATCAGGTATAAGTTCCTGATTTCCACCAACTGATACAGAAGATCAGTATTTCCTGGTTATTTGTTGTGCATTATGTGTGACTTTATTAATATATTACACTGTAAATGGATTTGTGTATTCAAATTGTTACAGTTGTAATAATTTTTAAATAAATGACTCCTGTGTGTCCTTTTCTTGACCTTTCTTGACCTAAATTTCTATGATTGTTTCCTGTATTTCAGGTGAAGGAGGTAGCAGGCCAGCGTGTGATCCAGGTATCCTGTGGTAGTCGTGACGCCCAGACCCTTGCCCTGACTGACGAGGGCTTTGTGTACTCTTGGGGTGACGGAGACTTTGGAAAGCTGGGGCGTGGAGGCAGCGAGGGCTGTAATGTGCCAAAAGAGGTGGACAGACTGCGGGGTCTGGGGGTGGTCCAGATTGAGTGTGGGGCACAGTTCTCCCTCGCCCGCACCAAGGCTGGCCAGGTCTGGACATGGTGAGTCTATATTTGGTCTTAAATGCAGATCCAAGTATCGGAATGAGGTATTTTATATGAGTTTTAAGTTTGAGATAATTTGAGTTAGTTTTATCATTTTTAGCTCGACTATTAAAAGAATATGAGAGCTATTGTAGTTGCCCTGGCGTTGGCGTTGCAGCTTTTGGTTAAAGTTTTGTGTGCAAGTTACTATCAACCTTATATGTCAATAACCGTTTATGGTATTGACTTGAAAGTTTATAAATATGTTCAGGGACATCAGACAACCAAGGTAGATAACTCTTGACTGAATTTAATATGAATTATGGCCCCTTTTTAACTTAAAAATTTTGGTTAAAGTTTTGGATGCAATAGAAAATTTGGTTAAAGTTTTGCGTGCAAGCTACTATCTAGTTTGTATCTCAATAACCATTTATGGTATTGACTTGAAAGTTTATGAATATGTTTAGGGGCATCAGACAACCAAGGTAAATAACTCTTGATGGAATATATTACAAATTATGGCCCTTTTTTAACTTAGAAATTTTGGTTAAAGTTTGCATGCAATTGATTTGAAACATCTTTAATATGTTTAGGAGTATCATACTATCAAGGTAGATAACTTTTGATGGAGTATATTACAAGTTATGACCCCTTTTTTAACTTAGAAATTTTGGTTAAAGTTTTGCATGCAAGGTACTTTCATGCATATATCTCAGAGTCCAGGCATGGGATTGATTTAAAACATATTTAATATGTTTAGGGGTATCATACTATAAAGGAAGATAACTTATGGAATATATTAAAAATTATGACCCCTTTTAACTTAAAATTTTGGTTAAATTTTTGCATTCAAGCTACTATCCAGCTTATATTTAAGAAATTGCTTGTGGAATTGACTAGAAAAGTTAAGGAGTGTCTTCAGGGGCATCAGAAAACTAAGGAGGATAACTTTTGGACTAAATTTTAAATGCAAATTATGGCCCTTTTCTAACTTGGATTTTTGGTTAAAGTTTTGCATGCACAGTGTTATTGTGCTTATGTCTCAGTAACTAGGCATGGGATTTGATTTTAGACATCATAAAAATATTAAGGGGTATCAGACTATCAAGGTATTATCATTTTGACTATTATTATGTACAGGGTATGTGAAGGGCAAGAATTGAAATAGATTTCATTTGATTTACCAACAAGCATTTTGAATAGTCGAGCGTGCTGTCCTCTGACAGCTCTTGTCAAGGAAATAATTCTGTGGATGGAGCAAGCAAAAATACTGGGATTCACTTGTTTTCATAAAAACATAAATGTGCTTTAGTTTTAAAAATAGTTGAAAAATATAGGGGTTCAGTTATTAGTCCAAGAGGGCATAAGATTAAACAAGGAGAAAAAGTCACAATATTTCTGTATAGGGGAAGCATTTTATTCCTCTGTGCTGAAAGTTTTGTGTGTTTTTAAAATCCAAAGAAGGATAACAACTGAAGGTTTTTCAGTCAGTGCTTACTGCATTGAATAGATGTATATAACAGAACAAGAGATTAGAAATATGTGGAAAAATATTTTTGAAGTACAGAATACAGAAGTGGAAAAAATGATACCTGAATATCAAAGTATACAAAAAGGTAAATGAAAATGTAACTGCTGATCATGCTTAAACTTTCATAAATATGAAAATGCACGTGTCTGTTTACAGGGGTAAAGGTGACTATTTCCGACTGGGTCATGGCACGGATGCCCACGTGCGGAAGCCAACACTAGTGGAGGGACTTGTAGGAAAGAAGATCGTCCATGTGGCCGTAGGGGCACTGCACTGCCTGGCTGTCACTGACTCTGGACAGGTAACCATGGCAACTACTGAGTCACATAGGCAGAAGTCTGCTAAAATTATGCTGATTTTTCAGATGGATGCAGTTTTAGTCAGTTTTGTGTAATATGTATGGGTTTTTTTTACATAAAAAAATACATTTGTACATGTAAGATGGATAAGATCTTTATCAAATGATATAAGTTATTGAATTGTGCTATTAAAATCTCATAAGAAGCTATAGTCATTAATGAAATTGATATCACATATTACTGTTTTATTTAATACTAGAACAATCCTTTATTCTTCAGGTGTATGCATGGGGAGACAATGACCACGGTCAGCAAGGTAATGGTACGACAACAGTCAACAGGAAACCAGCGCTGGTCCACGGTCTGGAGGGGTACAAGATCACCAAGGTAGCGTGTGGGTCCTCCCACAGTATTGCATGGGCTACAACCGACCTTTCAACCCCCACCACACATGAGCCCGTCCTCTTCTCCACTTCCAGAGACCCCCTGGGGGCTACCAACCTAGGTAAGGACAGAATTAAAGGGTTACCAATATAGTCACAGACAGAATTCAGGGGCAGTTGATCTATGTGTAAAGGACAGAACATAGGGGTTACAAACCTACAGGGCAGGGCAACACAGAAAGCTAACAGCCATTGGATAAGGACATAATATAGGCACTTCAAGTTCTGTGGTATATTTTTATAATGGTTTTAATTAATTAAGGGGCTATCTATTAAGGTAATGGTAGAATTCAGGGACTAATGTTCAAGGCTAGGGCAAATTAAAAAGGCCACCATGCATGATAAGGGCAGAATTAAGGTACTACCAACTTAATTATGGCAGTATTAAGGGAAGCCTACCTGGTAAGGGAAATGATTTTAAGTTAAACAAGTGTTGGAAAATTGTCCACTCCATGTTGCTGTGGCCTAATGGTCAAGCATAGGACTTCAAATGTACATAAATTTCATGACATTCAAGCCTAACAAACTGATAGGGTTAGTCTTGATAAAGTTAGTGTTGCTTATTAGTCATGAAATAACATGTTTAAGCATCCTCACTTTATACTCTTCCTACAGGTCTACAGCAGAACAACAATGAAGACAACAGCCCTGCCTCCTCCCAGACCACACCCAGCAAGGCAGCGCGGCCTTCACTGGCCAAGGTCATCCTGTCCCAAGAGTCAGATGTTGCTAAGCAGCAAGCCCTGAGTCATGTACTGGCTGCTCTGCAGGTCATGTATGCAAGGTAAGTAAGATTCAGGTGGAATTCTAGACCTTACTTCATCAATAAGTTTAGTCTGTATTTTTGACTCAAAAAGTTCAAATTTTCAAAGTAATGTTTTACTAAATGTGTAATGATGATTTCATGACTATAATTATATGTTTTAAATAAATGGATCATTACCTTTTATGAAATGATTTATTATCAAAGAAGAAATTGACAATTTTAAATTTTGTTATCTTGATACTGAGTCTTATATATAAACTCAGGGTTTAATGAAATAAGGTCAAGGTCTTTCATAGTTTAACCAAAATATACCTGTACCAATATATATAATCTTGTTATCATTGGGGTTTTGTAACTGAGAATTTTTTAAAAAAATAAAGTTATAAATAAAAACAGAGATTTACAGACAAAAAAAACTTTTTTTTTTCAAATTTAATCTTCGAATATGTTGTGAATGAATGACTCTATACCTTATGTTAACCCTTTCCCTCATAGAGGAAACCATGAAAAGACCTATGCGAACAGCATAAAACCAGATCAGCCTGCGAGTGGTTTTATGCTGTTCGCTGCTCCTCAGTGGTCTGGAAATGAGGATATTGTAATTAAATTTGGTAAGGTTTAACTGTGGTTTTCTGCAGATCAGGCTTTATGTGATACCTATTGATTGCGTCAAAATGAGTCTATATGAGGGAAAGGGTTAAAATGTTTAACCATGTGTTTACAGAGATTCTGTGGTGAGCGCCCTAGTCAAGGACCAGGCTCAGATGGTGGTGGCACCCAACCCCCTGGTGACCTCCCTGTCCCAGGGGACAGCCACGCCCCGCAGTATGACCCCCACACAGAGTCTGGAGACGAGTATGGTGGGCTCCACCACACAGCTGCTTGACTCGACCTCTGTCATTGACCACTCAGACATCAACGTATCCATAGTAGACTCCATGCATGAGGTACACAACTCTAAATGTGAAAACTTGTACACACAATTTTTTTTTTCCAGGAAATTTCTGAAAGTGTTTATTAACTTTGGTATAATTTGCAAACTCGATATTTCTGAAATATAAAATTTTCAAAATAACTTTAATTTAAGGAATGAAAGAAATAAAAATCTACAACTATATATTTCAACAACAAAAAAATGCTTACAATGGTTTGTAAAGTTAGACTCAGATCCACAATTAATCCTGATCTTCTGCCTGACAGAACTACTCGCTGGACGAACACCGATTTCCAAGCATGCACTCTTTGGCCTCCAAAGTTTCTAAGGCAACCAGTATAATGGCGGAGACCTTCACCTCACCTGATGAAGTGACCAGCACAATGGAGTCACAGGAACCAGCCGTCCTGCCTTCAGGTATAGAACTTACAGCTGAGTACCTCTGAACTTACTCACAGTCATACACTTTTCATGATGGTCTAAAACATACAATCAATACTTACCTTAACCCTTTCCCTCATATAGACTCATTTTGACACACTCAATGGGTATCACATAAAGCCTGATCTGCAGAAAGCCACAGCTAAACCTTACCAAATTTAATAACAAAATCCTCATTTCCAGACCACTGAGGAGCAGCGAACAGCATAAAACCTGATCAGCCTGCGATTTACTCGCAGGCTGATCTGGTTTTATGCTGTTCGCATAGGTCTTTTCATGGTTTCCTCTATGAGGGAAAGGGTTAATAAGGATTTAAACTGTTTTATGATTAATATCAGTCTCTTTGACTTCAGTGTTAGAGTGTAAAAGAATGATCACACTGAAAATGGCTTTCAGGCTTGTTTTGTTCTTGACAGTGTATTTTTCATATTTACAGATATATTTCCATGGTTTAAAAGGGTAGTTTTAGTGTGCCACTTTAAAAGAATCTACTGTCAGATGTGGACTTTGCTGAAAAACAAGGAAAGATCTTATCCAAAATAAAGTCTTAAATCATAGAAACCAATTTATTACTAGTTAATTATACTTAGAAATTATATAGCTGAACATTAAACAGTTCTAATTTTATTTTGTAATATTCTCAAAATTATATAAATTTAAATGAAATACAGGTCCATTTCAACACACTCCATTTTAACACTTACTGTAAAATCATAATATTTTGTGGGGGATTAATTTTCGTTGATTTCGTGGACGCCGCTATCCACGAATTTATGTCCCCACGAAAAGTTTTCATTTATCATGTCAAACAGCTTGCAGATAATGACGACCTTCTCCCATACCCCAACAGACTCGAGTAAATTGAGTTCAATAATATATATAAAATTTATGTTTTGGAATATAATGTATTAAAAAGCAAATAAACAAATCGCCAAAGAAAACTTCATAATGTTAGTTGTATTACTTTTTGTGTTTAATGTACAAGTGCAACTAATTTTGAGTTGGTTTCCACCATAATTTACAGTACTCCTACCACTTTTGTTTATACTGCGGTCGCTGTACTAGTCGTGTTTAAAGGTACATAGTTTTATAATATATACATGATATATGTACATGTATATATATTACTCGTTTTATCCTTTCATTTGTGAAATTTTGCTTCATTACAAATTGTGTCATAATTTTTTTTGAGTACACGAGTGTCTTCAAGTTCCTGCGTAGATAAGCTGCATGGGTAGGAGAGATCCACCCTGTATTATGGCCAATATAGCACAGTGATTTGTCGTTGTCATCAAGACGACTGATTTGACACCTGCTGTGCCCCCATTGTCCACTTGCCCCCAGGCACTACAGGACATCCTGTCTAGCCCCAGTTGATGACGAGTGGGTCCGGGATATCATGCTGTGCCACAACTGTGGTGACCTCGGTTTTTATCCTAAGCAATACATGGCCGAAATATTAAGAAAATTATATGGCCACAAGCTTATTTACACTTACTTTGGTCTGATTAATGCTCCCTAAAAGTAAGTTCTGAAAATAGATCTTAACATGTACTAAATGTCATGTCATTAACATATTATGATCAATATTAGGCTGCATTCTTTTCAATTTAAATTTTGTAAAGGTCTTCAAATCAACGTCCAGATAACGTTGAAATAAATAAAGATTTTTTTTTTCTAACGCACGAATCCACGAATTCTTGTCCCCACGAACATGTTTTTTTCAATGAATCTACGAAATTTCATCCCCACGAAATAAAATGATTTCACAGTATGTCAACATAAAACCCTTAAAACCAGGGAATCCAAACAATTTTAATTGTTCAGTGTAGCCATATTGTTACATTATCTGCTGTAGGTCTGGACGAATTTACATCCAGACTGACCCCTGATGATGCCCGGGTGTTGGTTGACCTCCTCAAGCTCTCGGTAGCCAGCCGGGTGGGGAGTAACGGGCGTGAGACTCTGTCGGATACCCTGACTAGCCTGGCCAAGTCCAACCCCTGTGTGGCGGAAATGTTGTTGGAGCTTTGTGTGACGGAACTAGAGGATGTGGCGGCAGACAGGGACACTGGGCGATCCCTGGCGCAGCCCGTGGTACAGGAGAGCCCACATCCCTACACTGATGATACATCCCTTGCCGGGCATGTCAAGATTCCAGGTATGCTGTGGGGTTAGAAATTGTACCTGATCGGGTACTGTATTCGTATTTGAATTTATGACATAGTGAATATTAATTTACTGAAATTCAAATGATACAGGTGAATGAAACAATGGATTTTATTTTTCTTTGCTTTATATACTGTGTATAATCAGAAGACCCTGATCAGACAGCTCCTGGAAGGACATGATTGATCTTAGTCTGCTGTGTTTGAAAAGGAGTTAAAATTTTGTCTATATGAAGCAAAGTGTTAAATAGTTTCATGGTTACACAGGATTTTTCTTAAGAGGCAGCTGGTGGCAGATTTGACTGCCTCAAATTCTTTCCTAGCCAGCTGGAATTTGTCAAATTGTAAAGAAAAAATGGGAATAATTTAAAGAAAATGAAAAAAATCGCAAGAATACGTAGGACCCCCAGACCCCCTGCCTCCTACAATTTCAAATTAGCCTTTTACTCTTTAAGAAAACCCTGGGTTATAGAGTTTGCTATAACAGTAAGTACTGTTATCTCCTGCATTATGAACATTATTTTGTACAGTTTCCATTGATATATTTGTTTAGCTGTTAATAAAGGTTTAAATTGCATCTGTTTCTATGAAATTTAATATGAAAGAATTTAAAATATAATTGATACTTAAATAATCATTATATATTTTCATTTAAACACATGAAATATGCATTTTTTGCTTTATTTTTTATTATCTAGGCATCAGAATGATTTTTATATGATAAATACATTTTTCAATTATTGAATTCCTGGTAGTAAGAGTGACACATTTAGTATACATTTTTTCTTCTTTTTTATTTTGTACACAGTACTTGACGGCATATACACATGAAAATACTTAAGTATGATCTCAGACTCAAATTTGAGTATCATTCTCAAATTGCTATTTGAAACTAATGGGCAGAGTTTGATAATAAGCATGAAAATGATACTAAAGTACCATTTTTATTTTTGAGAACCCGGGGCCACAAGATATTTTGATTGACTAGCTACCTTATATGTACCTCTGCTACAGGTTGTGAGGCCCTCAGGATAGAGTTTGACCGGCGCTGCTCTACAGAGAGACGTCACGACCCACTGACCATCATGGACGGGGCTGGACGCACACTTTCCATACGATCAGGTCAGGCTTGTATTCTCGTTCTTCCTTTCCTCATGTATAAATCTCATTGTACAAGTAAGCACCTGTACTTCCTATGTAAATTTAGAAAATGGGTTCTGTTTAGAGGTGACTGTATATAGGAAGTTGTTTATTCATGGGTTCAATGTCCAATCTGTGACCTTTATTTGTAGATTATGCATTTTTTCATTCCCTTTATGCCTTTTACCCCAATGTTATCTTCACATTCTAGGCCGTGAATGGACAGACTGGTCACAAGAGCTCCGTGTCCAGGGAGATGAGATACGCTGGAAGTTCACTAGCGATGGTTCCGTCAACGGATGGGGTTGGTGCTTCACCGTATATCCCATAATGCCAGCAGCAGCCCCCATGGACATGCTGTCTGACCGCACCGTCCTGTCCCGACCCTCCATTGACTTGGTGACCTGCCTCCTGGGATTCAAACTGGAACTCAATATGGACAAGAATATTGTGGCTAGATTGGCTGCCTCCCTTGCAGCTTGTGCCCAGCTTAGCTCTCTAGGTATGGTTTCCTGCTTTTAATAATTACAGTACAATCTCTCTTAAAATCTATCATTTAAATATCTAGGAAAGAAGTTTTCTTTTTGGCTAGTGGCCACAGCCACTACTCATATATTCATTTGGATTTATAATTAGATAAGAGTTACTATAATGGGATTACAAATTACTTGATTTAAGTATTTAGGGGGTTATTTCTCCATACATAATATGAAAAAAAATCCTAAAATCTAATTTTAAGCACCAAAGTTTGTAAATGCTCAATGAGTATTGATGAGTGGAAATATATAAACTTCTTAAAACCAACGTTATATTCATATATTTAACAAAACAGGTTCCCAAATTGTCACAGTTTACAATTGTCCCAAGATGTGACACCTGACCTACATGTATTGTATATTGCAGGTGCTGGCCAGAGGATGTGGGCCCTACAAAAGCTGCGGCGACTAATGTCGGCTAACTCCGGCCATACCCTGAACGTGAACGACCTCCTGTCCAGCCCTACATTGGAGACACCAGACCATGATGCTGGACGACCCTTCTCTGTGGTGAGTCATCAAATTAGGTTGGCATGATAACAGATAGATGTAATGTCAGCATAGGTGTCTAAGATTGAATGTATTTTTAAAAAAAAAAAAAAAAGCAGGAAGGTTTCAATTCAGTTGATTTTATGGATTATTGAAACAAGAACAAAATGTTAACAAATTTGTTTCTATTGATTCTCAAGTTCATATTTGTGCAAAGAGTATACACTGTTGATTCCAAAATCTTTTTTTTTTAAGATCAGGTTTTGAAAGAGCAGTTCCATCAGTCATATGTAAAGGCAGTGTTTAGCAGAATGTCACTTTGCAAGGAAGGCACTTTCTGCATGTACTGAAGTACAGACATTCAAACCCTTCAAAACTAGTATAAGCATTATTATTACTATGTCATTTATCCATGTTGACTTCCTTGCCTTGTCCCCTATTGCAGCCCCTGAGTGGTACAGCCCTGGCCTCACTGGTGAAGGGGCTGCCTGAGGCTCTACAGAGACAGTATGAATATGAGGATCCCATAGTGCGCAGCGGAAAACATCTCATGCACAGCCCCTTCTTTAAGGTATGTCATCTGTCTTAGCTTTAGCTTCAGATATTTTTTCAGACTTACTTCCATGTTTTGCTTATTTTGTGAAATAAACTTCATACAAAAGATGCAGTGTATTCGAATCTTATTTAAGAAATATTCTACACAGTAGCATTGAAAACACAAGAAGAAGGATTCTGCATTTTAATGGTGAAGAGAACAGTTTAGAAAATGTGTAAGCACAAGTCTACTAAGGTCAGTTAGGGCACTATGTCTTTGACTGTGCCATTTCTTTCTTTGACCAATTTCTGATTGGGACAGTTGGTAAAGGGTTTTATCATATGACAATATGAATGAACAGCTTTTTCTGGTTTCGTATAATCATCACATATTTTCTTATATTTAACACTTTAATATAACATTTCATTACTCTGTGTCACATGCGCTTAGTCTATATACATGTTTTGTTGAACTCAGACAGCTGGATTTTAAATATATTTGATGCAACTAACTTTGATTGAAAATATGTATTATTTACATAATAATATTTATTAAACATGATAATTGATAATGTATGAGAAATTTACACATTTATTCATTCATGAAAATATTTTTGTTTCCCAGAGGCTTGGTTAATAACATTTTCATGAACACGTTTACAGGTAGTAGTAAAAAATAATTTGAAATAAAAAGTCATGTCAGATCCTATATATATTCCTAAAATTTGGAATTAAGTTTGTGGTCTGTTAATGAAACAGCACTTTTGAAATTGGAACTTATAGATGAAGACTAGAGATACAACTTTGAATCAGTCTGTGGTAGGAATTATGAAGATTTTCAAATAATGATGTAACAAATAAATAAAAAATGATCACATAATATTTCCAGGTGTTAGTTGCATTGGCCTGTGACCTTGGTCTTGATTCGCTTCCCTGCTGTACGGACATGCCCCACAAGTGGGCGTGGTTCCGCCGCTACTGTATGGCCGCCCGCGTGGTTATGGCCATTGTGAAGCGAAGCAAACTGCCTGCGACTTTCCTGGAGGAGGTGGGGAAGAAGATCATCGACATCGCAGATGATGGAGAGACAATAAACAGTGACCATGCTGACCACAAGATATTCAAACAGGAGCTAGATGAACAGCTGCTTCTTTGGATGAACAGGTAGCTATACTTAACATGCATTGGACCTGTTTCATGTGTGTTTCTGCATTTTCATATTATTACTTACTGTAACATTGGTAAATATTAATCTACCACAAGTATTTTGATAGGGTGAACAGGGCTTTTCAATATATACCCTTATCACTAGACCTATAGTCGAGGCTATTTACGAATCATGCCTGTCATTTCATGTCATGTCCCACCCATATTACATAAAGACAGTTTGGGATGTGGAGATATGAATCGTGTTTACTGATAGTACTGGTTAATAACAGATGAAATGATTTTATAAATAATATTTGGCAGAAGCTGAATTCAACTTGTGATCTGTTACACATTCTTGAGAGTCATAATGCATTAAAACAAATTTACAAATGATATTGCATTTTGTTTCATTACCCACTTCTTGGATAAATTGCCTGTTAGTCCATGTTCAAGATTGTTTGAATGCTCCTGAAAGGGATTTCAAATCTCAATTGATATCTCCCATCTGCCATTAGTTTTTCTGCACGTGTGTTCAACGTTTGGACTATCATATTTGTTGTTTTTTTTTCATAGGAAACCTGAGGACTGGACATTGTCCTGGGGAGGAAGTGGTCAGATCTGGGGCTGGGGTCACAACCACCGGGGTCAGCTTGGTGGGTGAGGGGGCAAAGGTTAAGCTGCCAGTCAGCTGTGAGTCCCTGTCAGGCATGAGACCAGTTCAGTTGATTGGTGGAGAACAGACTCTGTTTGCTGTGACTGCTGATGGCAAGGTACTGTATCAACACAGATTGATTTGTTGAAATATAAGGGAAAATATCAGTGAGTGGTTACCTCATACTGTGAAATCATTAATTTTTGTGGGACACTAATTTTTGCCGATTTTGTGGTGGGTTTTATCCACAAATATTAATCCCCATTAAAACTTGCCTCATATATAGGCCTTACATTTTCTAGAACATAGATCCACGAAATAAATGTACCCACGAAATTCCCTTAGGTGTATAATCAACAAACTTTAATGTCAATGAAAGTAAATGAGTTTACAGTAAGAGAATAATTTATTTGGAATAAGTTGCCTATTGAAAAAAAGATATTTTAGTATCTCTTACCTTCCTCCATGTGAGCAAACCTTTTCCTTCAGACAATTGATGTCTATTTGTCAACAGTTTTAATTTTCCACCGATAGATTATTTTTGAAAAATTGTGAAGAGGAAATGTTTAAAAAAATTGTGAAGAGAAAATCTCAGAAAGATTCAAATGTTCTATCATGTTAGAGAGAAAATATGAAGTTTTCTGTAGATTTAATTTAGTGTTATTTCACTAATTGTGATAATTTTGTTGATGAAGCAAGCTATCCAGCTGACAGAAGTTTCCTGTCAAATTGCAGGTGTATGCAACAGGGTACGGTGCGGGTGGGAGACTGGGGGTGGGGGGCACTGAGTCCATCTCTAGCCCCACCCTCCTGGAGTCTATACAACATGTCTTTATCAAGAAGATTGCTGTCAACTCCGGTGGGAAGCACTGCCTGGCCCTGTCTGCGGAGGGGGAGGTGTTCTCCTGGGGAGAAGGGGAGGATGGGAAACTGGGGCACGGTAGCCGCAGGTAGGCATGATTGTGACGTGTGACATTTTTAGGAGAACCTTACAAATGGTTAGGTTGGTGATAAGGATATTTTTGCAAACTTCACAAATCAGCAATATTTGTATGAAATTATTTACAAATCTAAAAAAAAAATACAGTAATTTTCATTCATGTCCTACATTTCATATTTTATACATGAATTACTGTATAACACATATTTACCTAGTATATGAATAATTCAATAATTCATTACCAAGAAAAACAGCTTATGTCATTTTCTTTCCTCATGTGGCCATTTTTAGAAGAAAAATTAGCATCAGCAGAAAATGAAAACACCTGAAAAGAAAGCAATGTGTTAAATATTCTTTCAATATACACAGCCCTTGTGACCGGCCTCGTGTGATAGAGTCACTGAGAGGAAAGGAGGTGGTGTCTATAGCTGCTGGAGGTGCGCACAGTGCGTGCATAACGTGCAGTGGGGAGCTGTACACATGGGGGAAGGGCCGCTATGGCAGGCTGGGACATGGAGACAGTGAGGACCAGCCACGCCCTAAACTGGTACGTACTGAAGCTGTGTTTAAATCAGTAGAAACATTAGGTCCTTAGAAATATGAAGAGCAACACTATCTATAAGAATAGTTTCAACTTTGGGAGCTTTGTCAAAAAGCCAGTGGAACTATGGCTTAGCTAGGGCAAGATATTAGACGCCTGACGAATTTGGCATACCCCAAGGCACCCGCCAATGTCAGGGAAACTTTGGTGAAAGAACAATTTATTGATGCTTCGGTAAATTCTGAAATGAGGTAGACTAATATCTTACTTGGATCACCATTGTATCAGATGACAATACATGAGGACATTTGGTTTAAAGGGTATTGGGAAGAATGCATTTGCAACTAGTATAATTTCAGATGATTAAGATAAGTACTAGTAATATTTATAATGTTAACAATTTCTTGAAATATTTTTTACATGAAGAAAGGCTTAGTTTATTTGAGGTTGATTTTTTTTTTTTTAAATTTGATAATATTTCAGATCATTTTTTTTAAAAGGAGAAAATGTTTAATTCTATTGTTGGGTTGAATATCTTCAGTACCTCCAAATAAACCTGTCTGTTTTCAATGTTTCTATCAATAACTGAGCCATTAAACCCCAGTAACAGTGAGGTTTGCCTGTCTCCCTGCAGGTGGAAGCCCTGAAGGGTTACCGCGTGATTGACGTGGCGTGTGGTAGCGGTGATGCTCAGACACTCTGTATCACCGATGACGACTGTGTGTGGTCCTGGGGTGATGGAGACTATGGAAAACTGGGTAGGTGAACTATGACTATTATTAGTAATAAGGATTATCACTGTATAACTGTATATATTCTCAGATTGGCTCTTTACTCCAATCTCTAGGCCAGGGAGACATTGTTATTCATGGGATACATCTGTTAATTATCAAAAAAATCATTTAAAAGTGACAGGAACATTTATTAGATAAAAGGTTTTGTAGGTAATGATGAATTTTGTAAAATATATATTAGAGAAACTAATACAGTACAGTCCTCTTAGTCGTGCTACAATAATGAATGCAGGTACAGCACAGTCTTTGTACATTTTTCAATTTCCCCCCCCCCCAGGCCGTGGTGGCAGTGACGGATGCAAGGTCCCGATGAAGATCGACTCGCTGCAGGGACTGGGTGTGATGAAGGTGGAGTGTGGTTCCCAGTTCTCTGTGGCCCTCACCAAGTCTGGCGTTGTGTACACATGGTAAATACATCATGATTCATCTTAATTGTAGAGTTCTTAACTTGATTCATTCCTTTGTGTCACTTGCTGTAGGCAGAGGTGATGCATAGGGATCATTTTTCTGTCATCTGTCTGTCCTCCTGTCTGTCTGTCCATCACACTTTTTCCCTCACGCTTCAGCAGGTGGCACATGTGTTCCAAATAACACTCTTGTGTTGGATATCATGGTGCAAGTTTTCTTACACTTCATCTTCATAAACATTGTTAAAATTACAGTAAAATCTCCCAAAACGGCACCATTGAGCAATGGCAACAGTTTTATTTCCCCCTATAAGTTTTACTTGGGAACATTCGATACCTCTGTACAGCAATACCTCTCAGAGGCAACACTTTTTGTGTCACCTGCTGTAAGCAGAGTTGACACATAGGGATCACTTTTCCGTCATCTGTCTGTCCGTCACACTTTTTCCATCATGCTTCAGCAGGTGACACACGTGTTCCAAAGAACACTCTCGGCTATGATTCTGGCATATGTTGCTGAGAGATTCCACTGTACATGTTTTCAGGGATGCTCATCAATGCACTATTATTTTAAGATTATTTCTAGTAGAATGTAAATTCTTGGGTGATAAAGTTTCATACTTTTTGTTGTTATATTCTTGTGACTTTAAAGTAACATTATAAAATGGAATCAACTTGTCCATACAGGGGTAAGGGAGATTACCATCGACTGGGTCATGGGTCTGATGACCATGTGCGACGCCCGCGGCGGGTATCAGCCCTGCAGGGTAAGAAGGTGATAGACATCGCATGCGGTTCCCTGCACTGTGTGGCATGTACAGACACAGGGGAGGTTTACTCCTGGGGCGACAATGACGAGGGACAGCTGGGAGACGGCACCACAAACGCTATACAGAGGCCTCGGCTGGTTGCCGCTTTGCAGGGTTTGTATTGCCTAATTTGTCTTTAATATAAAGAATTTTTACATTCATTAAAAAATAGAAATATTTTCTTTCTATTGGTAGAGAAAAGCTCTAACCTCATTTATTTAACTTAGATTTTCCACAATTTTTTTTTGGTTTGGGGGGGTAACAGGAAAATTCGGTAAACTTTTGTTGCTAAAATATGCCTCATTACATTTCTAAATAATCAAAAATCATTTAAAAAAAACAAACATGGAATAAAATATACAACATTTTTCCAAAATGAGGTACTTTTTAAAATCCATCAATATATTTTGGGAAAGATCTATTTGAGTTGAATCACATTATTCCTCCCACAGGTAAGAAGATCAACCGTGTGGCCTGTGGTTCCGCCCACAGCCTGGCCTGGTCCACCAACAAGCCAGTCAGTGCCGGCAAGCTGCCCACTGCAGTGCCCATGGAGTACAACCATCTGCAGGCGTGCTCCATTAACGTGTTGCGCAATCGACTGGTACTGCTGCACCACTTCTCGGACCTGTTCTGCCCGTCCATCTCGATGTTTGACCTGCAGGATCACAGCCAGGATAAGGACAAGGAGATGTTCACAGGGCTTGACCGACTGCGTGGGGTCATTGTCTCAGGGGCAAAGGTCAGTTCAGAATCTTCTGTCCTAAATGTTTATATCTTATACCCCCTGCAAACTTTGTCAGGTATATAGAACTTTTATCAGTTCTTTTGTCTTTCAAATAGTTCACTTTTCAAGTACATTTTCTTGATGTAAATAATTTCATTTCATAAGAAGATAAGCTGTTCATTTAGCTTCTTATTAAGATTTTGTCTTCACACATTTGTAAATATTGGCAAACTTAATACAAAGATCTTCAATAGAAATCAAATTTAAGTTTTAAATATTTCAGGAGACAGCATTTAGGAAGGTAGTTCAGGCCACAATGGTACGAGACAAACAGCACGGTCCAGTTCTAGAGTTGAACCGGATCCAGGTTAAGCGCTCCCGAGGGAAGTCCGGACTTGCCGGACCGGATGGAATCAAGTCAGTACTGGGTCAGATGTCACAACAGATGGGGGTGTTCGGGGCGGACTCCCTCATGCTGCCACACAGGGTCTGGAAGGTCAAGTTTATAGGTGAGGCATAGGGGGCTTGTCTGACAGAGTGTGTTTCATTGATGTGATGAGTTACTGAAGAGATCAGTATGTAAAACCTCTGATGTTAAACCTCATATAGGCGTCAAGGTTTTGGACTGACAGTGCAAGCTCAATACTTAGTATATCTTTCTTATGACAATTGATTCTACTTGAATAGCTTGCTTCTACAAATGTGGTCTTGATTTGATAAGGGTAGTTAAAGGACTGGTTGGCATGATACTGCAGTGAGGCAGAGCTATATTTGTCACATGTAAACAAAAAGTCCCCATATAACTGATACACTGTCAGTGGTATATTTAACCCCAAGCAAACAAAGATATAAAGATTCTATGAAAACACCTTTCCAGTTTTAAGCAGTCATGTCTTTCCCATTAATTACTAGGTCAGCTGCTCTCAAACAACCGTGAATGTTTTTGTGTAAACCATGTCAACCATTGATTACCTATTATCTCAGTGTAGCTATTGGATTTCCTGCTAGATACTTTGAATACATCTGTATACACTAGGATGGCTCATTACAAGCATGCAAGTTGGATGTTTTTTGTCCACAGGGGAGTCAGTAGATGACTGTGGTGGGGGATACAGTGAGTCCATAGCAGAGATGTGTGATGAGCTACAGAACGGTTCCCTGCCTCTGCTGATTGTCACACCCAATGGGAGAGATGAGTCAGGAGCCAACCGTGACTGTTTCCTTCTCAACCCAATGATCAGGGGACCCATCTTGCAGAATATGTTCAAGTTCTTTGGTGAGAAATTTTCTCCTTTGTGAAAAAACATACCGTACACAATTTATTCATAGTTTTGCAAAAAAAAAAAAAATAAAAAAAATATAAATAAATAAATAAAATTCCTGCCAGTGTGATTGGCTAAGATTTTGTTTACTTTTCAAACTTGTATACTCAACTCTTCATATCTTACACTCCAAGAGCAAATGCCATCCACAGGAGATTTATTGATTAGCTAAACATAGCAAATATTTTCAGGGATTGCCTGTGATTTTTTTTTAACAAAGCAATTGTTAGTGATATTACTTGATTCTGGATTTATATACCTTTGATAAACACTTTTTTCTTTTGTTAGACTGCAAAACAGTAATAAAACTGAGACAGTATTTGTGTACCTTTGTGGTATTAATAAATTGTATGAAGTGGTATAAAAATTGAAGTTGAAAAGCATCACTTTGGTACCCGTGTTATTACCCCCTACAACCCCACCCCTGACTGTTGTGTGTTACAGGTATCCTGATAGGTATAGCTATTCGCAGTGGGAGCCCCCTCAGTATTAACTTGGCGGAACCTGTCTGGAAACAGCTGGCAGGCATGCCTCTCACCATCGGGGACCTCACCGAGGTTGACAAGGATTTTGTGCCAGGTCAGTTCAGCTCTCTGTCCATCTATCTGTTTTTCTTTGTTTCTGTTTGCCCATCTCTTCCTCTTTAATACTGTTTCTGTTTGACCACCTGCCTTATTTTGTCATCACCTCAACATCAACACTTTAAAAAAGTCACAGCATAGTGATCCTTTTTTACATACAAAGACAAATAACTGAGGAAAAAAAGTATTTTTTGTTAAACATGTTTTAATAAAGAAACCATTAGTTAAGAATTTAAATCCCTGTTTATATATTGGTATTTCATTTTTTCTATTTAAAAAAAATGTACATAACCTTTTCATGGGCACTTTTATACAGGACAAACATGAACACAAAAACACACCCTTACAGTATGCAGTGAAACCTCATTAGAACAGCATTCTTTATAACAACATTTTCGTTTAAACAGCAGGAGTCTTGAAGACAAAAGTGCATAATTCTTCTAAGTCTCTTTTCTTTACAACGGCTTTCATTTAACAGCGAAGTTTCGGGAAACAAACACTGCCGTTGTAACGAGAGTTAACTAAATGCTAACTAAACACTGTCTATACAAACATTTTTCACAGATGCCAGAAGCATTGTTATAATGACAATCATTCAATCAATTACTTACAAATTTCTCTATACCAGCAACTCTATTGTGAGATTTGTGATTTACTGCAGGTCTAATGTGTATAAAGGAGATGGATGATTCGGACCTGCGGCGGGCAGACATGCCCTTCAGTGTGCCCAGCTCCTCTGGCCAGGAGATACACCTTAGCAACAAGTACACGAAGATCACGCCCGACAACAAGTCCGAGTATATACGGCTGGCCATGAACTACAGGTAGGTCTGAAAAATACTTGGCCAGGAGGTTTTATGTACTAGAGGCATAAAGTGGCACTGATACGATGTTGCCATAAAGCTAACTTTTGTGGGAAAGAGGTAGAGTGTTCGATTTGCATGAAGAGGGTCCCAGGTTTGATTCCAGCTTGGGCAGTAGGATTTTATTTTACTTGGTAACATTTATCTCAGTTTAACTATTTAGTTATCTATGGTCCAAATTCCAGCTGAAACACAAATATTTAAATAATTTTGTTTTCATTGTTTGAATTTTGGCAATTTGTTTTTAGCTCACCTGAGCACAAAGTGCTCAAGGTGAGCTTTTGTGATCGCCCTTCGTCCGGCGTCCGGCGTCGTGCATCGTCCGTTGTCAACAATTTGCTTTAAACAACATCTCCTCTGAAACCGCTGGACAGAATTTAATGAAACTTGGCAGGAATGTTCCTTGGGTGAGGCTCTACAAAAGTTGCTAAAATAAAGTTGATCCATGTAGAACTCTGGTTGCCATGGCTACAAAAAGAAAAATAATTTGAAAACTTTAAAAATCATCTCCTTCAAAACTACTGGCCAGATTTCAAAATAATTTGGTACAGATGTTCCTTGGGTCAACCTCTACCAAAGTTGCTAAAATTATTCCGATCCGTAAAAAAAAAAAAAAACCCCAGGGGCAGGGCTTATTTGCCTTATATGTATATAGAGAAACCTTTAACCCTTTCCCTCATAGAGGACACCATGAAAAGACCTATGCGAACAGCATAAAACCAGATCAGCCTGCCAGTAACTCGCAGGCTGATCAGGTTTTATGCTGTTCGCTGCCCCTCAGTGGTCTGGAAATGAGGATTTTGTAATTAAATTTGGTAAGGTTTAACTGTGGTTTTCTGCAGATCAGGCTTTAAGTGATACCTATTGAGAGCGTCAAAATGAGTATATATGAGGGAAAGGGTTAAACAACTCCTCTGAAACCACTGGACAGAATTTGATCAAACTTGGCAGGGATGATCCTTGGGTCAACCTTCACAAAAGTTGCTAAAATAAACTTGATCCATGTAGAACTCTGGTTGCCATGGCAACAAAAAGAAAAAAAACAAAAAACTTTAAAAATCATCTTCTTCAAAACTACTGGCCAGATTTTAAAATAAATTGGTACAGATGTTCCTTGGGTCAACCTCTACCAAAGTTGCTAAAAAAAATTCCGATCCGTAAAAAACATGGCCGCCAGGGGCGGGGCTTATTTGCCTTATATGTATATAGGGAAAACTTTAATCAACATTTACTCTGAAACCACTGGACAGAATTTGATTAAACTTGGCAGGAATGACCCTTAGGTCAACCTTCACAAAAGTTCCTAAAATAAACTTGATCCATATAGAACACTGGTTGCCATGGCAACAAAAAAAAAAAAAAATATGAAAACTTTAAAAATCATCTTCTTCATAACTACTGGGCCAGATTTTAAAATAAATTGGTACAGATGTTCCTTGGGTCAACCTATTTATCTCAGGTGAGCGATTTAGGGCCATCATGGGCCTCTTGTTGTTGTTTTCCTCGTTTTTTAATGATTGTCGTTCTTTGATTTGAAAGTAACCCTGATATATAAAACAAACTTGGATGTTTGAGACAGAACTTCAAAATATCAAATCTTATAATTGCCATGCCAATATTTATTTCCCCGCAGACTGCATGAGTTTGACGACCAGATCTGCTGGGTGAGGGAGGGCATGACAAAGGTCATACCGGTTCCCCTTCTGTCCCTCTTCACTGGCCTCGAGAGTGAAACCATGGTATGTGACGTCTTCATACTTTACTGGTCTCTACTTAACCCTTTCCCTCATAGAGGACACCATGAAAAGATCTATGCGAACAGCATAAAACCAGATCAGCCTGCGAGTAACTCGCAGGCTGATCAGGTTTTATGCTATTCGCTGCTCCTCAGTGGTCTGGAAATGAGGATTTTGTAAATAAATTTGGTAAGGTTTAACTGTGGTTTTCTGCAGATCAGGCTTTATGTGATACCTAAATGAGTCTATATGAAGGAAAGGGTTAACTGTATCAATTTTCCAGAATGAATATGTTGAATATATCTATCAGATGAATATAATGGAACCAATGAAACACATTGAAGGCAAGAAAGAAGGCAGGAAGAAGATAGACAAGTTCTGTGGTGACTATTACGGACAATGCAATGTAGGCCTCTGTGGTCCAATGGTAACATACCCAACTGTGGATCATGACCTTCCCAGGTTCAAAGTACTGGTCCAACCCAGGAACCATTGAGAAAGATTAGCATAAGTTGTAAGAACTTTTTTCGAAATCGATGAAAAATAAATAAGTTTAAACCAATACAATGAGACAGTGTGTAGATCCAGAGCATGTACCGTGTATTGTTACAGGTGTGTGGAAGTCCTGACATTCCGCTGAACCTGCTCAAGTCGGTTGCCACGTATAAAGGTATAGACGCCACAGCCCCGCTGGTTCACTGGTTCTGGGAGGTCATGGAAGAGTTCTCCAACGCGGAGAGGTCACTGTTCCTGCGCTTCGTCTGGGGTCGCACCCGTCTCCCACGCACCATCGCAGATTTCAGAGGACGGGACTTTGTATTGCAGGTTAGTAATGGGAGCGAAGTTGCAAACAAAATGTAATGGAATGCAGTTTTTACAATATATTTGACCAGTGTTAATCAAATGACATTGATCTCTCTGTAATCAAGCATTACAGTGTTTCTTTTTAATTGTATAGTAATGGGAAAAAGTGCCTGTAGTAACAGTGTTAGCATAATAGTTAATTGTCGAATATTGTTTATTTAAATCTATTTTAGAGGTTACTGTAAAATCATTAATTTTTGTTGACATTAAATGGAATTTCTTGGGTACATTTATTTGTGGATATTTGTTTTAGAAATCATGAGGTCTATATAAGAGACAAGTTTTTGTGTGGATTAATATTCATAAATATAACCCTCCATGAAATTGACGAAAATTAGTGTCCCACTAATGTTAATGATTTCAAAGTATGTAAAGGGGGATACTCATACTTTATTGAACTCTTATATGAAGCTTTTGAGTGTTTCAAGGTTATGAGAGGATTTTGCCTAGCTCCTGATGTACTTGTTTAATCCCGTGTTTGTTTGTAACATGTTCTCATCATAGTGCATAGTGCAGTTTTAAGAGAAAAAAAGAATAGAAAAGAAGAAAAAAAAATGTAACCACATGTCGTGTCAATGACTGTTTCATAAGTAATTCTGTAGCATTAATTTTTGGTCGATAAACTGACTTTATCATAAGGGTAGAATAATGTGTTCATTATTTTCCCACCACAGGTTCTTGACAAGTATCACCCACCTGACCACTTCCTGCCCGAGAGTTACACATGCTTTTTCCTGCTGAAGATGCCGCGCTACTCCTGTAAACTAGTGCTCAAGGAGAAACTTAAGTACGCTATTCACTTCTGTAAGTCCATCGACACGGATGATTACGCCCGCGTGGCTCTCACTGGAGAAGAGGAGACAACGCCAGAAGCCAGTGAGGACTCGGATGATGTTCAGAGCAGTGAATCTGGTGACGGAGAAATTGACTCGGACATGGATATTTTTTAGGCGTCTTCTGAAGTGTATTTCAGTGAAATTAGACTTTATTGTCAATTCTGACGGAAAAAAAACGACAAAACTCTGGACTCATTAGAAAAAAATCTACCACTCTGGTTTCTGTCCAACTCTTCTGACATATTAGATAATGTACATGTTAAAATATGATCGTTTTATTTAGATATTTGGTCTAGAAGTTGCTTGTGGTCTTAGTGCCATTTAGGATTTTGAATTGGACGAAGTATACCAACATACTGCAAAAGCATGATTGTGTATTTGACCAAAGAAGGGCTGTAATGGTTTCTTGCCGTGTGTAAGTTTGTTGTAGGTAGTTAAATTTCTCATTTGTTAAATATAAAATATACTTTTTTTTGTAGCGTGTATAAAAAAAAATATACAGTGAAATCTTTGA
Organism: Solen grandis; assembly: GCA_021229015.1. NCBI lineage: Eukaryota > Metazoa > Mollusca > Bivalvia > Adapedonta > Solenidae > Solen > Solen grandis. Next base: position 62,128,734 of record CM037777.1, read on the forward strand.
AGATTTATCCACACAAAAAAAAAATTCAAAATTTAAGTTAGCCAGAAAAAAAAATGCATTTAAATTGTCCTTTTCTAGATACAATAGAAGGCTATCTCCCATATTGAAATGTGTCTACATGTTCATATATGAGGGGACCAAAAAAATGGCAACTCAGTTTTTATCATAAACCATCTGCCAGTGTAAAGTACATTTTATCTACAGGATAGAACCTACCATTGCTAATGTATTGTGTGATATTTTCCAAACCAACCCTTTTTATTCTTTAGAGATATATTGAGTGGTGTTTCCTAGCTTTGTGTATAAATTGCATTTTCCAGTTTTTCCTGTGATGAAAACCCATGTAGACATGTAGATCTGTTGTATTTTTTTTCCAGATTCCAGTGTTGTTTGTATGTATTGTTGCAAGGTTTGTAACTGTGGCATATCTTCCAGATCTTGACAAATTTTTTTTTAGGATATCCAGAATAATTTTAAAAACAGATCATTATTTCATTAACTTTATAACATCATTTTCTCCATATGGAGTGAAATCAATGTAAATATCAATTCAAATTTCAATATGTGTAACAAAACAAATGACTATAACATTTGTTTAAGTTTTAAAATAAGATTTTTTTTTTCCATTTCTAATTTGCACATATTGAAAAAATAGCTGCTAGATAAAGTCAAGGAGATAATCATTTAGAATGTCACAGTTTGTAAAGCTGTCAGGTCTGAGTGACCTGCCTGACGTTGCAGAGTTTAGAGCTTTAATCATTGTATTGTCATTATGTGCATCATTGTGGGTTGTTTGAAGTCATTGCTGGTACATTCCAGTCATTGTTACTATGCTTTGATCAAATTGAGAACTGGCCTCTTGTTCTGGAAAAAAAAAGTACTGGTATTTAAGTATTATTTTCATGTTCAGTCTCAAAGAAGATTCAGAAGAGTTTGAGCCTGAGATTGCAGATATTTTCAAGAAATGGGAGGCCCTATCTGTTACTGTCCATGTCGGAGTCTGTCTGTTCCCCTTCATCCTTCACCATACAGGAAATGTCATGGAAACTGTGGTGACACTAGGTTGAAGGAGGTTTTATACAATTTGCTTCTGTGTTTAAGTCATATAGCAGCTCGTTCACAGATGATTGGTAGAAATTTAAAAAATAATTTTCTACTCTCCATCATTAAGGTTAGATGAAATCTGTTAAACAAAGAATACAATATCCCCGAAGAACACAGAACAAGTTTTCACCAGTTCAGGGTAGCAATTTCATAAAACCATCCTATAAAGTTAGTGCATGCGCAAAAAGTGAATGAAACTAAATAAGTTTCATCAGTCTAGAATTGAATCTTGAGTTTGGGTCTGAGATAGTACTGAAGTTTGGGGTTTTATCTGGATTTTAAATGGTACACTGTGGTTTGAATGACATAGCCATGTGGTGAGGAGCTTACACTACCCTTATGTGTATTTACACTTCCTAAATACTGGTAGATTAAAATAACTTAAGTAAACCTTTCCTTATGAAGTTAATACAGTGTTTCATAAATATTTCCTCAGAAATGTAAAAGGTTTGTTAAGTAATGACAATGTAATTAACAAAGAGTTCTTTCCCTTTGCCAACAGTTGTCTTCTCCTGTTAATAAGTATTTAAATCCATCCACCCCATATCTAAGACTACATTATAACCTCTGGGATAAAATAGTATGCAGTCTAGATATATCTGATTTTCAGTTTTCTTTAAACTTCAAAACCGATACAGCTTACGGAATACAGAATTTTTTTTTTTCTATAATATATAACAAAAATTAATATTTTTATGGTATTTGACTTCATTATTCTAAATATTGATATTTTTGTTTTTATTATCAATTTGAGATTTGTTCAAAACATTTCCTCAATCTATAAACAAATAAATGCTTGTATTCTGTTCTCAGGAAGGATACATTTCTACGATTAGCTGACTCTCAGCTATACAGATCTTTTACTTTGCTTCTGGCTTGTTGTCCATATAAGGTTATGATACTTATAGTATACATTTCCTTGTTTCGTAATGTAGGAGTTGTTGTTCCTTGCAGGACAGTATATCAGCCTTACAATGGGATGAAAGTAACAGACCATTGTGGGTAAGCGCGAAATGCGATATACCATCCTGCATAAATGACAACTGGGCCAGTACAAAAAAGGAAATTGCAGAGATGTGGTATTTTAAGTTTGTATTACAGAGGTATGGTACTAGCAGGCCGTATTACCCAGGTAGTGTTCTGCAAGTATCAGATATATTGAAACACTGTGATATTGTGCTGTGTGATCATGAAAAATAAACAGTAATCACCTTAATGTCTTTTTCTTCTAGTTCTTGACATTTATTTATCAATATGTAAGTCCCTGTATGTTTAACCCTTTCCCTCATATAGACTCATTTTGACGCACTCAATAGGTACCACATAAAGCCTGATCTGCAGAAAACCAGTTAAACCTTACCAAATTTAATTGTAAAATCCTCATTTCCAGACCACTGAGGAGCAGCGAACAGTATAAAACCTGATCACTCACAGGCTGATCTGGTTTTATGCTGTTCGCATAGGTCTTTTCATGGTTTCCTCTATGAGGGAATGGGTTAAGTTTAAAATTTTCAAGAGAAAAATATATTTTCACGTATTTCACAAGGGCACAGCTTAATTATAAACATCCAAAATCCACACAATACAAATATCAAATGAAAGATTATGGGAAATCCCCCAGAATTCTTAGTTGTTCAGACAGGGCAAAAGTGAGCGGGGCATGTTCTGCAACCTACTTTGCAGTAATATCACATGTCTCGGCATATGAGGGTGTTTCAGGCATTCATGGACTTTTCTTTTAACTTGAACATTTTTATGTTTATTGTTATGGGCTAAATATAGAACATGAGAAAGCTACAAACGATTTTTCTTGGGGTATATTTCTCATAAACAGGCATTTCTTTGGGTCTTTTGTGGATAAAATGCACACAGAAGCTTTTATGGTGTACGTGCATTCAGATTTGGCTCAAACAATTAAGATACAGACCGTAATTCTATATACATTTGTGTATAACCCTCAGAATGTTAATGTTCACAGTAATGACTTATGAAATTACTTGACTGAACATAAAATGGTACATGTATATGGAAAAAAAGCAAGTTTTCTTTGCTGTACAATGTAGAGTCTGAGCTTCCATGTTGTATGAGCAAACAGTCTATATGAAATAAAGGGTTAAGAAACACAATATGTAAAGAAAGTAAATATGTTTTACAAACTAATTGTATGCCATGGGCACGTTCACCGACTTTACAGCTTTACCCCTGGTAATTCAGCTTCTACATCTATTTATTGACCTCCCTGGGGAGTTGGCAGCCCTCATATTATACCATCCTCTGAGGTATATACACCCATTCACACCTGGCTGAAGTGAAACATTGCAAGGAAAATTTCTTGCTCTTGGAAATCAGCAATGTCCTTTGCAGGACTCGAACCCAGGACCCCTTGATCCCTAAGTCCTTGTCCTACCACTGGACCACTGCTCCCCACTGGACTCCTGAATATGTGGCAGTAGTAAGAAATGAATTGATGTGTTACCAATATGGTATTGTTACTGGTGAACTTAATTTCATCAAAATGTGAATTACTGGTAACCATCTTCAGATGATATCAAAATAACACATGTAACAAAATAAAGCGGAAACAGATGAAAAAACAAACTCAATATCATGTCAAATATCTTTTTTTATCTGTTATGTATTAATACATGGTATACAAATAATATCTGTTAATAAATACTTTTGATATAGTCTTACATATCATATTAAAGTTATATACAAACACCAGTAACAACTTCACCAGTCAAGTCCATGAAAGACAACACAAATTCCCCACCCCAACCAATACCAACCCCAATCAACATGCACAGAACTTGCACCCTGGTCAAGCATAGAACATTTTTGCTGCTAATTTATGCTAAACTATCATAAGCCAAACAGCATAATACCTGATCAGTCTAAGAAAGTTCCAGTGAGATTGGGGTTAATACAAGTACAACAGGGAACCAGACTGTGTTCTAGAGAGGTGAAAGGTCTAGATGATTATGAAGTAATGAACAATACAAGTGATCCATCCTACTTACTGGTCAAAGTCGGCCTACAGTGTCACTTACTTGCATATTCAGAAGATTTAGGGTTTTGAGCCATCACTGAATGTCATGAATACCCCTGCTTCATTGACTTAACAATATGAACAAAAATGAACATACTGTAAAGCAGGGTCGAATTTCATTAGTCTTGTTTTTCTAATAAAATACCCAAATATTTAATTGTTAGTTATTATGGTAATAATTAATTTCTGGTTAGTCGTGTACTTGAATATTTTATAAAATAGGTATGGTGGAATGTGTATCTACCTAGTTTAAGAATTTAAGTGTTGCTTAGAGCTAAATATTGTTGGTGGAATTCGAGCCTGGTCAGAACAACACGTGTATATGATCCCTATATAATAGCTTTACTTAATTTTTGGAAGCCGGGATATCAATGTCTTTTAAACAAAACTTAACAGTTATTTCATACATCGTCATTGTAACCAAGGGTTTTTCATGCCTTGTTAGCCCCCTTAATCAAATTTTCATTTCATATAGACTCTATATACATTAACATCTATTCTACTGATACGGTCTCTAGTACAAGAAAAAGTTTCTATCTCATAATAATTACAGTCTCTGAAAGTCTCTTTGAAATTATTTCATGACATTGTTAGTACAATAATCCAAGTTCTATGTACATAACCAGTCTTTAGTTATAAATGTCTTGAAGCTAAATTTAGTATTCTGGGTACTTAACAAACAGCTGAAAAAAAATATATGTAAATATTTATGTATAAAACAAACAAAAAATCAGAGTTTTTTTGTTTTTTCCTAACAATACATTATACAAAACTGCTCTGATACTTACATAATTCAACAATAAAAAAAATAAAGTATTCTAAATGACTAACAATTCTTTGTAACGGCTTTATAGACATCAAAGTTAACATGGAAGAGTTTATCACAAGGGAAGCAACTCTTGTGAACTGAAATAAATTTATCACAAGAAAAGCAACTCTAGTGACATGAAATTAAGAGTTTATCACAAGGGAAGCAACTCTTGTGACATGAAATTAAGAGTTTATCAAAAAAGAAACGCCTTTTGTGATCTGAAATTTTGAGTTTATCATAAGAGAAACAATTCTTGTGATCTGAAATTTGCCTTTGACCAGCAAACTCTGACTAATAAAACATACAAACACATGTACACAAACTAATATATCCCTGTTACTCCATCACTGTATATATATTTCCGTGAATTTCACTGCATAAAATCCCTCCGAGTAAACAGCAATAAATCACAACCGTAAAAAAAGGGTAAATAACCATAACAGAATCGTAAAGTCTGAAACAAAATTATACATAAGTTTTGAAACGTTTGTCAAACCTTCCAGTTTATGATGGGTTTTCTTATTATAATCTTTAAACCTTAACCACGTAAGATCTATTAAGAAATAACCAATTCAACCAGTACAAAACCAGATCAGCTTGCAGGCAACTTGTAGTCTGACCAGGTTTTATGCTAATTACAATTCCTCAGTAATTTTGAGATGACATGAAACACAGAAAAACCTGTTTTGAGTGCAATTTGTTTTCAGTTTGATACAATAAACTTTGGTTAACTCAGCATAATTAAGTAGTAATACATTATATATATATGAAGGATTAAAGTGAAAAAATACATGAGTTGGAAGAATGAATAAGACTTAAGTTTGATGAACACAGACCCTGGAATGTTCATATAAATCTACATCATAACTAGAGCTATCACTAAAAGTGATTGATACCCCCGCATCCAATCTTGTCTTCATGTAATTTTTAAGTAGGAATGAAAGCAATAGGACGTGACAAGAGCGATTCCTTTATAGTCAAACACTTCTGTGAAGTGAGGATTTAATAATACTTAATGAGAATACATAGAACATACCCAGAAGTACAAACAGTCAAAAGGTAAGATTGTATGGATTATCTTGCCTGAATATCAGTCATCCAACAGATCTGGATATTGTTAGGCAGTAAAACTGACCTAGAAAAGCTGACTCCTAGCATCAAAGTCAATTTTACATTTCATGCTGATTTTTTTTTTTTTTTTTTTTTTTTTTTTCAAAATACTGGATTAATTCAAATCTTCTTAAAACCAGACTGAACTACAAGAGATCAATTATATTTTTCATACTGAAATAAGAAATCATTTTTTAAATATCTGCTGTTAAAAATACTGGATTGAAGTCAAATTGACTTCTTAATACATGTGGATTCTACCTGTCATTACCAGTATTTATCTGATTACGTCTTTGTAAGAATTTTTTGAAAGTTCAGAATTTCCTACATGGCCCTTATAAGGAATGAAGAGATGTATCAGTAACCATATCTCTAAATCTTGGCACTGTCTTTAGAAGGTTGACAAATTCATCAAATTTTATAACTGATCATCACTTTTCCTTAAATGTTTGATTTTCACAAATCAAATTTTTAAAATCATTAACAACCTCATTTCAGAACGGGCTTTAATACAACAAATGAATAATAATTAAAACACTTGACTGGCATATTGCAAAGCTCACAAGCTGAAAAATAAAATTCTGCCCTAATGGTATGTATGCATGTGAATTTGCCTTGAGATAGTATTAAGGTATTCCCACGTATAGTGCAGACCCAGTACAACACCCTCCATAATAACTAAAATGCTAATATAACGCTGTCCAAGTCATGGACCCCAAATTTATAATTTGTTTATTGATGCATTGGACTCTATGACAAATGAACAGTCCCTGCATATAAAAGCTCCTTGAAGGAGCTGTCTAATCAGGGTCTCCTCTTTTTACTCAAGTGATATTGTATCTCAGATTCTACACAATAGAAAAAACTAGTTCATATACATTTACAGGTTAGTAAATTAACATTTAGTATGTCGTGATATTTACATGAGTCTTCGTGAAGTCATCTCATAATCTTATAGTTACAACTTACAAGTAGATATCTACTTTAATTGAAATCATCTCGTTTGGACCCCCATGTACAGCTTTATAATAGATCTGCACTACACAAAGAATTATACTGACACTGGTTGATTATCAATGGAAAAAAAATATATAACACAAACATCTGACAACTCCACAATGACAGACAGTAACATACAGGTGGTATAAACACACACATTTATCACAGACTACGTATGAGTCATGGACCTTCTTTGTATAAATATCCCCCTAAACCAAAGACCCCTGAAAGTTGATATAAATTCTGTCCTTTGGACACTTAAGAAACCGAAACTTCATCCCATAACAATTTGAAATTTTTTTTAGTTTGTAACGAACATACAGAGGTGGTCAAACAAATGTATGAAATCCTGTCTAAGGAAATCCTAATATTTACTTTTTGTCAAAAACGAAAATATAGACAAACTTGGTTATGCAATACAAGCTTGTATGGATGGTGTAAATATTTTTCAACCGAAATTTCCTTGTTGTCTCAGTAATGCATTTCTCTCATTATGTTTTCTGATTAAAATCTCTTTTTGACAAATCAAACAGTCAACTACATCTTCAAAATTATTTCAAACATTACAGCCAAATTTTAAGGAATAATTTTCTTCCCTTAAAAATCAATTTCAAATGAATTAGAGCTTAACACACTTAAAATCATATTATCTTGATTTTTCTCTGATTTAATTCTTCATTTGACACTATCAAATAAATTGCACATATATCTTGATTTTTTTTTCTGATTTCAATCTCTTTTTGACACAATAAAATAAATCCTATTTCAACAAAGGCATACTTTTAACATGTATGTGGTTGTCAGATTATTCAAAGTATTGTATTACTCTAGGGATTCATGCAAAAATGTGATTATTTTTAAAATAATAAAAAATAAGAGATTAGATATGACTCTCTTGTACAGGCTTTCTACCAAATATTGCATAATACTATAAAAAACTTTAATCACTCTACTGCTGTTTATTCCATAAATCAACAAAACTTCATAAACTTTACAAAATATATCTAAAATACAATTGAGAAAAAAAACTTATTCAACTGACTTGTTCAACAACATAAATTTGTTCCATATTCAAAGATTAACAACTAACATTAAACTTTTATCTGTATATTCTCATACTCAATGCTCACTTCTGTTCCAATGTCTTCAGACTCTTCAACAAGGTGCTCAACAAGGATGCCAAGTTTGTCGCTTGTCTCATCAGGTATTTCATGTGAGGGTCTGCCAGTGGTTTTCCCACTGCTGCATGTGCTGCATTCAAAGTACTCTTATAGGCATTGGCCACTCGGATAACCTCTGACCCTAGATGCTGTGCCTGGTGTATGGCCTCCATCATGAACATGGTGGCCTGCCCGTGGAGGAAGATCTTCGCCAGAGAGTGCATGCTGGCGTCCATGTTGGCGGCAAGCTTCTGCTTGGTCTGTGTGGCGTTACTGACCAACAGTTTGGCATCTGTGACAAACTGTCGAACCTGAGATTGCAACTCATCTTTACACATGTCAAACTGTGCAGGTTTCCTGTCTATTCTGGAAGACTTGAGAGATTCCATCGTTTGCTTGAGTTCATTTAATAACCTATCTACATCATTTGTGGCTTGAACGAAGTCTTCTGAGGTATATACAGTGCCAAGAATTTGTTTAACTGAGTTTGTATTACTAGGATTAGTCTTTTCTTTCAGAAGAGCGAAACTTCGTTCAGATACCAAGTTTCCATTCGGGCTAGATTTTTCTGAAGACTTTGAAATAACAGCTGAAGGAGGTATCACAACAGGTGCATTTGTAACATGACCATTGGAAATTAGTTTTATAGGTTTCTTCTCAGAATTTGCTGCTGACATCTCTCGCAATGCATCAAAGTTGTTAAAAGTTTTGTAAGATTCATCAAGATCAATGTCTACAGAACTAGAAGCCATTGACATGGGCCGCCACATTTTTCCAAGGGTTGCGAATGGACTAACCTTAACATTAGAGTTTGCATTTGTATGTTTAACTAACTCTGTATCATCCTTACTCTTTTGCTTAGGAGAATCTGAACCTGCAGGGTTGCCATGCTTACGCCTTGGTGGCACCATGGGAACAGTTAATGGTTTGGTCAAGGTCACTGGCGTGGGGGATAGACTCTGTGACCTTGACGATGTGGAGGTCACGGAGGTCAATGCTGGTGGAGGTGTGCTGGGCACTTCTGGGGCCTGGCGCTTGGGAGATCTGTCTGCTTCTGATGAGGACGAGGTCTTGGCTTCACTCTGGTGGTCATCAAACACACTGGAGAGAGCCTTTAGTGGACCCGCTTTCTGTTTGCGTACCTGAAACATGAACCATACAGTCAACACTCATTCAAACTCAGTCACTTAACTATCCAAAGGTATCATTTAGGTCTCTTGTCATATGACTCAAATAGTGTTTGTCATAGGGCTCAATTATATAAAAAATATATTGCTTCCATTTTAAAGAGAAAAAAATCAATGAAAAACAAGTTTACTGCCACTGATACTGAAATTAAACTAAAAAGAATCTTACTTATTTACAAATACCAGCAATAATGCTTAAACATTTGCCTGCAGAAGACATTATTGACATATCCAGACATACTCTTATTTACATACAAACTGATAACACAGACTGATTTCTGTCGATGTGAAACACTCGGCAATACCTCCTTAAAGTGTCATCGTTGCTATTAATGTTAAATCAACCTTCATTATTTGTTCATACGCACACAGCATGCATGTTATGACTTGTCTGAGATTCATCAAACACCTCAATTTAAAATTTTCCTCATCTCAAAACCTTTACAATCTAGAGCTCCCTTATTCATTAATAACACAGAGAACATGAATTATTCATGCATGTTATTTTAAAGGGTGTTTTTCTTTAGAGTTTAAAATGTATAACTTGTTTCCATTAAAGATTTCAGGCATTTGAGAAGAGGAAGTTTTGTATTGAAATGTTACATGAAACACATGCCTGAATATATAATCATGGAATGGACTAGATGACATACCATACACTTAATAAAATACATATTTAAAAGACAAATGGTTTTCTAAAGATTCTGAAAACTACAAATATCTACAACAACATTACTGTCATCACATCCAAATTACATGAAATCTCAACTGTATCATATATGATGTTGACAGAATCTGCAATTAACCCTTTCCCTCATATAGACTCATTTTGACGCACTCAATAGGTACCACATAAAGCCTGATCTGCAGAAAATCACAGTTAAACCTTACCAAATTTAATTACAAAATCCTCATAACCAGACCACTGAGGAGCAGCGAACAGCATAAAACCTGATCAACCTGCGAGTTACTCGCAGGCTGATCTGGTTTTATGCTGTTCGCATAGGTCTTTTCATGGTTTCCTCTATGAGGGAAAGGGTTAATACAGTGCAGCTCCGTTATAACACTAGATCTTGGGTGCAAATATACTGCAGTATATTGGACAGTATAATATTAACACAAGGATATTTTGACCAATCAAATCTTAAGACAAGATCTGGGATCCAGTTTTAAACTGCATTATATTGGTATTCGTGTTATAATGGAGTGTGCTATAAAGGATCTCCACTGCACTTGTACTACTGACCATCTAACCCTTCACCTCATGAATATTCATAGTCAAATTCATGACTTGATGAATATTAATTTACAAAACTATAAATGATATATGAAACTGGACTTTACCATCCAGACTGTGTAGAATCTGAGCTACAATACTGTGTGAGCAAACAGAGAAGACCCTAATCAGACAGCTACTTTCAGGAGCCGTCTGATCTGGGTCTGCTCTGTTTACCAGTATGTCAAAATGAGTCTATATGAGGTAAAGGCTTAAGGTTGAAAAATGCCATTTGTTTAGGACGAAATAAAAATTGCATCACCCCTAGAGCAAAATAAAATGCAAATAAATCCTTTACAGACACACTAAACACAATATACAAAACAGCTCTAAAACACATGATGACAAAAATAGCAGGAAACAAAAGACAAAGCACATTATTTGATACAGTCTAAACAATGACTGACACATCTTGAGATGAACCCCATGATATGTATAGAACTACATGTATATATTTAATAAAATGTGTGCTTTCCTAATTCAACAAAAATATTCTTAGGACTATAAAGCATTTTAACTACAGTGATCAGATATTCATGCTTCTCAGTACTCATTCAATTTTCGCACACAAATTCAGTTTCCTAAAATCTTTATCCTAGGATTTAACTCTCTTTTCAGACATTCTTTCACCAAACAATGACCACAAATGGTCCAGTTGTAACATTCCTAATAGTGGATCCAAAGGGACAAAAAACTTACATGAGAAGTTCACTATGCAGAATCTTACCCAAATGCTAGAGAAAATCAAATTTAGGCAGTAAAATAACTGCTCAGGAAACCATAGATCTAGAAACAAATTATGTTTATTAAACAACACAAGATGTAACTAATATTAACTGTAAAAGATTCCTTAAATAAAAGCCATGTTACAGATATTTTACAATATTCTTAGTGTAAAATTAAACCAAAAAAATAAGCATATTGTCATGATTTCCAAAATCCATTTCATGAGTTACCAATTTTAAACATTACGAGTGTGATATGCTTTGTATTGATTTTGATTCTTAAGGTGTAACTGGTAATTCAGATTTCCCAAGTCATAAAGAGAAGTTTTAATTTCAAATAACCTGGTTTCAATAAATAAGTTAAAAATTGATCCAGTTTCACTACATCATGTCTGGGACAAATTTTACATCAGCACTTTAGATATCCCAATTAGCACAATAGATATTCTCATCAGCACACTTAGGATATCAAAATACTTATTGCTGAAAATGAGGTGTGGCTCCCATATGTTCTACGATCTTATAATTTATACAAGACACTGTTAATCAGGTCAAAGCAAAGAATGAATATACTTTGTAATTAGTTGTTTTTAACCATTTAAAAAAAACCTTCTATCTCATTATCACTGTAAGTGAGCATATACCAGCTCACTGTTCAAATGTTTGAGATAATTGGCATAACTGTAAATATTCATCAATCTAATGTAAGCAACAAGTACATGTGCACTCACAAAACTGACTCACAACCTATATTACTAATGTAGCTTGAAAAATGTATTGATATTGCATCAATACACTATGTGTTTCATGCTCAAAATATATCTGTAGTACTATATTTGAGTAGTAGTTGACTATATATAAATAATTTTATTTCAATCTCCCTTTTTAACTTCTAACTAAGACATAACTGCTGGTTTACAAGATAAGATTGGCTCACAATAGGGAATGATTTACTTACAGAGACATAACTACAAGTGAACAGGGTTCAGCTAACTCACAAGATACTGTCTGTTCACAGAGCTACTCAGTTGGCTCACAATAAACACAACTGCCATTGGACATGGCAAGTTTGGCTCACAAGAGGGTTCAGTTGGCTCACAAGAAATGTAACTGCCAATGCAAAAGGTATGATTGGCTCAGCAGATTCACAGCTCACATCTGATTCCACAAAGCTTGTGATTCTATTTTAAAATTCAGCCTCTAATCACAACACTACATGAGTCACTCGCTATTCACCCCTGTACTATATCTACTGCCTAACTGTAGGGCTGGCCGGCTTTCTGACTAGACAACACATTTACAGCACGGTACAAACTACAAAGTTCAGTCAAGTCAAACATTATTAAGTTTTCATCACATCAAACCATGCAAACAAAACTGTTGTTACCTGGGAATGAGAGGGCGCTAAAAATATCCACACAGGAAAATGTTTATGCAAGGGCCGTAACTCTTGTTTACACAGTGAATATGTCAACATTAAGGGTCAGAATTCTTATGCAGATGAAGAAACTTTTAACAAATAGGGACTGTAACTCTTGGTGTACAGAAAGAGTTATGATTGGTACAATATAAAAGCAAGGCTCAACAAATTTAAATTAAAAATATAAGGCCATATCTCCATATCTATTTATCTGAGAAATATGTGTCTATAAGATTATGTACATTGAAACAGTATTAATTGTGAGATCTAATGAACAGACTGCATTGGTATTATTGTTAAAATCTGACTAGTCTTAATCCTTTGATTTTAGACAAGAATACTATTAATTCATTTAAACAAAATGTATTACAAATGTACAAATGAGAAGGAAAATACAATCAACTATGCTAAAATACTTTTTACTCAGTGCAGGTTGTGTGAGCTTATTTTTTTAAATAACCAATGTGAATTATAATTAAATTAATTTCTTTGCATGCAAACAACTGAAAAAAACACACTTTGATGTCATTTAATCAGATAAACAACAAAAACCAAGATAAATTGATCAACAGAAAAATAAATCAATTAATAAGAAAAATGAAAATAGCAAGGCAAAAAACAAAATAAAAACATAAAACTTAAGAAAAAATACTTGAAATACTTCCTACAATTATGGTTTTGACAATTAAGGCAGGATTATTAATGGAATGATCATTGCATGATAATTTAAGAGATTAATTTTGTTTTCCCACAAAGATCCATAATTGTTTTTATTTCATTTGAAGTCAAATTATGATAAAATGTGACATGTTCATTTTATTTTCTTTATTCATCTTTGAATTATTCTAATTTTGAATATTTAAAATACAACAAACATCTCTGATAACAAACTGTCAGTCAATTTCTGTCCATCAGTATATCTGTAAGTCAATTCCTTTTAAAACGAGTAACTGGTGTTGCATGAAACACATGAGTCCCCTGCCGTTGAGGTGCATAATTTTTCTGTTACCACCAGAATTATGGTTTGAGAAAACAAGAGGGCCATGATGGCCCTGAATCGCTCACCTGAGTACCATTGCTTCAACTGATGTCAAGGTTTTTAAACAGACAAGGATTCTGATATAACTTAATCTAAAACATTTTACCCCTGACAATACTACACACCAAATACCTAAGCAATGGGCCATATGGTTTCAGAGAAGACTTGGGCGCAGGGTCATTTATCACCGTAGGGCCAAGACTTTGAAAATCTTTGTAATGAACCATTAGATGCTACAACATACCAAAAATCTTAGCTCTAGGCCTTATTGATTCATAGAAGAAGATTTTTTAAGATTTTCCTATTTAACTCTATGTAAAACAAGTGACCCCTGGTGTGGGGTCATTTATCACCATTGGGCTATGATTTGTACAATCTTGGTAGTGGCCCATAAGATGATGCTACATACCAAATATCTAAGCTCTAGGCCTTATGGATTCATAGAGGAAGATTTTTTAAGATTTTTCTATATAACTCTATGTAAAACAAGTGACCCCTGGTGCGGGGTCATTTATCACCATAGGGCTATGATTTGTACAATCTTGGTAGTGGCCCATAAGATGATGCTACATACCAAAAATCAAAAGGTTAGGCCTTGTGGTTTCGGAGAAGAAGATTTTTTCAAGTTTTTCATATATTAGCCTATGTGAAATCAAGTGACCCCTGGGGCGGGGCCAATTTTGACCCCAGGGTCATAATTTGTACAATCCTGGTAGAGAGTCATAAGATCATGCTACATACCAAAAATCAAAAGGCTAGGCCTTGTGGTTTCAGAGAAGAAGATTTTTTAAATTTTCATTTTTAAAATCTATTTTTAGCTCCTGTGACCTAATTATGCAATGGACCAGAACCATTTATACAACTTTAGTAGAGCTTCATCCAAGGAACATTCCTGCAAAATATTTTTCAAATTGGCCAAGCCGTTTAGGAGGAGATGTTGTTTGAAGCAATTGTTGACGCCGGACGCACGCACGCACGGACGCACGGACGACGGACGACGGACGCCGGACAAAAGGCGATCAGAAAAGCTCACCTTGAGCACGTTGTGCTCATGTGAGCTAAAAAACCAGTGACATGCAGAATCTCCATACTGCCATCTATTCATATACTAAGTTTCATAATATTATCTTAAACATTTTTGAAGTTATCGCAGGATCCAGATTTCCGGACATTCCAGAGGGCAAACTGTAAACTGAGTCCCCTGTAAACAGCAGTAGGGGACTAATAATACTATAGTCACATGATTCCTGGATGGGGCTATTTTAACTGGATTGAATAGGGGTTATTTGGTGCTGTTGCTTATTTCATCAAAGAAAAAGATGTGCAAAAAAAAACACAAAAAATCTGCCACAAGTTTTAGTCCTAGTACACATTTGCAATTTGACTCTATCTGTCTGTCAATCCATCCAAGTGCTTCAATATATCCAACAAATATACCAGCTTAGGAAAATGCATCACAAACCTGGTCATGATCTAGAAATAGTAATGGTATTTTAGCATTCATCAACCTGTGTAAGAGTGATGAAAAAGTTCCAAATGATTAAACGGTACTGAATATCAAATCAATTTTCGGTATTACTAGCTTAGCAATGGTCCGAATAGTTAAACATTATTTTAAATATAAAGGGGGGAGAACTCTTATTTCCACAGTATTTAAAAAGAAGGTGATAGTTATGCATAATTTTAACTTAAGTTACGATGATATAACATAAATACTACTGGTAGAATATTAGCATGTAAAATTATGCTCAAGTTAAAATAATGAAACAATAATTTAATATTACTGGCAAACTATTAGGTTATATAATTATACTCAATTTAACATGATGTTGAACAATAATTAAATATTACTGTCAAGATATTTATTCTCAATACTCTAATAATAATGAAGTAATGATAACGACACGGTCACAAGATTAAGTTCAACTGAAAGTTACACACAACACGGATGCATGATGTTTTGCACATCAAACGTGCAGGAACACACAGAAACTGCATGTCATGTTATTTACCTCCCCTCTCTCACTGGAAGCCCCTGCTGGAAGAGGGGGCTTGGGAGCTAATCTCTCCTGAAAATAGTTGTTAAGACGTCAGCAAACCACATATACCCTGTCCTGGGTTATGCTACATTGTTAAACATCACATGGACATAATTTACACATCCTGGACAATAACATTTAAATCACCTTTAATATATTTAGAATTGTAGTCAAACTTGTGAACAGTGGCCAAGTATGGCAAACAGAGTGACCTTAGTTGGCAGGGCAGTAGAAAAAATATCTTCCTGTAGTCAATACTCTAATATACAAATTCATATAATGTCATGCTCAAATCCATGTTGAAAGTTACTATTATTAAGGCAGAATGTTGAGATCATATAAGTAATAAGGATTTTTGAGAAATAGGCCTGGGCTGGTACATATGAAAACTGGACCTTACTGAGAGGGGATAGTTGTCTAAAGGTACCTGCTACAACAGGACAGTTTTATCTTTGTGCTGCTGTCCATTGAGACACTGATCAAGTTCAATAACTTTCTACTAGTAACAGTACTTCTAACAGTAACTGGAGTAGGTAATTGACAAACTTTGAAACCAGTATTCAAATCCATACACTTAATTGGGCTCAAAATTAAAAAAAAAAAATATATATATATATAAAATATAATTTTGCCAAACATAAAGTAAAACCATAAAAAAAAACAAGGAAGTT
>CM037777.1:62145423-62195423 GCA_021229015.1 Solen grandis
ACAAAACGGCATTTGAGTGACAGAATTACATATAAAAAAAGAAATGACAGCATACATAAATGAATAAATTTGTGAATGTGACACTAATAAAAAAGTGTGTGTCTAATCTATAAGGAAAGAGATATTTTCCCTATGAAAGATCTTGAAATACACATACTCATATATTTTAGGTAATTATAAAATTATTTTCAGAAAATGTTTTTTTTTTATCTATTTTTACATAAGAAAAGCAAAATCTAGACATTTATTTATTTAATATTAAAAATCATTTTCAAAATACTCCAAGTAATCAGAAAAATGTGTAACTTTGTAATAATATAAAATAAGTAAGATTATCCATCTGTAATTATTAAGTGAATGTGTTTAATAAAAAAAAAAATGGGGCAGTGCAAAGGGGCAGTGGGGGTGACCAGCTGTGTGATAGGTTAATCAAGTCCCTATATGTACCCCCTACATAGGGCACCACTAGCGGAACGTACCAGAAATATAGTAAATTTTACGGTCATATCGCTTTCAATAATGACTGAAACACAGATCTATGTCACAATGTAATTTGGCATAAAACCAGATCAGTATGACCCCATACCATATCACATCATATTAAAACTTTGAAAAATCTAAATGAAATACTGTAATGAGTTCTAAGTCTGATCAGGTTTTACAATGTTACTTTCCTATCTCCATGATAAAAAGAAGTGTGGAACGAAAGTCACTTTCAGGTTGATCTGGTTTTATTCTGGTACCATGGGTTGTTTTCCTGACATTCTTTATGGTTTCATTTTCCTCCAGTAATATAGACATGTCAGCTTTTATACCATTACATTTTAGCTAAATTCCAAAAATGAATTAAAAAAACTTTATCCCTATGATCCTATTCAAAACTTGGTTTGGGGTAAAAATATCTAGGTTAATATGACTCGGGTAGTAACTTTTTAATTTCAAAGGAAAATGTGGAAAGTCAAATTCTACCACATGTAGACATTAAACTAAATCAGCTATAGCCTCCTACAGACACTAGGTCTAAAGGGAATCAGGGGAAAAATAATCTTCAGATGTTAATATATCATCCCTACAATACAATATAACTTTATTACAGCAAAGAAACATGGACAACTGCCATACACAAAAGCCTCCCATCCAATCCCCCGATTAGTAATGAAAATAAATTTATGAGGCAAAGACAATACACTAGATTTTATAGTCCTCTTGAATAATAAAATATATATTAACTGTATGTAGAAAGACCAATAATGTCTAAGTGAAGTAAGTCATACACTAACATAAAAAAATACTTGAACAGGAAAATGATAAGCAAAATAAAGTTTATGCAAAGTATCTAACATAGTCTTACAAAGGACTTAAAAAATCCGCTATTAGATTTGAAATATGACAAAAATTTTGAGAACCCAACAACTAGCAACAGTTTTAAGTGTACATATGACATATTAATTCACTGCAATGTGAGACAGGTGGCTAGGTTTGAAACAACTAATTTGTTTCCGACACTACAGCAACACAACTGACCTTCAACTTAACAGGGAATGTGTATCGCTGAAAACAACAAGACAGCCATACTGTACATTAAGATTTCAAATCGAGCAAGAAGAAAAAATGTCTAAACTTTTTCATAACACATTATTGTTGATGATAATTCCAACATTTTTGTTATATACATATATAGATCAAATCATCTTCAAATCTATTCAAAGAGACAATACACAGCATCCTATACAAATTTTTTAGGCCAATTTCATTTACATTTTGAATTTAGTCTGTATCCAGTAAATGGAAACAAAGGAAAAATCCATACTGACAGCAATACCCCCCCCCCCCCCAAACAAGGTCAAAAGTGGACATATTGTTATAGCACAGATTTAAACAAAAAAAATCTAACAGTTTTTTTTTGTTTTTTTTGGTATAGGCTGATTAAAATTTAAAATTTTGTATATGCATCTGCAAAAAGAAGCGGAAAATGACAAATACTCTCATGTACAAATGACAAGTGATGTATTTACATGTACCAGGTGCGTGTGGTAGCATTTAAAAACAACTCCGCAAATGTCAAAGCCATTGCAACCTCTGCATAGTGATTTACAATTAACTGGCATGCAAGAGAGAGAAGCTGCATGTCACAATGAACAGCTGTCAAAGTGACTAATCTTTAAAATTTCTGCATATCAAGTTTTGATAGAAATAACACTTATCAAAAATTTATAAAATTGAGTTAAAAGAATAATAAATCAAAACTGCCCAAAAATGGAACTTTTTAGTAGAATATTACAAAAAGAGCTAATATCTCTCTATTACATGCCAATCCTTTTGTGAAATATACATTTGCATATATTGTCCACACGTGTCTTAAATTGATATACCACGGCAAAACCAAATGGTTACATGACCTGTTGACGCCTATGGTTACAAACGAAGCTACTGCAAGTCCACATCAAACATCCATATATCATGAAGTGAGGTACATAACAGAAGACACAACAACAAAAAACGAGAAACAACCATAGAAGCAACGATAGCAGATGGAGCAAGAAATAAAAGAAAAACCTTTTAATAGATATATGAATGTCTAAATTCATATGCAGTATTCAATGCTAATTTGGAATTAAATAATGATAATACTTTTTTCATGATTAGGGTACTCAATGTAAGAGAAATACCAATTCAGCCTGAAAGTTTAACATCAAACATGAAGGCTGATTGTCATAAGTATTGAACATCAAACATGAAGGCTGACTGTCATAAGTATGACACAGAGAAAAGCAATAGGAGAGCAAAGTATAATGATACTCCTACTAACAGCACAGCCAGCAAAACAACATAATTTGATTGATGAGATTATATGCGATATACAATATTCCAGTTTAGCCCAAAGTGAAGATTTCAGTTTCAGGTTGAATCTGACAATACAGCCTCACCAAGGGGAGACAACTCTTAAGAAAACCTTAAGTACAGCAACTATATACCACAATGACTTTTATCAGTTCAGTAACTTTTATTAATTTTTGAATACGGTAATCATGTCTGCTGCTGCTAAATCACACTTTAAAAAAGTATAGACAACATTAATGATTATACATGACAGATAAGGGTATGGGGTTTTGATACAAAAGAATTAATATACACAATGATTAAAAGTCTTATATCCATAAATAATGTCTATTTCATGCCATTCATAACACATTAAGAGAAAATCCAAACATACATCATGTTAGAATAAGAACTATGCTGGTGAATATCTGCATGCAGTTTAAACAATATCACGGCAGCATCCCGCTATAAATATCTCTATCACTATAATCTAGGCATGTACCATTTACTAACTTACTCACTGCCACATGATTTCCAATAAATATCTTGTAATGTTCAATGAATGTCATGAGATGTTCAATGCATGTCATGTGATGTTCAGTGTGTGCCATGTGATATCCAATGAATGCCATGTGATAACCAATGCATGTCATGTGATGTTCAGTGAATGTCATGTGATATCCATTGAATGACATGTGATAACCAATGCATGTCATGTGATATTCAATGAATGTTATGGGATTTTCAGTGAATACCATGTGATATGAAATTACAGCCGTTTGATAGGAGCAACACCTTAAATATTATTCAATGATACTATTTCTAGGTGCATGCTGTTAACAACAAATCTCACTAGAGTTGGTCTACTATGTTACAGAAATACCATGTTAAGTGTGATGCCATGCGCCATGTTATGATCATGCAAAATATGAGTCTGTAAAATACTTGTACACCTCTTCTTATCATCAGCATCAAAATTTTACACTCAAGTTCTGTCCCTACAAAGTTTTTTTTTTTTTTTTTTTTTTTTTTTAAATAACCTTTCAGACAATGGATATCTTATGCGTATCAATAGTTTAAACATGATTTACATAATCTATGTCTGTATATAACAGTGTAAGTTATATATATAGATCTGCAAAGTGAACTGCATAAAATGATTTCTGTCCCTAATACTTGTACATATGAGTTTTTTGTAATAATTGAAAAAATACGCATTAGCATTACTGTCTAGAATTAAGGTATCCTTGCAAAGTTAACTAAATTTAAAAACATTTCATTAAAAAATACATGGAATTCACAGTGTTCGAATCCTTCATGAAAATGGCAAAAAATAAAAAAGGAAATTTCAAAACTTTGTAATTAGTGTATATAAACTGGCTACTTTTCCAATACAGATGGTTTAACTTCAATTATACCATCATGCTTATATGCTATATATATTGCTTGATTACCCCTGATTCTACACTGTTCGAATCCATTAAGTTGTCTAAAAATGAAATTCATTTCAGTTGAATAGATTTAGAGCTACATCAACCTAATTCACTTACAAAGACTGCTGAAATGAGCAAAAGATAAAAGCTGAGTTTGGAGAATGAAACAAAATATGATAGAAATTTCCTAAATTTATAAAAATAGAAATGTCCTATACATTTGAAAAGATCAGAATTCTAAGCTAAGCAAAAATATTTCACTCAAACCTAATATGAAACATTCTATACCTAAACAACATGGAAAGCCTAACATGGGTTTGACCATCTGCTGCCAATACCGAGGACTGATCACTTAGCTATTCCAAATGCATATAGAAATAGAAACCTTGTAATCAATCCTCGATATTATGAATAAACTGACTTTTGTGACCTTGATAAAAATAGGCTTGACAATATCCTGCGAAAAAAGGCTGTTGAGACAAAAGAAACTGAAGTGGTGACAGAAGAAGCGTGTACACTTCACACCAAACCCGCAGCGTGTAATACTGGTCTACACATATGTCTAAGCAACCTACCATCTCTGGTGATATGTCAACATACAGATCATCCTGTGTAACAACAGAACACATAAGCATATACACAAACATATACACAAACACAACATCTCGGATTCAGTATCAGCTTGTATCATCAATCATGAAGTGGGAAGGTTCAGAAATGGGTTTTAATTGTCAATGATTAAAGATTTCATTAGGTAAGATGAATAATATGACTAAATGATGAATATGTGACACTGAAATGAAATGGGATATCATACATATTTCAAAATTGTTTATCTCATTTCCTGGATTATTTATATAAATCTCTTTCAGTAATTTTTATTCAACAAAATCATAATCATTTTCTACATTTGATAACAGTAACTACATGTGATACATTGGATATAAGAGAGCTTTTCGCCATTTTGAGAACAAGGTTACCAACATTGTATCACTACACAGTGTCACCAACCAATCAAATTGTGAGATGAGATATAAGATGGGTTATTTCATTATAATTCAAGGAGGGGAAATGAGATAAATTCTGAATGGAGAGATTCAGTGGGTGTGGGTTGGTGGGGAGGAGATACTAGCACATGAACTATAAATCTATATTTAGCATCAGCAGTAAACTATTTTCAAAAGGAACTACTTTTTGTGTGTGTTTGTGAAATTAGAACTACTTTAATAACTCAACCCAATGATTTTAAGACTAAACATGTCATTCTAAATTTTGGTAAATAAGATACATAAACAACAGTTTCAGTATGATTATTATCTAGCATTCAAGCTAGCTTCAGTAGAAAATTGTTATCATTGCATTTAATGATAAATATATTTATAAACTTTAATATATATTTAAACTATAATAAAGAGAAATAAATTAAATTATTTACTTGAAAAATATAATTAAATAAAATGCCCTTAATCAATTAAATGAACAAAATACTCAATAAAAACTGACACTACTGACATTTAACACTATATATGAACTGAAAAATAAAATGACTGAAAAATTAAAAGCCAAGATGCAAACATGCTATGAAGATAAGGAAGTGAATAGAAATGCAGAAGATATTTTCTTTTTACCTGAGTTTGGCCAGATGCGGTGTTAGGCCTGAAGTTTGACCTTGGTGTTGTCAAAGTATTCCAAATTTTCCGCTCCCGGGCTGACAATACCGGTGATTCCTTCGCCTCATCTTCTGTGCTCTCTCTTGAACCTGACGATGACCTTTTTTCACCTGATTTTTCCCTTAACGATGACCTCTTTATTGAACGTCGTATCAAATTAGTAAATGAATTTGACCTTTTAAGGGGACTTTTCGCTTCCTCGCTATCTCCATCTAGTGATGACCTCTCACTGTCTTGCATGGTCTTTTTACGTCTTAAACTTCTATTCAACAAACTGTCTCGATATGATTGCAACTTTGCTTTGAGAGAGGCAAAATCACTAACTGGGCTTTCGCTTTCACTCGAAGATGACTGGTCTGATTTTGGAGTTGGCAGAACATCAAAGGAATGAGTTCTCTGATATGCAAGTTTAGAGTTTGCAAACTTAGCCCTGTTCTCTGAAGCATCATGCCCTGCTTTTGCAATTCCATCACTAGATGAAGCTCTAAGAGGAACATGCACATTTCCATTGTTATGAATCACTGTTCTGTCTAAATTAAGACCTGGTCTTACTTTTGGTTTCAAGCGCACAGACCCTGTCACTAAATCACTATTTTTGTCCTTTTCTGATGCCTGAGGAGTGTTCAAAAAGTCTAGAGAAGAGCACCGACCCAGTCTGAGGGAAGAGGTCCGACGCAGTCTTCCAGTTGGCTCCTCGCTGGAAGACAATGACTTCAACAGTTCATTTAGTTTTTCCGACACTGATGCCGGGGAATCATGTGCAGTCTCTTTACTTTCTGACTGTACAGAGCCCTGCTTAGTTTCAGATTCATTCATTCTGTTTTCATTTGTCTTCACACCCTTACCATCTATTTCCTTCACTTTAGAATTAGTCACTGAGTTTGAACTGGTTTTCTTACCAGAATTCTTTGATTTCATTAATTCTATAGATCCTGAGTCTAGATTCTCAAACTTTTTCCTCCTTTCTTTCACGGGTTCTACCGGGGGCACTATTGGAATATCCTCTAAAGAGAAAGAGCTTTCAGGAGGAGGGGGGATAACTAGGGAAGAATAATGATCTCCAAGAGCTAGCTCCCCTAGGTCCACAGTCCTGCTCATCTCTGGATTGTCAAATTCAAGTCCGCCATTTTCCTGCCCTCCTATTGGTCCATTCCAGCTCTGGCCCAGCCTATCAGAATCCCTTGTTTCACTGGATTCTGTGACCTCATTATCAGAGGGTGGAGGCTGAACTTTCACCTTATTTATAAAGTCATCAATATCATCGTCCAGAAAGTCTGGACAATATCCGACACTGGCCGACTTGTGAAGGACTGGTCGTTGCTGGGGATGAAATTCATAACATGTAAATTCCATATTAGCACAAAAGAAAAGTGCATTCTAATATTACATTCTTCATATTTCACTTGATAAATATAGTAACTATAGTTGATCCATCTACTTTATGTAGTAACCTATAAGTAACTCATATCATTAATAATTACGTGTAATTTGCCTGGTTACATTGTCCATGAAACACTCACGCTCAAGCATGGGTCCCATGTTAGAATCCCATTCTGGCCACACATTAATCTCACAAGTTCACATTTGGCAACCAAAAAATTACCATTACATTAAAGCTCCAATATATTGCTTGTGATCATGATGAATCTGATCCTGTAAAATCATTAATTTTCAGTGACATTAAATTTCATTGATTATGTACCTAAGGGAATTTTGTGGGTACATTTATTCATGGATCTAGGTTCTAGAAAACTATGTAAGAGACATGTTTTCGTGGGGATCAATATTCATGGATAAAACACTCCACAAAAACAATGAAAATTAGTGTCCCACAAAAATTAATGATTTCACAGTAAGCCATTGCCACTGGATTCACAAGGCTTTTTAGCATATTTGAGTCAGAGCCTATGAATGTACTTATCATTTTGTAGAACACAATGCCTAATCAGCCTGGTTAACGACTGTTAGCATTAAAGATTTTATTTTTTTCTGTTTGTTTTATTGGGTTTAATGTCCCTAAAATAGTATTTCAGTGTCTACTTCAGACAGACATAGTGCTGCCACACTGCAGTATCACGCTGTAAACATGTGGCATGATACCACACAGGCATTATCCTGACACAGGACCAACCAATCATGGAACTACACTTATATGCAGAGCACCAAGCAAGGGAGCCATACCGGTACTATTTTTTATAACATTGGTATGTTGCGTCCAAGGATCGCACCCACAACCTAAAGATTCAAGGGCAGATACTCTAACCATAGTTTACAAAGTTAAACAACAAGAAGCATGTATTTACCAAACTCACCTCTTCAGTGGAATCCTGTCTCTTGGTGAACAAAATCTCGCTGGCAACACTGGAGGTTTTCAGCAGACGGCTGTGGTGACTGGTTGCCATGCCAACACGAGGACTAGGTGGCAGGTTGGGGACACGATTACCAAGCTCTGCCAGTTCTTCCTCAGTAGGTGGGAATGGGGGAAGTAGGGTCAGGTCTGAAAAACAATATATTGTGCAACATGCCATTTTTCAATATTTTTTATACATTGTGCTAATCAGTTACCTGAGCACTACACCAGGCAGAATGAAGGCTGTCACTAATGAAATAATAATCTAAGTTGGAAGGCTGACATCCCAACTCTGTATCAGACTAACTCCTTACCACATGAATTTTCATGTACATGTACAAATTTATAACTAGTTGAGTATAAATTTGTTTAACTTTAAATGGTATATGACAAAAAAAGATTTTTTTGCCATGCAGACTGTTTAGAATATGAGCTACAATATTGCATAAGCAAACAGAGGAGACCATATATAAACCTAGGTTCTCTCTGTTTGTCAATGCATTAAAACAAGTCTATATGAGGTAAAAGGTTAAGGGCACCATGGTATTATACCTGATTACGAATCCAAAGGTTGTAGGTTGAACCCAGCTTTGGGCAAGGATTTCTCATGAACTTCCCATGTGCAAAGTACTGGTCCAACCCAGGAACCATCAAGAGGGATAAGTAAGTAAAGTATAAGTTGTAAGAACTTGTTTCCTAGTCAATGGAAAATAAATAAGTTCCTATAAATACAAATAATGTCTTCTTATGTTTTTATCTATGTATATATATAATGAAACAAACAATTTATCAGTGTTCACCATAACAGCACCTACCTATAATGTCAGGATCAATATAAAGCTCTTGCTGGTAGAACATGCGGGGGTCATACACAGCGTCCTGTATCTCCTGCGGCAGCTGGTCGGGGTCGTACTGACCAATAAAACTTGTGCTCTCAGGGTCGGGGGAGGTGGTGGAGGTTGGGGACACTTCCCCTGCTGCCACGTAGCCAAATGACGGGTCTACCAGTGAGCCTGGTTATTGAAGGGTCAGAAATTAACACATTATTTATGGAAACACAATATCACCATAAACATATGTAGTATGGTAACATGAAAGGTTTTGGATTTCTGAATTGGAGTTTTAACACTAAATTTGCCTACTGGTATCTGTGATAGGAAAGCCATTGACAAACTGCAATCAGAATAAAAATACGGGCTGATCAGGGTTTGTATTGGTTAAAAATTTTAAATTTTGTCTAGTCTTCCTTAGAGTCAAGAAATATATATCTATTGTATGAAAAAAAAATATAACTAAAAAAATATTGAAATTGAAGACTACACTGATATGAATTTAGACATTTCTGCAGAAGTGAGCACAGCCTAACTTTGAAGTGTGAAAATAACACTGATCAATAAGTTCAGATAATTAAGGGACTGGTAAGTCTTGCCCTTACTTCTCTATACGGCATGCTCTTCAGAAAATGTTTTAATCTGTCAAAACTATATACAATATTACTTACTATTTCTATAAACTGCCCTAAGGCTAATTTTGATATCAATATATTGTTTTTTGTTGTTGTTGTTTTTTTAAACAGGAGGGAAAAAAAATAAAATGCATGTAAAATTATATTAAATGCATTAATTATAAGGTAAGAAATATTATTGGTAAAATAAATTGTTGCAATATGTTGAAATGAGAAATACTGTGTCAATGCTTACTCCTATTTATTTGGGAACCACAAAATTTGGGAACCACAAATCAATCATCCAGTAAATGGAGAACAAAAAGTATGAATGTGTAGAAACTATGGTAGAAATGTTTATCATACTTCAAATAACCAATTTACAAATGACACAGAAGATGACAATCTGATCTACTCAATCCATCAATGTTTGGTGCAAATTTTCAAGAAAAGGCAAATTTGAAAGCATTTGCTAAGTTTGAGAACTTCTATAAAAAGCTGGCTAAAATAAAATGGTTTCTGATGCCATTTTGAGATATTCACTACAACACTGATCTCACAAATACAATAGAATGTTTTAGAAAAAATCAGAGAGAAAAAAAAATAATTTGAAAACAGTACAGAATGCTTCATTGGAGTCAGAGAAATTATAAATATAATATCCCATCTAAGACAGGATTAAAAGATTAAAAGATGAACACCACAGAGATGATGATGTTTGCTTTGAAAAGAAAAATATCATTACAAAAACCAAAAGGACACACATTCTTATATAACTTAGCTCTTAGTGAGGACAGTAGAATTTGACCCTGATTGTCAATATGTGGACTAATAGTAAAATTTATTGTCTTTTTTTTTTTTTTTTTTTTTTATGATACAGAATTGGTACACTGTGTCTATCATGACATGACAATACTTTGACTTACAATATACTTATCATAACTCATTATTATCATCAAACTACTACTTGGAATGTTAATATCTACTGTTGCTAAGAGTTGCTATACAGATGTGTTAAGTAAGATAATCTACAGAGAGTAGGGAGAATTTCAAGACACTACTGTGAATTAGTCCCTCATTGCCCTTCATTCAATCGAAATAATATATATATATATATCCAGAGTAATTTTTATTCATTATCAGTTCCTTTGGAGACAGCTAATTTATCAATAAAAACGCCAAACGATACTATGTTCAAAATTTCAATTCTTATATGATGGATCAATAAAAGTTTTGTTAATTAACAATAAAAAAAAGTTCAAAAATAGCAAGATTTAAGATTTAAAAAAGAAATGTCTTGATATTCTCCTGATTATTTTCTTTTTAATCATTAGACTTGAGAGTTAGTGATGGTGAAAAAGGTGCAGGGATGGACAATACCTCTTTTTTTTCTTTTTCTGCGTTCTTCAGATTACAAAAAATCATTCAGTGAATAAACACTCATAAAACATGATTTACAACTAAAACTTTTTCAAATCATCAAAGAATTTGAAAACAAATGTTTGAAAAGTATGTGAAACAGTGAAAGTACTTTTAAAAATTATCATTTACGATTAAAACATATTAAATATATTAAAATCAAAAACTACAATATAAATATAATAAGAAATTTCAAATAAACTTTACATCAAAAAAAGTCTTAAGATTAATACCTTTGTCTTGTTCAATTATTCATTACTTATCACAATTAAGATTAAGTATACTTACATATTATCTAGAATCAATGGCATGCATGCATTCTGGCAATTCACAAGGTTAAACAAATCTTTGAGTATAATCCTTTTAATACATTGTATTGATTTTCACTCAAAGATATATGTCTATAAAGTAAAGGTATTTAAGGTAATCCATCCATCATTAAGTTATAGTCATGGTCCTTTAAATGCTTAAAAAGACTTAAAATTACCATCTGTTATCACCTGTTTTTTTCATTAAAAAAAAACAAAAACCCAGAGCTATCACTGAAGGTGATCAATACCCATGCCATGCCCAACCGTCTATCTTTACACCTTAGAGTTCAAGAAGAACCACTGTAAAACCGAATAAACCAAAAATGTTCAGGGTGCCTAGAAAAGCTAGTGGTAACATGCTTTACTTCACACCAATGTGTCCCCAGTTTGAGTTTCATACATGAGAGGATAC
The DNA here is from genome assembly GCA_021229015.1 of Solen grandis. Lineage (NCBI taxonomy): Eukaryota > Metazoa > Mollusca > Bivalvia > Adapedonta > Solenidae > Solen > Solen grandis. Next base: position 62,157,283 of record CM037777.1, read on the forward strand.
AGTGGTCACCAGTCCAGACCCATGGCTTATCTCCAAGTTCTCTGATTTTCCAGACAAAAGTGGCTATATACACCACCATTAGAGCCATTGTGATAACTTTGTTTTGTCAATGATGTAAATTAAATAAAGTTTAAACTTTATGGAATATCATCAGAAGCTTTGTTTGTATCCCTAAAAATATCATCAAAAGTTATGTTTGTATCCCTAAAGATATCAAGAGTAGGATCTGTTGAACCCGTGATGCCAATAAAAAAAGGGGTGACAGTGCAGTTAGTGATGTTAGTACTTACTTAAATCTATATGGAGCTCTGAGTGCATGGGAAGCTGTGATCTACCTTTGTCTGTTGATGTTGACGTCACTGTCGCCATGTCGGACGCCGTATCCGACGGCGTGTCCCAGCTGTCCTCCTCATTTTTATCTTCTGCCTGAGCTGAAGATGACTTTCCAGATACTGAATTATGTATTAATAATGCTGATTTTTCCGGTTCACCTCCAACTCCGCTATCCGAATCGGAATTATTGTCACCATTTTCTAATTTTTTGAATACCTGGTCTTCCCTCGGCCCACTGTTTACATATGGAGCCTCTTCCTCCTCCATCTCCTCACTGAAAGATTCCGAGTATCCCCTACGTGTGGTATTCACATACTCTGGTCCATCTCTATTTAAAGGATACTGTATACGTTTACGAGCATCCGGTGTTGGCGACCTCCATCGCCGCTTTGGTGCCACTTTCACAACCGGTTCCGGACCTTGATCCGGACTTTGGGAATTTCCACCAGTTGATCCGGTAGACAATGATTTAGAGTCATTTTTCTCGACACTTCTTCTAGGTACTCCAGGGGAAACACTAGGATTCTTGATCTCTATCACAGTTTTAACTGGAACACTTGTTGTGTCCTTAACTGCTTTAGTGTTAGCTTTGGTTGGAGCTGTCACATCCTCCATCTCTTCCAGCTGCTGTCCTTCCTTCACTGAGTTTGACTGAAATGAAAAATACCTTGATCACTATCTATATCAAAATGATGATTACAGATCATATCTATCTTCCCTGTCCCTATTAATTATGTTTTAATATTATGATGACACATATCATATTGCTGTAAGTAACACAATGTAGTATGTCTACCTAGAATCTCAATTACTTGTTATGCTTGCAAATCTTGCAGATATTATCATAATTATGTAAAATGAATTTGATTCTTTACAATCTGAAAGAAAAAATATTAATTAAATACTCATTGACATTTATTTATAACAATTCTTTGACTTCTTGTCAAGAAATGACTTCAAATTAAATCGCTCCGAATAAGGTGAAATGATAATAATGATAATAATGGCAAATAACGAAAAATATTCAAGATATCCTTCGATTAAAAAACAGAATTGTAAATAGAAATATTGAAACCTTCTGTAACAAGTGTTGTAGCTTTCTTACACTTACTCCATCTATATTCATATATAGGTAAGCAGTGCTTAAGTTTAACTGATAACTGTCTGTATACACAATAAGTACAAGCTGTAAAGAATCTAACACTCGTACATCACATTTTATTAACAACATTATCAGGCATAATTCCTTTAATCTTCACATCCAAGACTGACTATATTGGAAAATACCCCCCTAATAGATTAGGAAATGTAAACAGTATAGTTAAACCTGTGAATAAAGGTCAACCATAAGGGACTGAAAACCAGCCTCTGTAAAGAGGTGGCTGCTCCTGAAAGGTTTCATTGCACAATGGGAAGGTACAAGGCTGAATGTCATAAAATATGACCTTCTTACATGCTTGAATGATTGTATTCAGAAAAGTTTTCAAATAACAAATTGATGGCATAGTACCATAGTTTAGTTACAAAACAAAACAATGAACTGACTTTTATCCAGGAAACCTGTCATTTGTTGTTTGTGTTTGTTGAGAGAGGACTTTCAAGCAGACTACCATTTGTACACAAAATACAGAAGCATTAAGAAGAAAATAATCAAACTTTTTTGTATTTTAGATGAAAGGAAACAGCACAAAATCTGAAATATCTCAATGCAGATTGTACCCTTAAGCCCTGGTAAGCTGTTTTACACACCTTTATTCCGAGATCCTGCTTCAGTTTACTTATGAAGTCCTGGTTCCCCTCATAGCCTGGCGCTCCCCTGGATAGGTCAATCATACGCTCATTGTCGGGTGTACCTTTACCCTGAGTACCAGCGTCCTCACCAATCACCATGGAAACGATGTCCTCTGGGTAACTCCAAGGGGCGGTGATCACGGTGTGCTTGCTTTCAAATGGTGGAACTGTAAAAAACAATAAAATACTTTGAAAACAAAATCTGACTTAGAGCTTGAAAATTTGTTGGCAATACCTAAACCAACATACTCTTTATTTTGTCTTTAAAAAAAAATTCATGACAGTACAAAAAAAACCCATTAAAATTCTACCACAACCTAAAATCAGGTATTATTGTTAAACAGAAATTATGCCCTCTCATTTTCTCTAATTTTAGCAATATCTTTCCATAATTTATTTGACCATGGTTTAACAAAGTTTAAAAGTGCAAAATTGCCTCGGAACTAAACAGAAAATAACATACTTCACTCATGTTTCTTAAGGAATTAAAATGCATCAAATATGTTCATTTATTTCATTAAATACCAAATCAAAATGATTATAAAATCAAACAAATCCATATGATTCAAAACAATATTATTCAGGCAAAACATCCAAGTATCTGTTTCAACAATCCGTTTCTGATAACTTTAATATCCTCTAAAAAAACAAACATAATTCCGCACACAACTATAAAATTAAATTTGAGAGAGAGGGCTCATGGTTGGGAGGTGGACAATGTTTCCCTGTGTAATCAGCAAATCTTCCTTTTTTGTATTCCCATACAGATAAAGTGTCACTTGCCATGGACATGTTAAAAGGATTAAAAGCATTGAGTAAGATAACATCTAGAAAACAGAAACAAATTGCCAGATAATGTCTGTGTATAACACAGGCACTTGTGACCTTGATATCTCTTGTTTTGAGGACTGAGTTAAGGACAATATCTGAACAATAATTCCCCTGTGAAATGCAGTTCATGAAATCATGAACACCTCAAGCCATTCATGAACTATTCATGAACAGTTCTTAAACAGTTCTTGAAACAAATTCATGAACTTTTGAAAATGAACTATTCTTTAACAGTGTTCATGAACTGTTCATGAACTAATAATGCATCTGTCACAGCTTTGAAATGTTCTTGAAGTGTTTATAATGTGGATCATGAAATAATGTGGATCATGAACTAATCAGTAAATGACAATGAATCTGCCACAGTTCTTGAAGTGTGTTTGATTGGTTCATGAAATAATCATGAACTTTTGTATAATAAGTAGTTCTTGAATTGCCCATGATGTGCATTTAAAACATCAGAACAATCAGAACAATCATAAAACATGAACAGTTTATGAAAAACTCAAGGATTTATTTAGTTCATAAAAAAAACCTGCAAGGGTTCTTGAATGTAAATTTTAGTGATTTTACTAACTTCATAAAACATTTTTAAAATGTACATAATATGAATCTTGAAAAGTTCTTAATACCTCAATGCATATATATATGATCATGTAAGATCTAATTTCATTGGCTAAATCAGACTGTTTCACTGCGAGGCAGTTAAATATCAACCAATCATATTGCTTGATATGAAGTATGTCATAATGACTTTTAAAATGGTAGCAAATGATGGAATATTGTTTTCAAAAGAATGAAAGATAAAACAGAAATTAATGTGGTAGATAACAGAATGGAACAAGAGGTTTGTAAATCTTTTACGCTAAAAGACACCTAGAACTTTAACTTTTTTTACCTAGCTTCAGTACCCAAAAAATGCTGTTAAAATTCACCATGATTTCAGTAAGGATGTCCTCTTTGTGAGTGCAAAAAGTGGGAGTAAAAACAAGAGTACCGCATGCTGATGCCACCACCTGTTGTGTTTAATTTTTTAAGGGAAGATAAAATTAAGGAAAATGGAACTAAGAGTTATGGTCCTTGGTGGGATTGTAGCCCTTGTCATAGTGGACAAGCATGTAAAGTTTGATGGCAGAAAGTTTCATAGTTTAGAAGTTATAGCTATAACTACGCCATCATTGCTAACACCAGATGATGAAAAGAACTCAACTTTTTTTCTTAATAAGAGTAATAGCTGAGCTAACAATTAATTGGTTTATTAGTGTAAACCTTCCTGAATAATATAATTGATGGTGTTTAGAAAATAATTCATTAATGATGGCTGAGCATTGTTTTATAATTGACTTCGGAACAAGGTACAGATCATAACAAAAATGGTTTAGTTCTAAAAAAGTCTTCAAAAATGCTCATGAACAGTTCAAGTGTATCATGAACTGTTTAAGAACAAAGTTTAATTCATTCAAGAATTCATGAATTTTATTTTTTTTAAGGTTAAAATTTAAAATTATGAACCTATTCAGAATTTGTCTTGATTGCACTTCAGGAATTAATAAAGTACTTTAGGAAATGAACTGTTCGTGAATAGTTCATGAGCAGTTCATAGACAAAAAATCATGCTTGCATGAACTGATTTTTTATGAACATATCAAGAATAGTCTCATTTGCACTTCAGGAATTTTTAAAGAAATGTTCATGAATTTTAAAATGACCTATTCATGAATAGTTTATGAATTGTTCATGAACAATAACTGTTCATTTCGCAGGGGTGATAACACTGAGCAAGTATCACACTCATGAAAATTAGCAAAAAATTATGGAATGTATTTTTGGGGGTATATGTGTAGCACCAACAAAGTTTGCTAATAACACATAATATACATGCATCTGTTGTACATTTAAGTTTTTATTGTTTAAAAGTATATATTTATTTTTACTCAAATATGTCATATCAAGTAATTAAAGTATTTGAGATATGTTGATTGCCATTCTCTATCACCATAATGCAAATATGGAACAAGCATTTACAAAATGATATGGAATATCTATTGCTTAGCAAATTTTGAGTAGCATTCAATTTTTACAAGTTTCCTTGTCTTTGAACATATAAATACCACTGATGGTGAATACCCAAACACAGCTCTTTAACACAGAATATTATTTTTTAACAATTCTTTAAGTCAAAAAGGGGGCCATAACTGCATCAAAAATTTATGAATTTTGCCCAAAGTCTAACACAGCCTTAATTTTATTGAGATAAACATGAGTATCAAATAAATCACAAACTTTAAAAGCATTCAGAGCAATATAGTAATAATATTAAAAAAATATATATAAATCCATTGCTGAGAGGCCTTGGTAACACATACTATCAGGGTCATCTCCTTGGCGACCAGCATTCTTCTGTATCAGTGACTTGCCAGGATCAACAAAGATGCGATAGTAGCCATTGACCATGCTCACAAAGTTGGTGGCATCTTCCTTCAGTAGGCCCAGGTTCAAGGTCTGAAATGGTACACAGACACATTTAGTTGAGTCTGACCTGATACACAGGCAAATAAATGCATAAAAGAAACATAGGCAAATAAGTGCATAAAAGAAACATGGGCAAATAAATGCATAAAAGAAGGTCATTTGTGGGAAGTTGTCATACAGTGCAAAAGTAGAACATTTTCAAAATTTTAACATTTTAAAATCATAATCATATATTTAGCTTGATTCAACAGTCAAAAATGAGGAAGATATGGGACAAGAAAAAAGCAATATTTACTGGTAGCTGCATCTTTTTATAACATCAAATACGTGTTGCTGCTTTTATATTTCATTGAACAAGTTAAAACCAAATCCAATTATCTTCAGCAAAAAATTATTGAAGTCTGGATGATGACATAATTATAATACCAGTCTTTCCACTGATCTTAACCTGAAATTCAATGTCACCCAATAGCTTCAGTATAAGTGTGTTAGTCAACTTAACATTACCTTTACCATGCTCTGCGAAAAAAAGCCAACTCTTATACCAAATGAAAATTAAAGGTAGGTAAGAATATCACAGCCCTGTTAAATGTCTGAAAACTTTGTAAGGAAAGTACCGGTAATGCATTTCCCATCACTTTCAACATCATTTATTTCGTTACCAGCGCATTTAATATCTTGCCTATACTGAAACTGGACTGGCTTAAAAGCTAATGCATGTGAATAACTTTGCATTATTATCACAATATCTAACCCTTTACCCCGTCATATCATACATATTCATGTTAAAACTTATGACCTAATGAATATTCATGTTCAAATTTATGACCTCATGGTGAATATTCATTGTCAAACTTATGAATTAATGAATATTCATGTTCAAATTTGACCTATTGAATATTCATAAACTTATACCTTAATTTTAAAAAATTCGTGTTCAAATTTATTACCTAATGAATATTCATCTTCAATTTTATGACCTGATGATTATTAATTAACAGAACTTTAAATTGTTTATGAAAAACCATAATTTGTACACACAAACAGAGGAGGCCCTGAATTGATAGCCCCTTAAAGGAGCAGTTTGATCTGGGTCTGCTCTGTTTGCAAATGCCAAAAAAGGGTTTAGCTCAGTCTATTGATACCCTTATATGTCCTTATATACCCCTCATACACATTGTGCCACCCTGCCTATTAAAAGTACATTCACAACAGTGTTGCTGTTTTTCTCTGTATATAAGTTTATATACCGTATTCTCTCAGATAAAAGCCGCGTACCTAATTCAATACGAAAATCAAAAGTTCTGGCAAATTAAATTACAGCATGCAACTTTCACTATGACTTGAAAATTGGGGTTGTTTTATTTAAACCATTACTATAATGACTTCATTTATTTTCTCCTCAAATGTAACCAATTCCAACAAGTTACAATGAAAAATACACATAAACAACCTGAAATATGATTAAGAGGGAATAAATTAAATTCAAGATTTTTTTTTATGACAAGAGAGTGTGTTTATACCAAAAATTAACATAATTATTGCATCTTGAAGTTAATTTTGCGATTTTTTTTTTTTTGTGGCAACATGCGCAGTCACAGCCAGTTTGAATTTTACACTTTTTTAAACAAATATTAATCTTCTAGAGATATTTAACAGAGAAAATACGGTATAAACATTAAAGCCATCTATGTTAAAACTACAACCTTAAACTGGACTCTATGGGCAAAATATTTTAACTCACGCTCTTAATATTTTATCTGACCTATAATCCTTTATCATTTATTAGATTTGTTTGAAATTTTCTTTCTACAGCAATACTTTTTCAAAATTTGTGCAGCTGCAACCCATTTAGACTTAATTAAAATAGTAAAACATGTAACTGAATTTTCCAAAAACCTTACAAGCAAACAATTTTTTAAATGTGGATGACAGAACATTTAAAAAAAAAAAAAAAAAAAAAAGAGGACACAAATTTGGAAAAGTATTTTATACGATGAAAAAACTGTTTTCCCTGCTGTTTCTGTTGATGTAAAATATTTGATGCTCCATAAAAGTCCAGTTTTATCAGAAGCAGAGTCTATAATTGCTCCAGATGATGTCGAGGCTAGAGATAACAGAAGGAGAGATACTGTACCCAGGAGTTCTCGGCAGGGCTATACTAAAGCAGGAAGAGGAAAAGGAGAAGAAAATGCAACAACTATTAATGATGATGATGTGGTATTTACAAATGGTATACTGCAGACAGACAATATGTAAAACTCTTTCCAGAGCGGCTATTTCTGCACGATCTTTGACCTGGCTGGAACGAAAACTCAAAGTTCTCAGATGGACAAGTCTTACACAGGATTCTTTTAACAGTTAAACCTTTCCCTCATAGAGGAAACCATGAAAAGACCTATGCGAACAGCATAAAACCAAATCAGCCTGCGAGTAACTCGCAGGCTGATCAGTCAGCCTGCAAGTAACTCGCAGGCTGATCAGGTTTTATGCTGTTCGCTGCTCCTCAGTGGTCTGGAAATGAGGATTTTGTAATTAAATTTGGTAAGGTTTAACTGTGGTTTTCTGCAGATCAAGCTTTATGTGGTACCTATTGAGTGCGTCAAAATGAGTCTATATGAGGGAAAGGGTTAAGCAAACAATATAACCCCTTACCAGCCTGTGAATTTCGTCAGGCTTCAAAGACATTCTAAATCTGATAACTTCTTCAAGTTGTCACACTCAAGGAAGCAGATCTGGTTTTATATGTGTTACCTTGGTAACTTCCTGAATAATTCACATGTTGTGGTACAGAGATAAACCAAAGTGTGGAAGCATTTACTTATATATACACTGCCACTAAGTGTCTTATGACACGGCTGAATTCAGTACAAAATTTACATCCTCTCATATTTAATTATAAAGGACTGTCAAATTATTTCAGTTATCATAACAAGCCTGACTACCCATGGTCATGATCAAAAAAAGAGAGAGAAACAAATAAGGCGCAAGTTAGAGAAACTGTCTAGCTATATTACAGCAAGTAAAGATCTTACTCTTGGGTTATATAAACATTTTTTTTTTGTAATTAGGCACAGAAAATAAAAACACTTCTAAAACATCCAAAATGAAAGGTAAACATTGTCTGTAAATGTTATAACGATTAAGGCTGAACTATAAGCAAAAATGTCCGTATGAAGACCTCATTAAGTTAAATATGTAATAATAAATCTTCTGTTAAAATAGGTGTAAAATAGGTGATTTATGTAACATTGACGTAAATGATTGAAATGAACAAATTAAATGAATGAATTTGTCTCTATAGTCAAAACAAAGTTGCATATTTTGTAACTTATGATATTAGTAGTTGATTATATTACATTTTATTAGTATATTACTCACAATTTGGAAGTATAAGCTTGTTTTTTTAATTCCACTTTGAAAGGACTTATGTAATATATCCTTGCCAAATTATGAGGACATTTTTGCTTACTGAGTTCTTAGCTGTGCTATATGCTACATTAATACATTAAATGGTATAGCTCCTCACAAACCTTCACTTTATCATTATTATTGTTTGAAGGTGCCATATTCTTCAAGGCTCGTGCCAGCTACAAATGGTAAAAGACATGACGATGAAGAAAAACTCTGAGAAAACATAAAAAAACTCTCCCTAGAAATATTCACCTTTTATATTACATAAACAAACAAAACTGCTATGTGCAGGTGCTACGGGAAAAACCATACATGAGAAAGGGAAATAAAGTGATAACTTTGATAGCACTCTTGTCTACTGAGTGCAAGGGTTTACAAAGTAAATACAGCATTTTCATAATTCTGTAAATATTATGGAAATATTTATTAATTTTTATTTTAAACAAATCGGACCTACCTGACAGTAAACTATTCCATAAGTGTAACTGAGTTTTTAATCTAAAATAAGGGTAACTGACTGACATACTGTTTGCACAATCACATGTTTTGGTTATATTCAACAATATCCATGCACAATTACAATCTACTATAAGCTTTCTTTCTGAAACCAATCCCTTTCATTTGAGGGTAAGCCTGTCACAAATGAAGCTATTACTATCAATTTGAAAGCAAATATTCTAATGCAGAAAGGCTGGAATATGAAAGCATAATATATGTACATTAGCAAAACAAATAGTCCAATATCTAACAGTAAAATAAAGGAGAAGGTTCCTAAGTTCAACTGAGTAAATATTGTGTAAAAGTATGTACTCTTGTATTCTTTTGATCATTATGAGTATTTCCCTATACAAAATTAAGTGAGACTTTACATGAACCAATATGATGGATGTTTTTTTTATTTACTTTCCATTTCCTCTATAGATCAACCATATATTCACTATTGTAAGAAATTCTTACCATATTTTACCATATTTTGTTATACAGTTACTTAAAAGAACACCTATTTGATTTTAATTCATATAATGTACTGGAAAGAAAAAGTTTTATATATGAAACTTGTTTCTTCAAAATAAAGGTACCCCACCTGCAGCAATGGCACTATAACGATAACATTAGACTCATTACTAATTGGAAACAAAGTTCATCAAGTGATGAAGCAAATTTTCGTTCTTTAGGATTTTTCAGCCCAAATCTTAGATTCTGGGCCCATGTACAATATCTACTCTGTAAATAAGCAAATTCAAACACTTAGGCACCAGAAAAGATAAGTTTTTTATACAGAATATGTTAAACAATAAAATCCAGTCATTTTTTGTAAGCTATAGAAAAGATAAAGCACAATGTCACCCTTTTCAAATTAAATTTACAGCAGCTGTGCACTTTATACCGAAAGAAACCAGAAAAAGTGCAGCTAATGTCTAAAAACACAAAAACACATTTAGATAAAAGACTACATTCTATTCAAGGGAGACATATTTATACATTATAATTCTATAACTCAATCCTTCATACCTGTCAATGACACAACATAAAGAAACACTGGATCTATAAATTAATTTTTTTATTTAAACTTCTATAATTCTAAAGATGTGCTTCAAAACAACTGTTTTAACTTCTGCTGAGAACTTGAAAATATGAAGTCAATTAAAAAAAATGGAGCCTAAGAAAAAAAAAATATGTAGAAATATATAGACCAATGATAAACATGCTATTTTGAAAATACAGAAAACAAAATCTACAGGTCTTTTAATGGATTGTATATAACTTTAATCAAGGGGAGTAACTCTAAAGGTGTCACTATACTTACACCAGGTTCATCTCCCTTGACAGAGAGCTCCACTCTGTTCATGTTATCCTTCTCCTTGGCCACTTTGATACTTTGAATTTCTTTAAAGTCTGCAAGCATGGATAACTGAAACAAAAATAGTTGAAGAACTGATTTATATATGATTTTACCAATTTGTAACATTGCTTTTCATCATATATTCTTCCATCCATTAGCGTTGAAACGAGTCGGTTATTTCTAACAGGGTACCTATCATACTATATTTATACCCATGGGTACCTTTGTATACATATTCATTGCATAAAAACAACTGATTGTTTACCACCTATAATAAATAGCCATTTTAAACATCATTAATTTTAACTCATTTAACTAAGCCTTTAATGATACAAACTTTGTTCACCAAAAATAAGTCTTGAACGCACATGAAGATAATTTCTTGACAGAGTGTAGAATAATGTTAAATTATATCATTATTGACGTGTATATATGTTATAAAGAAAAAATTATATGAGATATCATATTAACAGATAAGGCTGACATTGGGTAACAGGTGATAAATTTATACCCAGGTACCTGTAATTTGCTAACCTGAACCTGTGGGTACCCGGGTACTCATTTCAGCTCTAACATCCAAAGTTCCCATTTTCTTTCTTTTCTTGCATAACTTTATGGCAAAACAAGGATAAAAAGCTCATATAACTATCAGCAAATACAAAAGTATATACATTTTCATTACATATTTATATCACTTATAAAATATTCCAATAATATATGGTTACTTTTTAACTTTGATTTACTTCTATCACCTCCTAAAACAAAAGTGAAAAAACCAAAAGACTCTTGTAAATAGTTATATGGTGAACATATATATCACAATTGTCATTCCAACACAGGAGTTTGAGCACCTGAGGTTCTTTCCCTGTAAGATACACTTTTCAGCATGTCCTAAGTTCTTTGGTTCCCTGTCACACATGCTACCTTCATGAATAAAAGATGAGGCCGGGCCACAAGACAGACTGGTTCCCTAACAATTCTAGACACCTCATCTCTAAAGACTGAGCCATGAGGCATTCAGCTCCTCACCACACAGGGTTCTTATTAAATGAGAGCGACAGAAAATTGTTGCTGACAGTTGATTCATTGTTGCAACGCAGTAATTACAGCATCATTCCATGAATTTTAACTAAAACACCAGAAGTTACAATGCCAAAGCAAAAGCCATTAGCTGCCAATAAATTCAACATGCATGCAAATAAAAATCAAAAGGAAACAACTAATTTCACTCAGTAGATGAAAAAAAGCCTGCAGCAGTCACATTAAGGCCCTATAGTTTATGAAAGTAAGGAGAGCATAAAGATGAATAAGAGAAGAAAAGAAGTCAAGAAGAGTCATGATACTATTTTAAAGAAAGTGAACGAGGAATTGTGGGGAAAAAAGTGAAGATGTACTAGATCAAGTTGTACAGCAAGAAATGCCTTAAGAACAGTGAGAAAGTAAATGCAAAGCATGTTAAGTTCTAGTTACAAAATTAACAGGAATTTCTCCTTATGGTTTCAAGCAAGTGATATTATATGTGTGTATTTATCCAAATACAAAACAAACAATAAAAAAATCAAAATTAATAAAAACAGTTCATCATATCAAACAATCAAACATTAAAATATTCAAAATGAAAATGCAGAAAAAGGCAACAACAAAATTATGAACATAAATATTTGAAACATTATAAAGATTTAATATGTCATATAAACTAAAAAAAAATCTCACCCTTGTGAGTATATATATATTAACCCTTTCCCTCATATAGACTCATTTTGACGCACTCAATAGGTACCACATAAAGCCTGATCTGCAGAAAGCAAAACTCAAACCTTACCAAATTTAATTGTAAATTCCTCATTACCAGACCACTGAGGAGCAGCGAACAGCATAAAACCTGATCAGCCTGCGAGTTACTCGCAGGCTGATCTGGTTTTATGCTGTTCGCATAGGTCTTTTCATGGTATCCTCTATGAGGGAAAGGGTTAAATGCCTCCTGCCCTTTATATAACCTAATCATATATATAGTACAATCATACATTCATTTAAAAATTCATGACTACCCAGTTTAAATTTGTTTCTTATATTCAGGAACAGTTCAAGAACAATTCTAGATGACAGTTCGAGAATATATATATAAGAACTGTTCAAGAACATGGTTTTAGAACATTATGCTTGAACATTTTTTAAGAATTTGAATTATCTTAAAGAACCTCTCTTAAACAAGTTGTTCTTGAAATTTGTCTCATTTAACATTTCTTAAAATGTTCATAAAATGCTCTTAACCACTTAAAGAACTATATAAGTACTGTTCTTGAACAGTGAAAGAATAATTCTTGACCTGTTCTTATAAATTTCAACTGGGTATAAAATAAAATGTTTTTCTTTGCCAATCACAGACTGTGTAGAATACACATGTATATTGCAAGAGCAAACAATGGAGGCTCATAGAAGGCTTTGCTCTGTTTGTCAGGGCCTCATAATACATTTATATGAGGTAAAGATCAGTTACCTTATGAAAAAACATGTATTGTTTTGTTTTATTACCAGTAGCAGCCCTGCCTTCAATCAACCATAATGTTCACAACTGTTATGGATTTGCTTCCCTGCACTTTAACACTCTATATGCTACAATAAAACAGGGATGCAAACACTAATGTTAGGGACTTTTAAAAGCAACTGAACACTGGCCTGTTAAAATTTATCTTTAAAATTTCTCTTGGCCCCAATACTACTTTTGGAATCTCATATTAAATTGTGCACTCCTTCTTTGAGAGGGTGTGCTCAGACTGATTTGATTCAAGAGAATACAGAATTGTAAAACACCAGTATAGTCTCTAGCTTCATCCCTGAGGTACCTTTAGCATGCATACAGATTGCTAATGTAATGCAAACACAATGCCTAACTTTACTTTTAGTTTACCCAGACAGCTACCTTATCCTACAAAAACCTAAAAAACCTATATCCTGTAAATTCAATTTGAAATCAAATGCAATCTGATCCAGTTTTAAACACTAGGGTATTACTAAGAGATTGCTTAAAAGCAGCAATCTGTCTAGATCCTGATATTAGACCATGATTTTTTATCGGGTTCAGAAATCTGCAAGATGAAGCTCTCCAATTTTGGAGGACCACATATCCACGACCCTGTCTCATACAATGCAGAATCCATTGTGATGCAGTGATGAGGACTAATTTAAACATGGAGTCTGCCATATTGGCATCCCTTGAAACAATGACGAGCCATCAGAACAAACAAAATTTAATCTATCTTCGTAGCTTAGGAAGAATATTGGCAACCATTTAACTTACTAAGTGATCAGCAAACAGCTGCAACTATATCCGAACAGCAATGTTACTTACACCGTCCTGGAGTCAACACGGCGGATGTAAATTCAATCAGATGCAAGACTGCAGATTTGAATTCAGTCTAGCTTGTCTGCATGCAAATGATACATACACACAGACAATCCTGTTGTTCTGTTATAACACCAGTCACGATGAACATGGAAGCAACAGTTAGTACACGAATGTTTAAAAAACATCAATATTACAACAGTTAGTGATTTACCAATCAGGAAGTTTCTGATTGTGAATAATTTTTCCATCTGAGAATATTTTTCTCCTCATTTTCCATTTGTGTGCATTAATTTAACTGGTGTTTATTTACTGCCATTCCCAAAACAAAATTCCCTTATTATTTTATGCCCAGTATAAAAGTCAATACAATTACATGACCAAATAACATTATTATCTCTTGAATTAGAAAACTCATAAATATTATAAGAGATGGCTTGATTTTAGTTATTAGATAATACAAAGACTTTACCAATTCTGTGAATTTGACCTCTCATGGTGACCTTGACCTTGATATCATATGACTAAAACCTTTGCAGTCACTGTAATTAACATTTGTTACAAAATATACACAGTTCATTCAAATCTGACCAGTGGCTATGACGTCACAGACATGCTTTAATTCTTTGCTAATAGATGCCATTCTGAGAATAGACCTTTCCCCCACAACCAATGAAATGCTGGCATTAGTCTGAAATTAGTGTCTGAATTGTAGTTGAAAACAAAAAACAAATGAAAAACTTGTGAATCTTGAAAATATGAAAAAAAATTTGCCTAGTTATCTTAGGTGCCATGGTTATAAGGTCTATGAAGAAGTCAATGTGAATATCCCTAGCTCAAGACCAGATTGTTTTGGTCCTTTCCTCTCTGACAATATTTGTGAGAACACTACCAGCTCTTTCTGTTTAGATAGCCAACTGCATGTTTCTACCATATCTTCAATGGCATTTCAGAAGATCAAATCTATAAGGTGTAACAATAATATAAAGGAGCTTTAAAAAAAACAAAAACAGGATGGCATACCTGACCATTCAAGCTCAGTTTACTAAAAAGGGCCATAATCTGCATTAAATTCAATATGCACTTATAAACATTGACCTTGAGGGTACTTACAGCCCTATCCAATGATCTGCATTCTAACCTCAATAATCAAAATTCAATAAAATTGAAATTCCAGATGCAAAGATAACAATTAAAGCCCAGATTTGCCAAAAGGGGTACATATAGAATACTGCTCTTAATTTTCTAAGAAAAGAAAGAATGAAAATTCTAAGCTGACCTATAATCCCAAGGTATTCATGAAATGCTGGCCTGGTGACGTCTGGGTTGAATTAAGCTGGAAGAGGTTGAAAAGCCGATTCCTTGATTACGAAAATCTGCCATAATCAATTACGAAAACACCAAAACCTGACACTTGCAAGTCATCATGATCCCAATATTTTCAAGAACTACTGGCTTGTTTAAGTCTGATTTGGAAATCAGTTAGGAGAGAGTGAAACACTGATTCCAAAAATTGCGCATAATCACTTAAAAAAAATCCAAGTTGTCAAACCTGCAGATAACATTCCCCAAACTGTAATCCAATAGAGCCAGCTACTGGGCCATGTAATGATCAATGTGTTTCATCAAGGTCTGGCAAACGTCTTTTGTAGGAAAACCTGTATGACAATCTAAAACTGCTGGCTAAACAACTGAAGAATTAAAAAATTTATAAAAAATTGAAAATGTTAAAAATCTAAAATTAATTTTCATCAGGGAAAGAATAAACTTCATTAGGAATAAACAATCTGTTCTTAAAAAGGGAAGCACAGATGTAAAATTTTAAGATATTTTTAAATGATCATAGATTTCTTACATGATGGAAGGATTTGCAGAGATTTTGCGAATAAATCTTTTAAAATGCATGATGTAATTGAATGATCTTTAACCCATTTTCAGACAAGTGCATTTTTGAACTCCTTAATAGTGACTCAATGAAAAAAAAAAGATGAGTTAATTTGGAGTATGTATATAGCATTTCACCCAAACTAGCAAGGTGACTCTATTTTTCATGCAACTTATATTATTATCAATCAACGAACGGTGTCAAGCATGTCAAGAGATGTGCCACAGGAATCACTAGACAGTGCAAATCCAAAGATGTAGGTACTAATCTGTTAGAGGATTGATACATATAATTATGGTTGTCAGTCTAAATGAGAGCATGATTCCTATAAGCTTTAAAAGCTTCTTAAGTCTCACTTGGCAACATGATATCTCAGTCATGCTGACTGTGGACTGCAGTGTACGATTGTTATTCAAGCATATCGAATACAAGTTAGCCCTTTCCCTGCTGAATTTCTCAATAAGACTTTTCCATTCATCATTTTAGACTGCAGCATTAGTTGTTATTCACATGCTTGCGGAAAACTTATTGACTGAATAGTGAACAGTGCAGACCATGATCAGACTGCATGGATATGCAGGCTAATCTTGGTCTGCACTGGTTGCAAAGGCATGATCAAGTCACAAATAGTAGGAGTCATCACTGAGTCACTGATCAAAAACAATGACAGATTGCTTCCAATACTAAATTTCCCATCATTACAAAAGTCAATGTCCAAAGTCTTCTGGTTCATATTGTCCCCCAAAAAATTTGGCCTATTTTCTTATCCCCTGCAACCCTTTCACACTGCTTAAAGAGTTTCAATCTACACTGGCCTATTTAACCATACAAGACAACCTTCCATTGCTCTGAAGCGGACATAAAAAAGAGCAGCAATATGATTACTTCTATATTTTCTCCCACATTGGAGATGATTTGTGTCAAATATGACCCAAGAGATTGTTGCATCCAATAACCAATTTGCCGACACTAGATATTTGGTTAGGATCATGACTTTACGGACAGAAATGAAATCAGTCAAAGATCAGCCTATAGAAATGTAACAATTGATTATTTCCAATCGTTTCATTCCATACAATTGATACAGTTTCAATATTGAACATTCTGACAAATATACGGAATATAGGTCAAGAAGTATACGTTTTATGTAAGTTATAAGATATAGAGAATGTAGCAGATTATAACAGTCTGTCTTCTGGGATGGGAAAACTATCAATATACAAATGATGGTAAAAATATGTTAGTTAAAAGGTTCAGTGTCCTGGAAATGAGATATTCTTGGAGAATCTTCTGCCCTATTTGAAACACATACACTATGTATTTAATCTGGTGAGTAATAGCTTATAGGCTTTCTGTTTAGTAACAGCATGTGAAAATCTAGGTTAATATTTTCTATATTTGACTATAGATCTGTATTTGGTGGAACAAGTTCTAACAACATAAAAAAAGGAAAATTTAGTGATTGATATCCCCTTCCAAAGAGGTAAAATCTATCTTCAAAGGTCTTACTTTAACATAATAATATATTATACTAGGGACCCTAAAATCTACTTTCCAAAATACATATTGTATTATATTAAACATTTCTATTCAATTCAGAAAAATTTAATGTCTTGAGTTCACTTGACAGTAAATGTTTTGTACATCAGCAGAAATATAAACTATTTTTTTATAAACCATGACCAACATATTCAAGGGCAATAACTCTGGTGTGACTAAAATAATCTTGACCAAACTGCACATGTATCCATGCAATATTGTAATGTACATTCCTTTTGTATATTTCATTTAAGTCCATTTCATAGTCATATTCAAAAAGTTTTTTTTCGATGGCTGCAAAGGAAACCATTCTAAATGCATATAGAAATAGAAAGATTCAAATGGAACATTTTAATGGTCAGTCCTGTATATATCAAGAATTTGATAACTGCGCTAAGCTTTTTGCATCCTCATATAAAGTAAATAAGATTCAGCCTAGCTAGATTCAAACTCCTAAATATTCTACTTTCTACCAAGCTTCAGTTCGAATGCTCAATTTCCCCCAATTTAAATAAACACATCAGAATTTAAATTACAAAATGAATAAAACATAAGAAAATATTTTGATACATTAATATTTAAAATTCCTGAGAGAATTATACACATTATTGTTTACATTCCATCTATTTATTCCCCTCTTTAATCAATAAATATATAAACAGAAGTTGCAAGAGGCACAATAAACACATTAATCAAAATAATAAACAAACCACTACTAGCTTAAAAAGAAAAAAAAATCTAACAAATCAAAACAATGTCAAAACTAAACAACACTCTAAAGCACACCAAATTCACACTGAAAGAAGAAAACTTATTTAGGGATGCTACAGAAAATATATCCAAGTTATAATTTAACCTATTTCTGAGAATAAATGGCCTGTCAGTAACTGAACATCCATATATTTCTCAAGTCTCGGGGAAGATGAGTTTTCTGCGATATATGTATACTGTACAGAGAAACATAAAGCTAAGAAATCTATTATATCTATACACAAGTACTGGTATACATTTCTGTAAACAAAGGGGGAATATTTAACAATCAATTTGTAATAATATTAGTAAGTCTGTATTTTTTTATTGTGACATCTGCATGGTTGCACATTATTTAACCCTTTACCTCATGAATATTCATGTTCAAATTATATCATGACTTGATGAATATTCATTTACAAAACTTAGAAAGGGTCTAAGAAACAAAGGATCATACTTTGTCATGCAGGTTATGAAGAATCTGAGCTACAATACTGTATGAGCAAACAGAGGAGATCTTGATCAGGCGAGCTGTTTGATTTAGGTCTACTCTGTTCACAAGTGAGTCAAAATGAATTTAAATTAGGTAAAGGGTTAAAATAAATTTCCTATGACCATGGCCTGATAATTGAGAACTACTGTCTGTCTGAACTATTTATTTCAGTTTTATATGGACAAAAACAAACCAGTAAGAATTGAAACATAAGACCTTTTTACTGTTATTGTTATATGGAAAAATCAGTTTAATAAGAATTAATGCAAGAAAAAAAAAAAGACAAAGACAAAAATACAAATTATCAAGAAAGAAATAATGTTTTTATATAGTAACTGAGTTAAAGAAACTCTTTAAGAAATGATAGGAATATTTAAATTTACATTATTTACTCTATATTGAAGGTAATCAAGATGACCAAGTGTCTAGAAAAGAGAAAAAGAGAAATCCTCAGTCTGATCAGGTTTTATAGATTGGTACAGACTAGTACTAAGCTTGTTTAAATCCAGATATAGGTACAGACTGGCACTACCGAAAAGAAACAGACTGGTACTATGTTCTTTTTATTTCCAGATAGACATAGACTGGTACAATATTTGTTAAAGTGGTTTTATGTTTCATTTCCAGACAAATACAGACTGGTTCTATGAATTTTGTCCTAAAGATCTTTGGGGTTGGGTTTCCACAGGTATCCCAGGGACAGTAACCTGGGAGTTCTACCTGGCTATTTAAGTCTCACACGACCAACTACAAAATGTCTTACCTCCGTCTCTACATCCTTGGAGTGGACAAAGAATACACACAGTTCAAACAACATCAAAACAAGAAACCAAAATTTCTATAAAATAATTCTATCTGCATTCCCATCAGATATTCATTTATTGAGATGAAATTTGACATTATTAATATCCTGCCGAAATGGAAAATCTGAGCAACTGGAACAAGATATATTACACACTGCTATTAAATTTGTCAAAATTTTAATAATAATCATATTATTAATAAAGTTTATGATAAATTTTCTGTTTAGAGAAGTAGTTGGAATATCCTTCACATCTTGCTTATTTGTCAAAAAGTGATTGTGAATCTAATATATTAATTTATAGTCTCCTCTGTAGCATTTTCTTTTTCTCCTCAAGACAAAAAGTAAACACTGTTAAAAAAACATATCCTGCTGATGTCATTGCTTAAGAAATTGAGAAAACATCACAAACAATCTGATAACTTGTTGTTAATTTTCCGGGAGAAGGAAGAAAATTGCATTACAGACATTTCCTGAGTATCTTAAATCAGTTTGAGTAGCTCTGATGCAGTATATTCAATTAATATCCCTTCAAGTTCTCGTTTAAAAAAATCCAATGAGCAGGAAGATCAAAGGATAAGCAACCAATCAGCATGCATCAAACGAGATCACGACATGGCATCAGGTCATGTGACTTGCTCTCATTCCCATTGGTCATGCAGACAGTAGGTCAACAAACAAATGCAACTGACGCTATTCAAGTGATGCACAAAAAGACAAACACAATTCATCTCAATATTGATAAAAAGGAACTATTTGACATGCATTCTTACTCTTGTTTGAAGACAAAACTACCACAAGACTTAAGATGAAATAAATGATGGAATAAATGGCAACCAATGGATAGTAGAGATCCATTATCAAGTGCTTCAAGAGACCAAACAATATTTATCAACATCCATAATGGCTGGCAAAATATGACAAGAAATTGAAGTAAAGAGTCCTCTAACGATAAAAGCTTTTCTACTGAAATGTTTTATTTGCTTTCCCAAGTAAAAGAATAATTGCTCCATTTGCTTGTGATTGTCTGCAATCTGATATGTAACACCCATAGATTATTATTACCAATCAATTTAAGTCCTTCTCCTTGCATTCTAGAATACCATCAATAATATTAAATTCGGCAAATTCTGAACATGATTTCGTTGCTTTTAAATATCTCTGATACATAAAGATGAACACTGTATAATGCTTAAAGCTATTCCCTGAAGACTTTAACATGAAGACAATTATTTTGGAACAACATCAACAGTTTGAAATTGGCATGAAGATGAAGTAATTAAATTTAATTATGCATTCTTTTATTATTCGTGTGTTAGAAAACTGCACCACTTAATGGAACTAAGGTCACCATGGAAAAGTACCTAAAAGACAGCCTTTAACCAGAGGTTGGCTGTTCCACAAAGGTGCTTGCTTAAAGGACAGGTTTCACTCATAATCAAACCTAAACTTAATGTACACCCAAGCCAGCTGATGCTCTACTGAGAGAATACAGTGCAGCTCCATTATAACACTACTTTTGAGTTCCAAGTCAAAATACCGCATTACAATGGTCACCATTATAAGATGTGAAAATGCACCTCGGGCCATTGACTAAATAAATGATAAAAAAGGTAGATCCAATATTGGACCATGTTATACTTGATCTTGCATTTTAATGGAGTGTGTTTTAATGGAACTGCACTTGCAGAAGCAAGACCTGCTAACACATATATTTTCATTCTGATCAGGTTTTTAATTGGTAAATTAATGTTGTCCAGGTTTGGATGGACACAGAGCATTGCAAAGCATGATAAGATGGAGGTTAAGCAAAAACAGACTTGCATATATGGGCCACAGAAGTATCATCTAAGCTGTTTACTGATTACTTAAGAATGAGCCGCAAACACAACTATCATACTCAACACCGAATCTAGTAGCCATATTTGAGCTTGAACTTCCAAATTTATACTCAAGTGCATTTAACATATATGTAAGCACAGGCCCAGAGGATATTGAGGATATGAGCGTGTGTGTACAGAGGGAGCCACCTACCGTATAGAAGCGGATATTGGTGACCAGACTGACGCCAGACTTGGGACCGACCAGCACCATGGCTTCAGTCCTCTTGTCCTGAAAATATCCACAACACAATGTTACATTATATCTGCATTAACTCTCTACCACTCCATTCCACAGTGTTGTACAACTTAAAGGGGTCCTCCATGGCTGAGTGAGTAAAGTTGGTGATTTAGCATCACTCAGACCCTCCTTGCTGTGGGTTCTAATCCAACATGATCATTGTGGTGGTGTTTTGATGGTCACATGTGTAACAAACCAAGCAGACCATTGTCCAGAGTCACATTTAATTGACATCTATTATTTTGAGGGGGAAAAATTCAAGAGAAAAATTATTCCTATGTATATTCCGCATACTGTAAAATCATTCATTTTCATTGACATTAAATTTCATTGATTATGTACCAAAGGGAATTTCATGGGTATATTTATTCAAGGATCTATGTTCTAGAAATAAGAGGCAAGTTTTCATGGGGTTAAATATTCATGGATAAAACCCACCAAGAAATCGATGAAAATTATTGTCCCACGAAAATTAATTATTTCACAGTATTCTTTTAGGTCCAAAAAGAAGAAGTTGAAAAAAAGAGAGCAAAATATACTCAAATGCCTACATCATATATGCATGTAGTATAACAGATTATTGTGTAAGCAGACATATCTCTATACATGTATTATGTCTTAATTCAGTATAAAGCATAAGAAAGCATAGGAATTATTTTTAGAATCGCTGTTTTGAACTTGAACATATTACTAAACACCTTTCCTTACAATAAATGAAAGAACTTCAAATAATTTTTAAATATCTGGTGATATTTCACGGTCAGCTCCCATGTTGAACTCCAGTTCAAAAAGGGCAAACAATGCAACTGGAAACTCAGAAATCTTCTCTGATGACAAAAAAGTTAACTAAATCACTCTCAGATGTTTGACACTAGGCTGTTGTCTGGCTGAACATAACAAAAATCTTTCTCAACAATTTACAAAACATCAAATATCATTCCTGACATTTCAAATCAAATGACACAAAAGAAGATAAAAACAAATGTGTCTCTGAAATTCATTTATAAACTTTATTTCTTGAATTTCAACCTGAGTGTCCTTTCTTTGAGACTTCAATTTTCAACAATCATGTTCCTTGGAACATATGTGTCACTTGCTGAGGCGTGATGGAAAAAGTGCGACAAAGTGTGACAGATGGACAGACAGACCTCGGCTTATAGAAGGTGATACAAAAATTACCCCCCATCCCTTGTCTGTAAATAAACCACAAAACAATATAGTCCCCTAAAAATAATCATACCAATTTTTCTACCACCAAATCCATACTCACCAAAAGGGTGACCATGAAGACGCGACTGCCGAAGGTCTTGAGCTCACTGACGATCTTCATGTAGTGCAGCTTGGCCTGCAGTGCGGTGAGCTGTTTCTGTCCTGGTGCCGTCAGGTTCTGGTTCATCTTTAGACTCTGCGCCAGAACCTTCCGAAGGTCCTTCACCTTCATGTTGTCACGGATACTCTGTGGAACAAACTTCTCCAGCCCAAACTCCTTCCTGGAAATATAAAACAGATTACTGAAATAATTCGACAATACCTGTTAAATGACTATGATTACCTTTTAATTTTGTATGGGGAATCTCCATGATTTAGTGGTCAATATTCATAAACTATTTTGCCCTTCATCTCTTCGAGTTCCATATAGATGCTTAGCATATAGATGCTAAGATTTTTTTTCACATGAGGAAGCTTTCTAGCTAGCTTGTAGAATGTCCCGGTTTTATCAGAGCACTTTTTTTTGTTCTCAGGGTCAATTCCTCCGAACGTAATTAACTAGGCATCCCTACACAGTCAAAAATATTGCCATAGTGACAGTAAACTCCAAAACAACATTCTGTAGACTGTATCATTACCAAAATTTTCTAAAAATTATCTATAAACTATGACATGAACCTTCAAAGTTATGCTAATGATCAGATCTACTATGAATATTTTGAAATAATACTGCTAGTGATGAGACGGTTTAACATAGTCCAGATAAAACTAGAGCTATCTATGGGAGACATGTAAAATAACCAAGGGGTCTGTTTGCAAAATGAAGTATGGTATCGCACCTGGACTCCCTTGTATCCAACCACTGTCTGTTCAGCAAAGAACAGGGCCTACACAAGGGTAATCCTTGACTGATAGGTCTAAAATATGGCCATAATAATCAGACAATCACAATCTTATTGCATATAATCACCTTAACCCTTTACCTCATGAATATTCATTACAAATGTGACAGGATGAAAATCAATTAGCTGAATTTTAAATGGTAAATGAAAATTTTCTTTGCCATTCAGACAGTGTAGAATCTAAGCCACATTAATATGTGAGCAAACAGAGGAGCTGTGTGATCTGCTCTGTTTGCCAATGTGTAGAACAAATCTATACATGGTTAAGTGTTAATCTATAGACTTTTCAAGGGACTCCAACCTAAATGTTGCTGAATTTGCCATATTTCTTCCTTCTCATAACTAGGATCTTGAACTCTCAATAAGTAATTAATCACAAAAACATTTCTGATAATACAGTACCATTAATTTTCTAAGAGGAACTGTCCCAAAAAGCATCATATGTCATAATTAATAATCTGCAGTTGAACCTTCCATGTACAAATGGAAGCATGCAATGTCTGAGTTCCATACCAATCATGGTTTCTATATAAGTCTTTTTGATGTAATAATACATTCTTGGCCATCAAAGCTAACGATTTCCACTCATCTAAGCCTCCAATTCATTACCCGTGTTTGCTGGCTGATGTTTTACAATGATGGAATAGAATGACAACAATATGTTGGTCAGTAGGTCTTGGTGCAATATTTCAACAGCAGACGACTCTAACAAAGAAGACAGGAAATAAGTGGTTCTTGTCACAAATCTGGTTCAATTTCTACCAACAAAACTTAATGGTAGAAAAAAGAGAAACAAGAAACACATCAAATGATGTGAAAACAGGTTTTCAAGCATCATCCTGGCAAGCAAAACTATTTTAACAGTTACCTTGACCTTATTTACCTTGACCTTATTTACCTGAAAATCAATCCCAATCTTCCTTTTCACATACCTGATCATCATACCTCCCCTTTAAGAAGTTATTTGATGGAAACAAAAAATCTATTTTCAGTGACAGTGAAATTGACCTTAGCCCTATCATCCTAAAAATCAATTCCAATCTTCGTCTTCCTATAAGGTATCTACCTATCAAGTATGAAAACTGTATCTCTATTCTAACAGGAGATATTCGACGACAAAGACCTGTTTGACACCTACCCATTATTAACCCACCCACCTAATGACTTATCCCATTCTAAAAACCAAATCATTACAAATTATTAAAGATATTAGTATTTTCTATTGGAGAAATAAAAATGAAATGATGGAATATGTATTTAATTAATACTTAGCACTATGTAGAGTTAGCAAAACAGGAACCTATATAAAATCATTATGTCTTACATTTTGTTTTACTTCAAACCAACACCAAGGCAAAGAACTATCAAAGGTACATACAAAATCATTATTATTCAAAACAGTCCATTCAGTGATAGATGATTAAAATCAGAGCTATAGAAGAAGCACTAATTGGTAATGGAGTCAGTGATGGCAATTGTAATAAAGGTCAATATATATTATACATCTTACAAATAAGTGTATCCCTAGAAATCTGTCTGCATTTTTTTGTAAGCATCTATTTTAATTTTGCTAGAATACATACAAAGAAATGAATTCCTCTTATGCAGGTACCAACAATGAACTATTTAGATATGACATCACATGCTTAGGTGGAGTGGTGGCTCAGTGGTAATGTGCTAAACAGCTAATCCATGGGCCAAGGTTTCGTTCAAGTCCTGGTAGAACCTTGACAAATTTCTGGGACACTTTTCAGTGTTCCCTGCCTAAATAGAAGCCTTAGAGCACTGGTTCATCCAGACAGTGGTTAAAGGGCTTCGAGTGTATTGGTGCTATACACCAGGCATGTTAAAAAAAACCAGGGGGTCTATTTGAAATGAGCTAGGGTAGGGCACCCAGATCCCATGTATCCACATCTGTCTCTGTGTGTAGGTACACCTGTCTAGAGATGCTAAGGGAGGGCAACCACAACAGAAAAAGTCCAAGAAAACATAAGTAAGAGGTGCTGGGCCTTAACCCTTTCCCTCATATATACTCATTTTGACGCACGCAATAGGTTTCACATAAAGCCTGATCTGCAGAAAACCACAGTTAAACCTTACCAAATTTAATTACAAAATACTCATTTCCAGACCACTGAGGAGCAGCGAACAGCATAAAACCTGATCAGCCTGCGAGTTACTCGCAGGCTGATCTGGTTTTATGCTGTTCGTATAGGTCTTTTCATGGTGTCCTCTATGAGGGAAAGGGTTAAAGGCATTCTCAGTCAAAACCGCAGCACCATGCACAATACGCCTGAACACGAATGCAAAAAACGCATCACATGAAATACCAAAATCTCCTTCAATTGCAGGACACAGAAAAATATTACAGAGGAATGTCCTATGTTACCCCTACCAGAGGATTTCTATTACAGCAAAATTGGAAAGATATTGAACAGTCTAGCTCCAACTGAGACTGGGGGAGAACATATAAATGAACCAATAACTAGTCCCCAGGGATCAGTCGAAAAATGACAGTAGCCCGGAAAACGGCTGGTTCCTGTCTGCCTCCCAATTTTAAACTCCACACCTTTTTTTTTATCATAACTATAACTATGACACATCATGAAACTGCAATTTATAATTCTTTAAAAAATACTGAATTTACCCTGATAATAGATATTCTTTTTTAATTACTATTGGAAAATTATTAGCCATTCTGAGGCTTTGTTACAGTATCTAAATACTTCACAATACCTAATAAGGGGCCTGCATTACACCACTACCAGTCACATAAGGCTATAATAATACAGTGTTCAAGTTGTAACAGTGCATGTTTTTAAAGCAAGTCATGGGTTTGATCCTTGGATCCTGATCAGACAGAAAGCTATTCTAACCCAAATCAGTTGTTGTTTTGGAGTTGCTAAGACAGTATTTCTATCATACAGTCTGGCTATTTACAGATGGAGGAAGAAGGAGGAACCCAGACTGAACCACAAACCAGCTGGAAGGTATCTGCACATGAAAAATATTAGTGACCCAGTCGGGACTTGAACCAACAGTGGTGATTGCCTATGTGATAAAAAGTCAGTGACTATATCCACTCAACAATGGAGGCACCACTAACCATGATCAGGTTATTCAGCATGGCCTACAAATGAGCAGATGATTAAGGAACAGTTTGAAATCTGATCATTCTTTGTGTTTCCTACAGTCTGATCAGTTTTAATCAGTGTTTCTTCCAGAGCATGTTTTTGTTTTCGGCTTTGGCCCAATTCGGTCTGTGCATTTTCAGTGACACAGGTTTTTACTTGTTGAGGATTTAAACAGACCCATAGAACCTTTCATTGATGCTACTGAAACATTAAAAGAGTGGGAAAGATGTACTGTAAACACTCATGTATTGTGCACATTTCTATAACTTCAATTTCCATTTCAGAGAATGGATGTGCAAAATACATGAGAATTCAGTTTTTACGAATGTTTCCAAAATTTACCCCTACTACAAGGAAGTCATATCGGCTATCCGGAAAGTCTACATGAGTGTATTTATATTCTAAATTATATTAAGCTTTATCGTATATACTTGCCAGAAAATTGTTGCCTGTTTTGATTTCTACAATATAATTGTGAAATAAATGCTTACGAAATCAATATTCTCGTGTTCATATTCATTTTGTTTATATCTCTGTGAATCACCCAGACTTGTTCAGTACTGTACTGTACTTTACATAATCACTAATTAACGAAATGAAGCCAAATGTGATATTCGCATTGTCATTAATGAGACAAACCATGACTGCCATTTAATATACAATAAACTATCAGTTTATTGTTTTTAACACATTCAGACGATATTCTAGCCAGTCAGTTCCATTTTGGACAGAACTGCTTGGTCAAAGATTTGTTTACTTCAAATTCCAAATGGAAAGGGACTTGCAACAAACAAACAAAAAGGCGTCAACATTTGAAGTCTGTTACTCAAACTATTGGCCATAGAGAACATTAACATAACAATGCAAGCTGAATTGGATACTAAACGAGTGAATTACAATCCTCGCATGACTAAATTTTGGAAGCAGTAGAACTTTTGTTACCTGTAGATAAATCCAATATCCGCAAAAGACCTGTGGCCAAACAAAATGGCAGCCACCTCGATGTACGAAGAATGAATGCACATTGTAGAAGGGAAATAAATTTTTACCAAGGTTATGAGCCTCAAACTCGCGATGTGCACTATACATGAGTGCACACAATACATGAGTGTTTACGGTTGTGCAGCAGTTATAGAAATAATATCAGATCACCTTATATGTAAAATAAACAACTTTTTGTTTGTTTGTTGGGCTTAATGGCCTACAGGCAGTATTTCAGTCATATGGAGACAATGTCAACTTGAGACAGATATACAGTGCACACTGCAGTAACACATCGTAGACATGTGAAATGATACCACAACCAGTCACATAATCCTGACACCAGGCCAGCCAGTCCTTTAACTACCCTTATATGCTGAGCGCCAAGCAGGGGAGCTTTACCAGTGCCATTTTTTTTACAACTTTGGTATGTCACAGCCTTGGATCAAATCAACAACTTCCCAATTATTTTTTATTTTTCACCTACTTCCAAAACCTTCTAAATAAAACACCTGAAAAGTGCTATCCTGAATAACAAATCTGTCACAATGCATACCAAAAAACTTCAAGTAGGATTTAGCCAGAGTTTCTTATTTCCCAAAAGATCAGATTTTTAACGAAATGTGACAAAACCATTCCATATCTGAAGTAAATGTCAGCTTTTCTTATACCAAAACGCTACCCCAGACACTTGCTTTTACTAATCCATCAAATATTCCAGGAGTTTTTGGCTGAAAGGTCTTTACCCTGCTGTACTACCATCAGAAAATTCCTAGCATTTCTAGACATACCATGGTGAGAATCAATTCATATTAATGCTTTTCAGAATGAAAACTGTCAAACTTTAGTTTTCATAAAATCCTAAGAGCAATTTTCACTTATTCATAATGGAAATCATATACATATGCAGGGATGGCTGTAGAGACAGGATCTTCTCTCCACTGTTCACTGTTCATGTAAGTCAAAAGTTAACGAGCCATCAAGAAGCAATTGAAATAATACCTGATGGTGCTGTGGTCCAGTGGTAATGTATTGACTGTGGATCTGAAGGTTGTGAGTTTTAACCCTTTACCTCATGAATATTCATGCCCAAAATATGGCTTGATGAATACTAATTAATGTAACTTATTATAGTTTATAAAATAACAGATTTTTTTTCTTTGCCACGAAGATTGTAGAATCTGGACTAAAATTTTGTATGATCAAACAGAAGAGACCCTGACCCCTCCTATAGGAGCTGTCTGATCTGGGTCTGCTTTGTTTGCCAATGTGGAGCTACAATTTTGTTTGAGCAAACAGAAGAGACCTTGACCCCTCCTATAGGAGCTGTCTGATCTTGGTCTGCTTTGTTTGCCAATGTGGAGCTACAATTTTGTATGATCAAACAGAAGAGACCCTGACGCTTCCTATAGGAGCTGTCTGATCTGGGTCTGCTTTGTTTGCCAATGTGGAGCTACAATTTTGTATGATCAAACAGAAGAGACCCTGACGCTTCCTATAGGAGCTGTCTGATCTGGGTCTGCTTTGTTTGCCAACGTGGAGCTACAATTTTGTATGATCAAACAGAAGAGACCCTGACCCATCCTATAGGACCTGTCTGATCTGGGTCTGCTTTGTTTGCCACTGTGGAGCTACAATTTTGTATGAGCAAACAGAAGAGACCCTGACCCATCCTATAGGACCTGTCTGATCTGGATCTGTTTTGTTTGCCAATGAGGAGCTACAATTTTGTTTGAGCAAACAGAAGAGACCCTGACCCATCCTATAGGACCTGTCTGATCTGGGTCTGCTTTGTTTGCCAAAATTAGTCTATATGAAGTAAATAATTAAGGGTTAAGGATTCTGAATGACCTTCTCAAGCAACAAATTGTTAAAAGTTGTTGATGTTAAATAAATAATTTTAAATAATATTTTCTTTTTTTCTCAAAATGTAAAACACCCTAAGATTCATTTCTGACATTTAAACTGATTTTCTTAAAATCAGTTTACTCTGTTTCTGCCTTGAAATTTTGAGGGAGAAGTTTCCAGGACATTTTATGCATTAACCCCTCAGAAATTTTTATCAGCCATCACATTAACTGGCAAAGAATTCAAACATGAAAAGCCCTTCTTGATTTTCTCCCCAGTATTCAAAATACTTATAAATCAAATTTATTTGCATTTTTTAATTCCAAGATGATTTTAAATGACTACAACAAAGTTATACCAATAGAACTTATTTTTGCCAACACAAGTTAGTTTTAACAATCACTTCCAACTTCCTCCAACCTTCTTAGTGATTGATTCCATCCTCCCTACCTTTTAAAAAAAAAGAACAAATGAAGATTCTCATATTATAATTGGATTTGCCACCAGTGTATTTTCCTTGATTAGTTAAAGTAATTGCTTATTATACACACACTGTCTTTTTAAAGCCAAATTTACACATTCCTCTTTGAGATAGTTTAATGTAACCATGGGAAACAAAGAACAAACACTTTTTTATTTTAATAAAGCCAGAAATAATACCACTAGTCTTTATTATTCATTAGTATTGATGATAAACATCATAATTTGGGGCTGGCTGCATTCTTTGCATTTTCTTAATATACCTCTTCAGCCTGAATTACTAGCAGAATTAAGCAGCTAATCTGGAAATATTTCAGATAATAGGATGCTATCATACAACAAGACCTGATTGTATTATAGTCAGGTTTGTTCGGGCTTTTTCATCTAAAGTAGGTCAAAGGTCAAGGTCAACTGCATAATAAAGAGGTCCATCTGCTTAAGCAACTGTCCAAATATAGAAGCAATCCAATGAACCACAGAGAAGAAATAGCAGATTAACCAACTGGTTAACCTGACCAGACACCCCTTTTTTTTATATTAAAAGTAGGTCAAAGGTCAAGGTCACAAGGTCAACTGCATAAGGAAAAGGTCCATCCATTTAAGCAACTGTTTAAGTTTTGAAGTGATCAAATGAAGGACATAAAAGTTATAGCATATTAAAACAAGAGTGTCAGTGCTGCCACAATATACGCCGCCACAAAATATAAAGTCCAAGAGGGTCCTTTTAATTATTGCTTTTAACATTTCTGTAAGCATATGCTCATAATGAAGTATATGAGACTAATTAATTTAGCTGAAAGAGCAGTATATTCACAAATATACTTTTCTCAAAGTGAGGCAATCACTAAAGATGATGAAAAGACAGGGGCCTGAGAATGTGGTTGCCTGGGTAGTATTAAAATCAATGAACCGGAAAATCGCCACTTCATGCACATCTACCCATTATAGAAATGACATTGACCAAGTTTTGAAAAGATTCATTCAGAAATGAAGGAGGAGTTGCGTTCACAAGGCTGCAATATCAATCAGCTACAGAGACTAAGTTTCAAGGGACACAAATCTTTTTAAAAAAAAATGGACCGGAAAATCGCCACTTCGTGCACATCTACCCATTATAGTAATGACATTGACCAAGTTTTGAAAAGATTCATTCAGAAATGTAGGAGGAGTTGCGCTCACAAGGCTGCAGTATCAATCAGCTACAGAGACTAAGTTTCAAGGGACATAAATCTTGTAAAAATCAATGGACCGGAAAATCGCCACTTCATGCACATCTACCCATTATAGTAATGACATTGACCAAGTTTTGAAAAGATTCATTCAGAAATATAGGAGGAGTTGTGTTCACAAGGCTGCAATATCAATCAGCTACAGAGACTAAGTTTCAAGGGACACAAATCTTGTAAAAATCAATGGACCAGAAAATCGCAACTTTATGCACATCTACCCATTATAGAAATAACTTTGACCAAGTTTTGAAAAGATTCATTCAGAAATGTAGGAGGAGTTGCATTCACAAGGTTGCAATATCAATCAGCTACAGAGACTAAGTTTCAAAGGACACAAATCTTGTAAAAATCAATGGACCGGAAAATCGCCACTTCATGCACATCTACCCATTATAGTAATGACATTGAACAAGTTTTGAAAAGATTCATTCAGAAATGTAGGAGGAGTTGCGTTCACAAGGCTGCAATATCGATCAGCTACAGAGACTAAGTTTCAAGGGACACAAATCTTGTAAAATCAATGGACCGGAAAATCGCCACTTCATGAACATCTACCCATTATAGTAATGACATTGAACAAGTTTTGAAAAGATTCATTCAGAAATGTAGGAGGAGTTGCGTTCACAAGGCTGCAGTATCAATCAGCTACAGAGACTAAGTTTCAAGGGACACAAATCTTGTAAAAATCAATGAACCGGAAAATCGCCACTTCATGCACATCTACCCATTATAGTAATGACATTGACCAAGTTTTGAAAAAATTCATTCAGAAATGTCGGAGGAGTTGCGTTCACAAGATATGGACGTACGGACGTACGGATGGACGGACAGACGGAGAAGATGACGCCAATATACGACCGCCTCCGGCGGCGTATAAAAAGGGTCAATCTGAGCGGAAGCCCAACGACACCAGACCAGACACCATCAACTGAAAGGATAGATTTTTTACATTGAATAATAATAATTATTACAGTAAATATATTGCATTCTTATGACATAGATCTTTCTCTATGTTCCTGGAGCCCTATTAAAATCACTACAATATATCAAATGGAACAATTGTCAAGAGACAATGTTTACAGATACAGATCAAATTGTCCAATAGCTACATTGGAATATCATGTGATCAATCCACATTTAAAAGCACAGCGGTTGAGTGTTTCATCCCCATTGTGTACAATAGCTTTCAAAAGCTTTTTCAGGTGCAAAGTACTGATCCAACCCTGAGTGTTCCTACTTCAGAATAATGTAGCATAAAAAACGTTTCAATTAAATCTGGCCAGGAATGTATTGACCAAGCAGGAAAAGATATTCAGTTTTTGATATCTGTGACACTAGATGACTTGTGTACAAATTTATGTCCAAAAAAAAAAAAAAAAAAAAAAAAAGTATGACATAGACAGACCTTGTCCGACCTATAACCACAACACCCATGAAGCTGCCAAGTGTGCAGACAGAGATGATAAGTCCAGGATAATGTGTCTGAGCCTTTCTCTCCTACACTTATTCAAATAATGATACTAAGACTTTCAGATGAGCTTCTTTGATCAATATATATACATCCCACTTCTCATTCAGTCTGAAATTTCACCCTCACATCTGCTTGTTTTGCAAGTATATTTTATGAAAACAGACCCAATAAACAGGCAAATGTATTTAAAACATGCTAATTTTCCAACTCTAATGTTATGTTACATATCTCATTATGATTTTAGCAGCAAAAGTATGGATTATATTCAAAACATAACAATGAATATTTGGCATAATCAGAAACTTTTTTATGAATAGTTAGCATAATCATGAACTTCCTTGTATTTTATATTAAGTATTTAGCATAAACATAAACTTCTTTGCATGAATAAGTATGCCTTTTTTCTTTCTGAAAAGGACATCCTGTCTGGCATTGTTTTCTCTCATATACTGTACATGCCTCCAGTAACTTAATCTATGTTGCAAGCCAAAAATATCTTTCTGGCAAATATAATGAAGGACATGAAATACTATTTGATACAGGATGAAGTCTACACAACTGTATAATTTAGTTAGAACCAAATGGATGTCAAAGACAGAATACAATTAAATGTCTTGTCATTTGTCACATCAAAGATCATTCAAGGGAGATAAAAAAAACTGGCCTTTATCTGATGGTTGTTATTCAGAGGTAAAATTCTCTATAAATTCAGTGCTGGGACTCCAGTCTTTGGCCTTTGTTCACAGGTTGATTTTTATTCAAAGGTGACCACTTATACTAGTTTGACTGCCTCGTAAGAATTCCAGAATTGTGGCAACATTAAATACTTAACACTAAAGCATGCTGCCATATTTTGCAGTAACACTTTGTTACCTAGATGCACTGGTATAAAATTCAAATTAAGAATTGTGGGTAAAAAGGGAAACAGTAAACCATTTTTTTTTTTTGTTACACTGAGTGACCATCTTGTTTTAAGCATTTAATCAATTAAATATGCCGGATATTGTTGGCATGAAAACACCAGACACACACACTCTGAAAAGGCAATTACACTGTATGAAAATAGCCAGTTTGTTAGTACAATAAAGCCTCTATTGTAGCAACTGTCAATCCATTCTCTGTTTCAAAAAACATACTATCAAAAAAAAAATCATATGTTTCCCTGAACTATTTTAACTTCGAAACCAAATTTCAAATAAAAAGAAAATATGCTCAAAATTAACATCCTTTGCAAGCTTGGTAAGAGAGATTTAAACAAAAATTATTTGTTTCCTGCTATTTTTATTTCAAGACACGTTCTTTGTTAGTCTTTATTTAAAATGTATATTGTGTGTTCAAAACGTCTCTCTGTGCATGTTTATTTGTTCTTTACTACCCTAAAACCTTCAATAATCTAAAATAACAATTTATATTGCTCTGCACTTTCTCATAGATTTGACCAAATATGAATAATACACAATTCCATGGAGATGCATCTCTCATTATACTTCTTAATTGAAAATAATGATCCGGTTTTACTGACTTACGAGTTATAGCCATTATGTTCCTGGTCTGAAAACGCAAAGTTGAGGTGTGGCTAGAATAGTGATTCCAATTTAACAATGGAAATATTCAAATGAAATGCATATTGCAGATTGAAATGCAAGAATAGTATCTCTCTCTCTCCCTTGATCACTTTAACAGTTTGCATGTGACTGAGAGATTTATCACATAACCTACAGCACAACATTAAATAACATGCCTTATACAGCAAAACTTGACTTATCCGACACCTGATATTTCTGACAACCTTCCATATCCGACAGCGTCCTCAGTGGTACTGTAAGTTTCCTTTTATGTTCTCTACGTTTAAACCCTGATTTTACCGACATCTGACATATTCATTATCTTATTTAAATATTCATCAAGTAATTAAATACACAAGTTTCTTATAATTTGATACAGTCATTGTTACAGAGTTAGGATGAATCAAATCACTCTGTGTTTTGGAAACTATATTTCTTTAGCATATTCACTGCCATCCCTTTCACAAAAATTACGACAACATCTGTTCAAAAACACAAAAACTGCTGGAACACTGTGCACGTTAATACTGGTGCCTTTTCCAAGACATCAATTAACATAAAATGGCATAGAATGCAGTTTTTTAACATACATTTTGCACTGGGAAACCACACTTATAAGGACATGAGATTTTCCATCTTGCATTGCGAACATATAGTAACTTGACTTAACTATTTGAGTTTATTGTCACTTCAACAGTATTTCAGTCATATAGTGACGTCCAGCTAATTACAGGTGGAGGAAGACCCCAAATGCACAGAGGCACCTGGGTAGAACCACTGACCTACCACAATCCAGCTGGAAGGCTTCCTCATGCGAACATTTAGTGAAAAGAACTGATTACATGAGCCGCTTGGCTGCAACAAACACGAACAGCCTTCTATGCAATTTAATGTCAACGGACATCATAGATTAGGAGCTATCACACACGTCCTCTTTTGTCATAGTTTTTGTATGACAGTGATATCGTTCATAACAAAAAAAATATGGCTACTGTACAATCGCTGATTATGAAGTTGCGTTAAAATTCATACTTTTTCACTGACAAAGGCAAGTTTTGCCAAAATTTTGGTAAATCATGAATTTAATGATTTAATGTATTATTTCCCCCTCAGGAAAACCACACTTTTTTACTAAGCATAAAATAAATGAACAGATCTCAGTTTTATCTGCATCTAAGAGTTAACTAAAGCTATCAATAAAAGTAATGAATATCCCTGATAAAAATATGATAATATTTTAGCAACCATAAACTCCATGAGGATCACATAAACTCAGAGCCATTTCCCATATTTATACGTACCTTATTTAGCTCTTTATTAATTTGGGCATCAATTGTTATCACATAACAACTGATGCCATTCTCTCTGAAGACTGAGATCCTGTGTGTGACCAAACCCAAGTTATCTCTGGGTGATCCCTCGTTGATAAAATAACATTAAAACTACAAAGGTAAGTTTCGTTTAACTTTTCAATTAAATCATGCAACGGGACAGGTTATGACACACATGATTCCAGTATCATCTCCACTTCACAAAGCAAATCAGGTGTACAACAATCTTCGTATATCACAATGTATGTGTTAACACGGTACATGACCACACTTACTCAATGGACTTGATGTTGATTTTCCCCGTCACGTTGTTCGTCATGGCGTGCTGTTGTATGTGGAGAGCCGAAAGTCGCATTATCAGGTCCGGCTTCAGCTCCGAAAACCGGTCTTGGAGCACATCGTTCACGCACTGAAATATGCAACAGTTTCTTCTTGACAACAGGTTAATATCTAGCTAACCCTTACAATGACCATTTACCAATATCTTCTAAACGCTGTATTTACAATATAAAATGGGAATTAATTTTCATTTCTCTTTTTATTTAAAAACTGTTTTGTTTATGCACCTCACATAAATTTCAGTCATTTGGAGACGATGTCTACTTGAGACATGTATGGTGCTGCCACACTGCAGTTTCACACTGTAGACATGTGGCATATAACACCCAGTCACATTATCCTGACACCAGGTTAATTATTCCTGGAAATACCCTTATATGCTGAGCGCCAAGCAAGGGAGCTTATATACCAGTACCATTTTTTTTTTTAA
Organism: Solen grandis; assembly: GCA_021229015.1. NCBI lineage: Eukaryota > Metazoa > Mollusca > Bivalvia > Adapedonta > Solenidae > Solen > Solen grandis. Next base: position 62,193,819 of record CM037777.1, read on the forward strand.
TTTGGTATTTCGTGGTCGGGGATCAAACCCACGACCTCCCAATTCCGGGGCAGATGCTCTAACCACTCGGCCACCAAGACTGGTTTAGTATCCTGAACTATCAGGAGAAATTCTGACATGGGCATGTGGTCGGAAGAAAACGTTATGGGACAGGAAAAGTTTGATTCTCTTATACCCCCTACATTTGTGAAGAAAGTATAGAATTAGAATTGGAGGTAAATAGTAAAATGGAGGGGATAATATAAGTAGGATTTTCTCTCTACATAATGAAACAGGCAACATCCGAATGGTTCCAGAAACTTAAAACCATTTTCAAGCCTCACAGTTGGAGAATTTAGAGGATGGCAACAGAAAAAATCCTGGCTCCAAGACTTAGTAATACTTAAATACAGGCACTTCAGTTTCTCACATATTTCTTTTCACATTAAAAGAAATGTTTAAACTAATAACTTAGAAACGTAATATATTATTTTGTTAAAAAATATTGTAAGCCTGTATAGTAACAACATATTAACACTAACTTAGTCATTAACATTCTGGTAAATATTTTGTTATTCAAGGATGGTAGAATATTTGCCTACCTTATTTAGGATTTCAAGTATTAAATAGTGCTAAGTACCACAAGTGGAATTTGAACCAAGCTGTTAAAACCGAGCCCAGATTGCAAACCAAGTATAAAACATACAAACTTGGTTGAATGTTTTAAGTGTCCAATTACCCTCAGGCAATTTCTGTTTTAGTAGGGTCATTTCTTATCACACGGTTTATATACCAGTCAAACCCACATTGCAGCAGCAGTAACAACAACCTTTATTTTCACACAATACTCCACACATCCAATAACATTTCCTTTAATTCGTCTCTTTTCAATAATTCAGAGATGTTGCCAAAAATACAGACTTGATTCCTGAGAAAACAACAGCTTTCCATCTTTTTCTTTGGAAACTCTTAGAGATACCAGACATATACTATTGTTCCCAATACATTATATTTTCAAAAAATAATTTTACATATTGCATACATCTGCAGAAGGATTGAAGAAAAAAACAATACACATACTAAATCTTGGTGATCTATTTCTACCCAAACCCTAATAAATCAAGAACTTTTAGATTTGTGTTACCTCATTATTACTGAAACGTCAGGTTGTATATACAATGTAACAGTGCAAACGCATAACTCTGACAAAAAGGAAAGATCAGATGATATCCAAATGATGGATGCTTGGTAAAAAAACAACAACTACAGGGTTGATAGAGAAACAATTACAGAGGTGGTTTCAAAACATGCTCTATATTCTGACAAATGTGAGAAGCCAATGCATTTTAATGATGAAGCCAATTGAATATTTGGCTCCTCCAGTATTTTCCTGTAAAAAGTTTGAGATTTTCAAAGTGCAAAAGTAACAATAAATCTGATGAGCCTTCCAGACTTGAGCTACACAGTTGGCCTCCTGCCATTGAAAATTATCTTAAAAATCATTTTTTGTAAATCTTTTAGCCCATATCAGAATTTTTTTTCAGTTATTTTGAAAAGGAAAATTAGACCTTGCCGTGCCCTTGAAAATGAATATTATACTCAAAATTATGACTTTCAAGCTCGACT